>LQNS02000141.1:7659142-7679902 GCA_001587735.2 Parhyale hawaiensis | reverse complement strand
TGGAATAGTCTTGATGGCTCTGTCTTTGCTGGTGCTGGTATTGGCGGCTTTAAACGATCTGTACACAGAGCCATTCTGTGATTTCGGATCTTCTTTTTTTCTATTCTTTTGTTTTCTCCACCCGCTGGACTGGTTGCGTGGGGGTTTGTCAACCTCATGGAGTTTCTCCGTTCCTGCGTCGCCAGTATGGTGTGATTTATAATAATAATAATAATAATTCGTATCGATCATTGAATAGAAGATCAAGTTGATACGTCCCATGCATTTTTCATAGCAAAATCGGTATGAAACGCGTTAACGCAGAATGATCGAGTGTTAAATCACTCTCGTTCCCGTCATTTTCAACTGCCGTGCACCCTATATACTTGCTACTTCATGTATTACACTATGTTGTCATTATACAGAACTACTCTAACCTGAAGTTGGCTCCCAGAAAGCTGCACATGGAGAAAGAAAAAAGTTCATTCTCCCTCCTAACACATCGTGGTAGGAAATGAATATTGCGGTAGATAATTATTATTGTATAAGGATTGTCATTGTTCTAGTACCCGTAACCGCCAAAGGTCACTACGAACTCTTTACAATTTTTGTATTTCCAGCAATTTTAGGAATTTTGCCGATTTAGGAATTTTGACAATTTCGGAAGTTTAACAATTTTTTGGAATTTTTGAAATTTTGGTAATTTGGCAACGTTCGTAAAATTTTTTCGTTTCTGAAAATTTTCATCAAAGCGTGACCGGAAAATATCTAAACGTATAAAATAGTGCTAAATATATTTAAAATTGTAAATTATTACATAGCGTTGATGAAGCATTAAAGTACTTTACTTGACTGATAGCTATTACATTTTACTCTGCTTCAGAGAAACGGAGTGGTATGTAACAATGTTGGATTACGTATTTAATAGTCAGTACTGTATACCTAGTTTGGTGACAACGTTCTGTATCATGAAATCAATGCCATTTTGATATCTTTGAAAAAGATAATATAATACGTTCATTTCATCTGCTCGCGTGTAAGTTATGACCTACAGCATCTACAGCGTATTTGTATGAGCTGCCAGCAACAGTTAACGGATCTCATTCACTCTGTTTTGAATGGTATTATTACTATATATATATATATTGTTATTCGAGCTGCAATACGCTTAGTAAATACGTATTACCAACTGATCTCACAGCGACGGTTCCCAATGTAAATACTAATAATCTATTACGCGCGGAGCGTGTGTAAGTCATGACTTATGACGGACACTAACAATCAATAGAGAATTTTATAATTTAAAGTATTTCATTCAAATTACCTTGCAAAATTATCTTCACATACAAATTTTCTTACTTTCAAAAATGTCCGGAAAATTATGATATCCTTTTAACAATACCTATAAGTGCTATAACTTTTTAAATCTTCGTTTCTAGATTACTGCTCAAGTATTCGAAACATGAGCATTAAGAGAAGGGATAATTGACAATGTCACTGTCTTTGTAATCAAATTTTGAATTAATAGAGAGTTTCTCAAATTGAATTGTAATACAGGCGACTGGATGTGAGAATTTTTCGTTTACACTGTCTAACGTAAGTGTATAACCGGTCATGATATAAGCCTTTTATTTTGCCTCGGGTCAATGCATTCTTTATTTAAAGCTATTGTAGCCTTAGCTCAAGTTTCAATAACTTACCTAAACAAATTTTCCATGAGAGATGCTTTTTCTCCCAGCTGAGATCAGTTCGCAGTTTATATTTTGGATAGTAAAGTCCACTCTGAAATCCAGTACTGAGGCTTCCTTTAATACTCCACACGACGTCTGGCCCGAAGAGGCCGAGCAGCATTTATTAAATGGTTAAAAAGATAATTAACGACCTCCGCGCGTGACGATGACGGAGAGGCAGCGTGTGAAGCGGCGTGTTGAGACCCGGCGACGAGGAGGTCCTGGTGGTCTTCCTGTACCCTACGGATCCGTTATTGGAAGGACGTATGGCCCTGCTCATCCTTCTCTGGTGTCTTCTGAACCCTTCCTTATTCGTTTTTTGTTGGTGCTTATCGAATTTACTTCGCTTGAGGATCTCTGCTGTTACAATATGCATTTTCCTGTAACACAAACTAGGAAAACTTCTATTTTTCGAAAAATATTTTTCCAATAAAACTTTCATAAGGAGAAGTAAGCGTTTTAAAAATTTTACTCCCACCTTTACACTCTGTGTGTCACCAATTCGTTATATATCAAGTAAATTAAAGCATCACAGAAATCATATGAGATGTGAAAACGCATACTCGTAAATTTCAACAGTTTTTAGCTCAACGCTAAGTACTTTAAGCGTCATCGATTGGCACGCGGATGCGAGTTCAACTAAGCCCAATAGGACTTGACTTTTTCGGAAACCCAAGCAAATCCTTTAGTTTTACATGGATCGTGTCGCAGGTGTCAAAAACAGCTCGATTACACTTGACAAATTTTCAGTTGGAAGAGTAGGATTAAGTATTCGACCGCCTTTAGGGTAATCAGTTCGAGGTTAGGGCCTAGAACTCAGTTTATAGTGGCGAAACTGACGCTCATGTCAGAAGGTCCGACAAGTGAGCCAAGCGAACTTAGCTAAACTAAGCGTTGCCGAGTCAGTCGATAACACATTTAAATACGTACACGATCTACTGTAGGTTGTATCAGCCCTGAGAATATGTACGCACCGTGTTGAAATGACTGCAATAGTTTCAAGGTCAACGTATAATTCACTCTTCTAAGTAGGAGATAATCCCTTACGCCAAGACGGTCATGGTGTCTCTTAATAAAAGTCATAACTCTGCATCTGCATTATTTTCATTAAAATAATATGAATGCGAATGACTCTATCCGTGAATGAATTTGTAGCTAATGAAGACTTATTTTTTCTTAATGGCTGCGGCACTGATTTTGGCATAAAGATTGCATTGTACGATCCAAAGTCATGTTATTCAAAAGAATGGAGGGAACGCAGTACTGGTCCCTTCGTTGTGGCAAGAATTAGCTCGAGAACGGCATTCTTTCTGGCTTTGAAACGATTAGGTAAAAACAAAATGTCCAGCATGTAGCCGAAATTTAAGCAACTGATAGAAACATCCAAGGACTTAATTAAGTGGCTTCAAAGACTGTTCGATGGATCTGCTGATGATCGCCTCCGAAACAAACAAACAACTGGCAAATTTCTTTGCCAGATTCCTGGTCATTTGATGTGGATTTTCTTGCAAGGAATGCTTTAATTGTTCCTCATCGATCTTATCTCGATGACCAGGTCGAGGTGAGTCTTTAAGGCTAAAATTTCCATTTTTGAACTTGGTATACCAATAACGAGCGGTCCTTTAATTCAACTATGGCACCATCTCCATACACAACGCAAATATCGTGAGCAGCTTTTGTTGCTTTAGAACCTTGGTTGAGAGCAAAAAGGAGACAATGTAGAAAATGTTAATTTTTCTCCACTTGATATTCCATTTTGGTGGGCTGCAAATATGCAGAACTAGGAATACTCGAAAAACAAGAAAAATAGACTACAAATGTTCACAAAATATAGTTCTTGATAAAATAGATTTCATATCTGAAAAATACAATACATTTCCACAGGTATAAAAAAATCAAAAACTTAGTTTCTAACCCAATACAATAACTAGAGCACTCTGAGAGCGTATACTTCTGCAAAACATGGCAATGTAGAACGGAAAATTCAAATTGGTCCTGAAACCAGTATTTTCTTATTATCATCACCCAAGTTTAGTCATCTGTGCCTTTTGACAGTAATAACGGCTTCTGTATTTTTAAATCGGCCCGTAACTTCTTGAGTTATGTTCTGACAAACGTTTTGTCAAACATTTGTTAAACAAACAAACGAACTAATCGATCATCACCAAAATTTAGTCATTTCTGCCTTTTAACGTTTCTAATAATTCCTAGAAATTTCATGAAGATCTGTTCATAACTTTCTGGGTCATGTAGCTGACAAACCTTCAAATCAAACGTAAAAGCAAACAAACGGTCAAACAGATAATCACAAAAATTTGGTAATTCGCTCATTGCAACATTTCTAAGAATTTGTGAAAATTTCATGATCTGTCCGTAACTTTTTGAGTTATGTAGAGAAGAAAAAATAGACAGACAAACAAACAAATGGTTGAATGGGCCTTCAATGAAAGTTAATCGTCTGTTCGTCCTAAGATGCCTAGCAATCCTTGTAAATTTTGTAAAGATCCGTCCATTACTTTTTGAGTTATGTTGGTGACATACAAACAGCCAAACTATTCAAAAACATAACATTGGCGAAGGTAATGATAAGTATTTCTACTCGGTGTCCCATCGATACTAGGTGGTACTGATTCCCTACTGGGAGTTTTTCTTTCTCTAAAAGTTCATGATGCGCTAACTGAGCAGAAAATGTACACAAGAAAAGAGCAAGATATTCTTGAGAACACAAGATATTCTTGAGAACAAAGAGCAAAGAAGAGAGAAGGAAACGAGGGATTCTTTGAAGTAATTATTATCTGCCGTCATTATTTCAATATAATATCAACCCAGCGGTAATTATTACAGGAGTACAATGGGTACTAGTCAAAGCTCTATTGATTTGCTAAGGAAAGCCAATATACTGCCGTACAGCGCCATAGGTGCGCACGTGCAGAGAGAAGCTATGATTACAGACGCCGCTCTCATGCTATTAGTCCTAAATACATGCAGTGCCAGTGAAACAAAATGCATGCACACTTCAGTAAATAACTATTATGGACTGATGGGCATTCGATGATTTCCCAAATCTTAGATTAAATTTAACTTGTTGACCTTTTGTTGGTTAGTTATTTTAATTGATTGGCCGGAACTGCAGACTGATGATAGCATATGTATCTATCTGAAGAATTTTATGGTCAATAATAATTTCGATAACTGCAGACTTCGGGAAACTATCGAGAGCCCGCGACTGAAGAACAATTAGAATTACTAGCGTTTTGTTCATCAGGATATTAATGCATGCAACTATTGAACCGTTTTATTCATAATCATCAGAGGTGCTCAAAGCAGTAGTTAGTAGCTTGCAGATACTACTGTATGTGTACGACAAAGCTATAATAAAGGTACGTATATTTCTGGTAGACTATGTGGCTTGTGTGCCACAATGTAAGCGCCTAAATACTGGCAGCACAGTTGTCTGTTGCAAGACGAGCACATGTTAAATTTCTACCGTGTTTATCTGTAGCACCCATGCAGTTGTGCTGTGGTTAAAGGAGTCAGCTGTGGCTGCAAGTTCGAATTTTAATCCATCTAAAGAGGTTTTTGCTGTGGCACACCGGTAGGCCCAGGAAGCAAAGAATGCAACGGGAGGAATCAAAAAGACTAAAATAAAACTTAGCCCTGATCCCACGTAGCAAATTTACATCAGATCGACGAGTTGAAGTATGTACTTGAGTGCGGAACCTCAGGCCTTCGTAGATTGTTTACTTAGACAGATCACCGTATTTTTTCGATTCAGTTCATTCAATCTCCCGCTCATGGCTGGCCAGCTACTTGAACTGCAAAATACAGTAAAATGTCGTCAAGTACAGGATGTTTAAGAAATAGGCTAACTGTTACTGTGGTTTCTCTTGCATAGAGAAATAGCTATACCGGTGCTTTTATTTATTATTAAGGAATAAGTATGTTCTGTGAAGAGCACTGTGAACTGAATATGACGTGTAAATATGGATTCAATTAAAAGAAGAAGAAGGTAAATCAGGACGCCAAATGGGACCAAATTTCGGCGCTAGTGATGTGAAAGTTTCCGCCAGCATGCACTGCAATTTTCTATAGATAATTGCTTATTGCGAAATTAGAATATATTCTCTCAATATATTTATACGCTAAAGAGGTGACATTCACTATTTAAGACGATTTTTCCAGCGAAATTAGTTCAAATATTTATAGGCTGCTCAGGCTTAGATTCGTCGATGATGACGTCACTTTTTGATGCTAATTTCTCGTGAGTCCTCCCGTTACGCTCTTTGCTTCCTGGACAGGCCTGTCGAGAGGCCAGGGGAAATATGATGAAATCTCAAATTGGCTATCGGTTCTGGCTACTGCTCCTTTTCACTTAAATGATAATATAATACAATCTAAATTTAAGTTACACAGAACTAGACATTCGCGCATGCATTGGGGTTTTTATTTTTGTTCTTCCATGCTATTTTTTACTGGAAAAGACGTGCACTAGTCTCAACTCTTTGTTTACATATACTGCCTTCAGTGAATAAAGAATTTTTACTTTTGGAGCTAGCTATAGAGATACATTGAAATTTTTCAGAGAGAGAAGCAAATTATAATATTTTTTTACAATTAAAAATTAAATGCATGAATGGGCGTCCCGTCTCTGTCAGTAGCGAAAACATTTACTTCCGACATAATATCTATATGAATTGGTGCTACTATTATTTGGAAAAAATAACTAAAAAAAGAAAGCAAAGAAAAAGTTCTGTTGCATCAAACTCCAGCCATGGCTTCAGTTCTAGCACCAGCGAATCTAACCATGAAGCTTTTCTATGTCACACTCAGCCGTCCGGTTGAAATTGGTCCCTGCTGAATTCAGTCATACAAGCTAATTTATGAAAATTTCAATGACACGTTTTTTAATCAACATTACGACGTCAATGAAATACTTAACTAAAACTTCACAAAGATGTAAAAACATGTATTTATGAGAAACAAACGCTAATTCGTCAATATCAGAAACGGTAGGAGACGGACATCCATAGAACCCATGGGATTTCAAAGCACCGGAGCATCAACTAGAAGTGATGATAATGAATTATGTCACTCACTGAAGGAAGCCTAATTCTATTAACAAATGTGCAATCTGCTAGATTACTTGCTTCACTAATTAGCTTTTTGATTTATTTGAGACTTATAGATATTTATTATATCCTTCCATACTTATATAATAAACACTTTTTGAGGCAACTAGCGAACAAAAATTTAAGGATTCAAAAGTTGCCTTGACTGCTAGGCATTTTTGGATCTATAGACTCTAATACTGTACATTAACTACCAACGGTGTCCTTTAAAACTCATAGTTACTTGATACATGGTGAACAGCTTCAAACAATAGTAAGCCAATAAAGAACGTAATACAATAATTAATAATATACACTGCTTGCATAGCGTGCCTCCACTACACGGTTTAACCCTAATAAGGACTATAGGGTACTTCGCAAGCAATATCTAAAGCAGTTCTGTTCTACGAGATGACGCCGCTTTGTTTACCAATAAGAGAAGTGAAAAACTTCTCAGACAATCTCACTAAGGGCGAAATAAGCAGTCCAATAATGCTGAATTCTATTTAATATGACACCTAGCCTTTAGCCGCCATCTACATGCTATCTTTTTGGTGAAAGTAAATGCTAATAGTGGTGAGATATACTAGCTGCAGTTTCCTGGACTTGCAATTTACAACGGTTCATCATCCTCTGATTTAAATATGAACATAAACCAAGCTTTGTTTTTCACCTCATTCGAATGTAACGCAATAAGCACTGACAAAATTTACATTAGCACCAAAACGCCCTGCTCTTCACTAAATTACCGGTTACAGTTTTAAATTTCATATTATTGTTACCTACAAATGTTAGACTAAGGTCAGTAGGCTTAAAACGTGGAGAAGATGATTGCCCATGGAAAAAGCAGCAGATTCACTTTTGCATGATTCCAAGCAAACCTGAAACTAGCTGAGGTGAAGTCTGGAAAGTTATTACTTCCTCTATAATATAAATTTTACACTCATACATAAAGAAAACAGTGATTTCTTCAACAATGCATTTTGTATCTACTTTTGCTCATAGCAAACTTTGGATTTTTGAAGCAGCGATTTAATCACTATTAAAAAACTAAAATTCCGTTTGGTACCTGCGGCACCTGCTTGCTAGGAGCATCGCCTCGTTCTTTTTAACACGCCAGGCCGACCTTTGCTTTCCTGCCAAGCACGAAACACGATAGGAAGAGCAAAGAGGAAGAAGCTTATCGTGCTCGGTCCAGACGCTGCCTGGCGTTGCCTAATTCGAGGATACGATTCATGAACACAAACCTTGAATTGATGTTCACGCGTTTTATTATTTAGAGAAGGCTGCATCGGGACCTTTGGCACCTTATAGCGCCTCCTCCTGCCACTGGTATATAAGGGAGGGAGATGCCGCTGCACCCTCACAGTTCTTCCAACACCTGCAGGATCAACACGTCTTGCTCGTCAACTCTACACTCGCAGTCATGAACAAGCTATTGATGGTAAGTGAAGATTTCTGAGGTGCTGTGATTAAATTTCAACATGTGAAGTGAACCGTGATATAACTTCGTAACGGACACATATTGCCTTCGGAACCAGTGATGCCGCGACGAAGAGTGAGTTATATTTCGGTGAAGTGTATCTTTATTCGGGCTGCAAATCTTATAAAGTCTTATGATAGATATTTTGGCAGATTATCCCGGTACGATGATCATATTTTTCCAGTATCTAAACTGACTACAGCAACGGAGTCAGCGTTCATGTATGGGACTATTAAATAATATTTATTTGAGAAATGAATATTTTAAAACATCAATTTGCATGAAAGGCTGCACGTGAAGGCCATACAAAAACAATACAAATATCAATAAAAGGTGAAATACTTTTTTAGAAGATGTTTTATAAAGTTTGTACCCCGCAGCTTATTGACAGTTACGGGCTGCATGGAAGTGATGTAACTGCCATCACAAATCAGTGTTAAATAATAATTGTCACAATTCATAATTCTTGGTACAATGAAAACAATATGTTAATGTTAATTTTATTGTTTTCTCTAAGCACATCAAAAAGCTATTTATGATCGCGATGAGATCCCAGAGATCGCACAGTGGACATGTACGTCATGTTCATCAAATGATACAAAATTGAAATAATTAACAATCTAATAACATTGCCAGGGACCTTGAGTTGGCTCGCAGGATACAAAAGGCCTAAGAGCTTCTCCAATACTTATTCTAAAGGCGTATTTCTTGCAAACCAAACTTCCATGAGGACCGTGTGAAGGACTCTTTAATTCACTTTGATGGCTTGACAGTTTTCTCTTTAAACTCTACGGATATTTGATCGAGGAATTAAGTATAATTAACGTTAAATTACACATAAGAGAGGTTTGAGAACAGAAGCACATGTTATTCATCTCGATATAAGGAGCTAATCTTCATTTAAAACTTATTCTTTAAGAAGAGCACTGTTCGTCGCCCGCTCACGCTTTGGATGCTCCGCATTAAGACCCGAGGTAATGCTTCATTGAAAGGTTCCATATCGCTGTGTGAAGCGGTTTCATATAGTAAGATTTTGCAGAGAACATCTACCCCATATGCAAAGTACCAGGTCATTTGGAATGGATGCTGACCCTTTACTTCTTTTGAACGTAATCAAGACACTGAAAAAAAAACATTGTTCCAAGTCCAGCACGGTATTCCGTGCATCATCTGGAGATAACTGTATTGATGTGCTCCTGCGGCACGCCATGTAGGTTATTTCCGTCGATGCACAGGGAAGACGTGCTGATTTTGCGACAATAATATCCGTACTGTAGGTAGGGCCCTAGTAAATCTTAACATTCAACGTTGGCACATACATCAGCTCGACACTTGCGTCCAGCTTGTGATAATCAGTTGCTCGTTCGTGAATGTTCTTTGCGCTTTAGAAACGTCAAGCTGTTTTACGATATTCTTCGTCATATTATCATTGTTATTAAACATTTATTTCTCCACAGGTGAGAGCTGTTCTTGTATTATGATATTACTGCTTACAATAAAAAATTTCGTGTACATTAATTTCTTAACAATATTACAGCTATGAATTCACAACCTAATCTACATGGCGCAGTGCCATCACATACCAACCAAGTTAACTGAACTGGCTCCGCAATAGTGCTACCTAACGATCACCCTCGCACGAGAGGCAAAACAAAATATAATTGTGTTTCTGCTAATATTACAGCTTGTTCAATTAAAGTAAAGTAAATGAGAAATGCAGTTATTGCTTCCCGAGGAGAGGTCTGCGTGGCCTAACACTATTTTGATTGACTAAATACTATTACATACAATATCATCCAGTAGGTATGGCGGTACTATACAGCATGACCTACAGTAAAAACATGTAAATATGAAGTTATGTATATATATATCTCATAATAGGACGGCTTTCATCAAGAGAATTATTGTTTCCGCCAAAGGGCGATCCGCACAGTGATGCTATATATAGTCGGCAAGGAGGCGCAATTAGGAATATCCTATCTCGACATCGGCTCTTCTCTGCCATATAGCATAAATTGGCTCAGTGCACTACTACTGGCAGGAAAAGGCGCAAAGAATAGAGAAAGACACTCGAGTGGACGACCCCTTTCATGGCCTTTCACACGAGAGAGACTGGAGGTGTCCCGCGTACGAGGTCAGCTATCTCGATCAACAGTCTACCTCTCGGAACAGAAAGGGGGGGGGGAGATAAGTAGAGAACCTACGTAACTTTATAAAACTAACCTTCTCAGCATGAATTTCAGTCAGCTGCAACATACCCTGCGGAGAAGGCATTCAGGACAACCCTCATATGCGTAGTATAATTTGTATGTTTCTCAAGACTGCCCTCATATGATTACTACCTATAATTTGTATGTTTCTCTATGATTCATCATGTATATAGGGCTAGCATTGATTCGGTATAGAGTAGTCATGAAAATGCTCTCGGAGCTTCATGTACGGTAAGTTCTGTCTAGAATCCTGCTGCAATGCAGACATAGAATCAGGTACAATTGTTATTAGAAAGGAGTGATCAGCCCCTTCATCACACCACTCCAGCCCGCAAATGTTAAAAAAAGGGACTATCATTAAAACCAAACTAAGTTATTCGGGAACCAGTCATAGGATAAGAAACAATTGGGCAAAGACCTAAATGCATCGAGCCCTTCCCAACATCCAGAAAGCAAAGATGAACGAACTGTATCATACTTTCCAGATCCTGCTCCTCGGCCTGGTTGTTGTGGCCATGGCAATTCCCCGGCCCGACTTCGATTTTGATGATGATGATGACGACGACGACGATGACGATGACTTCTTCAGATTCGGACACAACAGCATTCGTCGTAATTCCTTCCAGCCGTCGTTCAGATTCAACTCGTTCCGTCGGTCCCACGGCTTCCAGCACGGGCAGCCTCTGTTCAGGCCACAGCAGCAGACCTTCAACACCTTCAGATCTTTCCCCCGTGAGTGTCGACCGCCGGGGACGAGGACCCCTGACGGTCCGTGGGCCTCGTTCCCCCAAAATGCTAGTAACGTTTCGGTTGATACCCCAGTGATTACAGTCGTGCGCTTCACGCCCTTCACTTTAGTGCGCAGCCACTCCACTGCAGAGCCATCGCTTTTCTTATACGTGAGCGTTGCCATGTATCTCCGTTGCTCTAATACAGTTTAAGAGCACGAGTTGTAGTCTCCAAGTGCACCTAAGCATGGCACGAGCCTATAGTCGATACTCTTATTTAATTTAAGGCACTTCGAGTCACTCTTATTCTGACACTGAAAAGAACGTATAACATCTCTCAGTTACACAAAAACAAGGTTTCACTATACGGAGTAATAATGGTATTCTTTTGGATTAGTTAAGCTTCATGGTGTCGATCCTTCAAGTACTCTCCAGTCGTCTCTTTCTCCACAAGTCTCACAATCAATGCAACTTCAATGGGAATGATATATTTATACATTGGTGGATGTTGGAAGATGTGAGAAACTTTCATTAAACTACCAGCTCTACTCATTGATATTTGACAACTTTGCATAATTTATACTTGTTTCAATATTCTCTCGAGCCTATTTGAAGAGCATGAGCATGAACGTACGTATGACTACGTCCAGGCCAGTTCACACGGTGTAGTCTTTTGCCCCGCGTTCATACTTCAAAACTCTGAATGCTTTCCCGAGTCCACGCAAACACAATTGCTTCCTCATCGGAACACTTGCCAAAATGTTAGTCGTTACGTCTAGTCGGCTATCAAATGTTGCTAGTAAAGTTTCGGATGTCTCTTTTAATTTTTTAGTGAAAAAACTTAGAAAGTTGGGAATTTTTCACTTGTTCATACATTCAGTAAGGCGTTTGAATTTTGAAAAGTACGAACGTAGGGCAAACGGCGATTGTATAAACCGACATGTACAGATGTTTTATATAGTTACTAGCTCACTCTTTGTACATACTTGCTTCTTTTCCTAAATACTTTTCATGTATATAATAAAGATGCATTATTGTTTCAACATTAGTATTAACTTGTTAACAAATACTAAAATAAGTTTGAAGTTTTAGACATTAGTGTTATTATTGCAAAGAAATTTCTAGGTATAACGCTAAATGAAGTTCAGAGTAATTTTATGATAGTAACAGTAACACTAGACCGAGACTTATAAAACGAACAACTAAATCTCACACGATAAAAACAAAACTCTGTAGAGTCGTAAATTACTTTTATTACGTAAATATTTGTTGCACTATTTTTAAATCATTCAAAGTTTGTACACTCATGGAGAGGAGGACGCAATTACCGACGAAAGATGAGCTTGGGTTGCGTATTGTGTTAATAAGTTTTTCTTGTGCTATTTTCAGGATTCCAGGTACGTCGCCGTTCTTTCCCAGCGGTGCACAACTTCGGAAATTTTAGATTTGGCGACGACGATGATTACTTCGACGACTAACTCCAGCTACCTGTACAACTCAGCTGTCTCTGTGGGAACCATCGCGTTGAACACGACTGAATCAATACCACTGAGTGAATCCAAACCATCGAAGAACTTCATCAAGAAAACTCCAAAAACCATCAGAGATTTTAATCCGAATCCCCATCTGCTGTCCAAAAAAGCTGTAAGAGCTCGGGAAAGAAAGATGCAGCAAAAAGAAACTTACAGCTTTGCGAATAAGAGCTTCGATTCCCCTCATCGTCAAGACCCCTTGCTATTTATCCTGAAAAAGACAACCGATGACGGAGGAACATCAAAAGTAAACATGACAGAAAATTTCGAAAAAATAATACCGACGCTGAAAAATTACCAACTTGGAAGCAGACAGAAGCAACTGAGCCGACAGTTTTCCACCAAAGTCAGCGACAATGTTATCCTTCCTCCCGCAATCGAGAAGAAATCTAAGGAAACCTTCATAGACGTTTGGGAGAAACAAAGCAGCAAAGAAAAACCCAGCAATTTAAAAAGAGTCTTGGGGATGCGTCAAAAACACTTGGTCAAGTCGAGCCGTGAATCAACTGAAGAAATCATTCCTGCAGAGGATATCGATACAGAAACGTCAACAAGATTGCCGTGGAGTCACAGGTGGAGGCAAAAAAGTCAAGCAGTTCATAAATCATCAAAGCATCACAAGTCGAGCCTAGAATCCCGAAGGAAAAACCGTCGTGGAAGAGTCAGGAAGGTGCTCAAAGGTAGAAGAAAACTGTCTTCTGCAGAATTCCGGACAAAGACATTTTGAGTCGACGTTAAGATAAGTGAAAACGCTTTTAAAGCTAGGCCTATTTATTGTGGCAGTTGCGACTGTTTTCATGTAGCTTTAACGTATGAGGCTGGATGAGTTCCGTTCCTCAACTTACACACTTAACTCGCCCATTCGCACATAGATCTTACTTAGCCAAAAGTAGTCATCATTTTTTCACAAAAGAATATATATTTCAAACAATTTCTCGTATTCCTTATCCTTTGACTGAGGCTACAAAAAAGCCTATCCTAGTAGTAGACAAGAAGCAAGTTCACTTATGACATCCGTTTGGTGTACTTTTTCAACGTCATATATTCAGTAGATTGTAAATTGTTACTTACTCATTCCTATGCGTTTTATTTTTAAAAAATATAGTGAACTTGTTAGCATGTACTTTGCAACATCTACCGAAGCTTGCCAGGAACTGTTCCTGCACAACTTCTGCACGATCATCCCAGGTGTGGTTACGCATTTGATCCAGTTCTTTAGAATATGTGTAGATCCAGTGCAAAAAGAGTGCATAGCTATGTAGAAAAACATGAAAATTCACACTTGCTGAGAAGAACCTGTCTTGTCATTGCTCTCATCCCTGCACGGTTCACTAATGATGACATTGGGGAGGTCGTAAGCGAAACCTACGAGTCATATCAGCAGTGTAAATACGATACATTCTTGTAACAAAGTTACATTGGGCGAGGTTAGACTTTTTGCTCGCCACCATTTTTTTTTCATTTCGAGGATTAATAACCACTATTGCCAATTAGGATAAATACTTGTAGATATGCAAGGTGAAATCTTCATTCTTAGTAAAATAACTACTCAAGTTTAGACATAGCTGATACCTATAAGTTCTCTACTTTCGATTATATGGTTAGACCATGGTTCTGACTACAGATGCTCACATCGTTGATCACTTCGTCTTCATATAGTTTCTGTTCAATGCCCCGCCATTACAGTTTGTACGTTCGACTTTTACAGCGTAAATCTGACTGTCACATGGCAAGCAGGCGGTGCATACATAGTAAATTTGAAAGAATGTTAATAAAGTCTTGGATCAAACAATAAAATCCCTCTTATATTTGCTAAATTTCTCCATTAAAATCGTCTTTTCCTTTGCTCTTTCGCTGAACCATTGATTCCAAACCAATTATTCCATCACACGACCCGACCACACGTATAATAGACAAGCAAAGGTCGGAAGCTCGCGGCTACCGTCCCTTTTTACTCCTGAGGCTAACACCTGAAACGCGAGTCAAAGTGATGAAGCCAACGCACTTTTTTTTAGGTATCGGGCAAGTCAGGCCAACCGGAGTTAAACAAATTTGCAGTGCCAATCGATGACACATATCAAGTCTGCAGCTACCGCAACGAAAAAAAAAAGGTTCCTTATATAAAGCTAAGATAGCAATAG
This sequence comes from Parhyale hawaiensis, assembly GCA_001587735.2. Lineage (NCBI taxonomy): Eukaryota > Metazoa > Arthropoda > Malacostraca > Amphipoda > Hyalidae > Parhyale > Parhyale hawaiensis. The sequence continues at coordinate 7,664,991 of LQNS02000141.1, read as the reverse complement.
TTTTCGAACACGGCAGGCATCCAGCGGCTGCTCCTATTCTTCATTGCATCTGCTCTAGATATACTATCGTTGGGATGTAGCTACTTTTTTAGTACTTTTATTACTTACAGCAAACGATGACCTAAGCTACCAAGTGTTTTACGTGCTCGAAAGTAAAATTTTTGTGACCTATGTCGGTAACTGTTGCAGCTGATCGTGTTTAAAAATATATGTTTGATTGCGGTGTTAAGTCAAGGCCACCTGGAATTGTTTCGGTGGCGTTGGATAAGTTCCCTAGATGTTAAAAACGAGACTCGAAGCTGAGCAGCTGATGCGTTCTACAGTGGAAGAACTGCAGTAGCGGCTGAGAACTTAAGGAATTGTTGAAATGTGTACTGAGCGAGCTTACGCGGAGCCCTGCGGCAACGTTATCAAAGAGGTCGGTAAAAACGTTTCACAGTTTCGGCTCTCGTGGGCAACAGGCTTTAGTGTTCACCAATTGCAAGCTTGAGCCCACTGCACACGAGAGTCAGAACACGGGAACGTTTCTTTCTACGCTTCCGATTACGTCTGCGTGGGCGAGGCTTCGGTCTACCTAATGTTACTCTGTCAAAAATGAAATAAAATAAAGGTAAAAGTTTGAGCTGCCATTGCAGTTATTTCTTTATGACATGCACCAACTGCACGGTTTCGAATATCTCTCACAATTTAAAAAGAATGCCATTTGGCAAAACTGAGCTATGTAAAGCGATATTGCAACACGCTGTAGCTACGGTTCTCCTCCAATGTTTGCATTAGAGGCTGAATTTACACCTCTGAATGCTATGTGTTCTATAATGTGGTGAACGCAGCATCTTTATGAGACACTCAATGAGTGTTCCTACTGAGAAGACGTACTAACCAAGCTCTTCAAACGTAATAGGGTCTCAGCCGCCGACCTCATCTTCGACCTTTGACTTTGCTAGCTTTGGTATTTCAAAGCTTGTTCTATTCATAAATTTAAAAGCTTGTTTTATGATGCAAGTATTAGTTCTGCCTCCCATTGAGGCATCACGCAAATGTCAGCGAGTCTGGGCAATTCCTCATACTAAATTTGTCAAACGAGGGTGAAAGTTCGTTCACCTGAAGCGCGCTCGCCAGCTACGAAGGAACCAGCTGGCGAGGTCAAGAAAGGCTCCTTCCATATATATGAAGCTTCAGAATGTATTCCTGCAATACCCTTTACAATTTAACCAAAATAATAACAAGAATGTAATTTTATGTTCTCTATGAACTTCTAGCAGGTGACAGGTAAGCATTACAAAAAATTTATGTCCCAATCCGAATTTTTATTGATACAGTAGCATAGACGCTCCTTAAAAAATCGATGTTTTACCTATATTTAGAAGCTGAGCATGAAGCTCAGCATGAACTCTGCTAAGCTCTTTTTGTGCTGTCAACCTAAGGCCATCACAATGGTTTTGCAATCCTCGATAAAAAGTAATAATAATAATAAAAGGCCACCGATTTGCATTTTTGAACCGTGATCTGGTTTAAGGCTTTCCCAAGTGTGTTCAAATTGTTTCATGACGATCAATGTAGAGCAATCAAAACCTAGATTTGCATTTCAAGTCAACTTCAGTCTACCGTAGATTGTAAATGATATCAGCAGAATGATTTGAATTATTGCAAAGCGTCTTTGATACACCACTTGTCATACGAACTCTGATTCTGGATTATAATAGAACGGTGCAAAAGTGTTTGCCGATCTAGATTGAGATTGAGAATGAAAAACTGTAAAATTGTATGCATAACAAGAATGTCCTCTACTCCTTATTACTGGATTTCATCTATCAACAAGTTTTAAATACCTCGCTTGTAAAATTCATCAGGTTTTGATGTGAAATATGAATTTAACCATTTTCAAGCTCTTCTTGTGTGCTGTCATCTTAAGGCCATCTCAATGGTTTTGCAATCCTCGATATAAGAGATAATCCGAGGGAGCTAACCGTCAGGAGAATATGCTGGATGGAGCAATACTTCTCAACAAATTCTCCCTGGAGAGCAGCAAGAGCTTTGGTCAATATCGCTGTATGTTTGGGCGAACATCAACATGATGGAAGGTGGTGTCTTTTCTGTTGACTAAAGAAGGTCGAGTTTAGATCAAAGCAGTTTTCAAACGACGAAGTTGACAACACAATAGAGAGTAGCAGTAATAATTTGACTGTTGTCTAAAAATTCGTACTGGATGATCCCTTCAATACCTCAACATATGCTCAACATGATCTTTTTGGGATGGAGTCCTGCTATCGATTGCTGAACTGGTGTGTCTCTTCGATTTATCCACTATCGCCGGTGTTTAACATTATGGTAGAGAACCCACTTCTCATCACCTGTGACATGGCTACAAAAAATGGTGGTGTCTGAAGGGGTCGTGGAAGCAAAGAATAGGCATGATATAAATTTGAGTGATATAAAGTTCCTCTATTATAAATTGGTTAAAACTTTTGCCCCGACCTACCAAATAAAAATTATCGGACATCGAGTAGGGATAGTCACATCTACAAGGGAAAAGCTCAAGTAGGAATACGAGTCAAAGTTAACAGCCCATAACCCTGTTACTACAGCATATGAGTTACATTAGCCCATTACAACTTCAAAAAGTAAATAAAAACAGGTTAAATTTGATAATTGGCAGGTGCATGGGTATTTAGTCAGGGAAGAACCCACAGATTTCGAGATTTTTAAATTATTCCTGGTGTCTGGAGTCAAAACAAGGTTTAACAGATGCTAGTTCCGGGAGTTACTGTCACTACCACAAGGATTAACTGATGCTAGTAGGTACCAAGATCTACAGTCAGTAGTTAGCACAAGGGTGACCATAGCTGATGCTAATGCTGACAGTCAATTCCGCTTAATCTATCCACTTCCGAAAATACGGTTTTAGTTGCTGAAACCAGCAAACTTTGCATCTTTTGGGAAGTGTGAGCTAATACTTTGGCTTATAAGCACAGTTTCGAGGATAACGTTCTTTTTTACCCTAGTCTGCAATTACGGAGATAAAATAGAAAATGAAACTAACTTATGGGCACTACAGAGGCAGACACTCCTTATTCGAATTCAGAATGCCTCGTTGAAATAGGGACGATGTTAACACCACCTTTTGAGAGTAAGATAAATATTCTCGAAAAGTAGTGCATACATAAATATAAAAATAAACTAGCCGGTCTTAATTCACTAATGCCTTCTTATATGTTATTGTTCAGCACAGTTGAAAATGTACTTAGGTTTCAGTGTTTTATACCTTGATTATACTAGCAAATTAATGGTCAGGATTGGTCCGCTTTTTTTGTGATCACCTTGCGGATGATTCCGCCTGATTTCACATGATCCGCGCTTTTTTGTGACCATTTTTTGACGTGATTCTGATAGCAATCAACCGTGATCAGTGGTGAAAATTGATCGCAACGTGATTTCCTCCGCGAGCTAATCATGCGTGATCAAAGAGTGATCCAGCCGTTGGACAAGTAAAAATTCAAAATTTGAAATGCAAGTTCGTGATGTTTTCTTATATTTAGGGATAAACAGAATAATGTTATTATGGATGTTTGTAATATTGGCTTCCAGAATTGTAGTTTCGTTAGTTGTATCCTGTGTATGTTCAAAATGTTTTAAATACTTCTAGTTCACTTATGCATTAACTTCAAAATAAATTAAAGTTCCAAAGAAATTAATTCCCCATCATTTTCCGTAAAAATACAATAGAAATCAATTTTTCTAAAGTAGACATGGCGTTCCTCGTTTCTATACAAAATGATTGACGGTTTTCAGTAATCACGATCATCATGATCACGGTGATTCTGATCATAAGCGTGGCCACAAAAAAAAACGCCTTAAGAGAGGCACAATATGAGCTACAGGGACGACTGAAATTTCCCCTATTCTAGTCCACAACAAAAATTCTCTGAGCAGTCGGGCTCAAATATTTAGCCTCCTATTCAGTTTCGCGCTTATTCCATGGGGCGCTTGTTCCGATTCGCGCTTATTCCAAGTGGCGCCCCTTCCATGAAGTAACAATTTTTTGGGGGAGGGCTGAACGAGCGCAACACTGCACCAGAGCAACCCGAACAAACGCGACTGGAATTGACGCCAATTGGAATAAGCGTCTGCTAAGCGTGAAGATTGAACTGCTACATTATGATTCAGCCAAGGAAAACGTAAGCGGAATGGATTATGCACCAAAGGAACGAAAACTCCAGGACTGAGGAGAGAGACCGAGCTACGAAGAAACTTAGCTAAAGGATAGGCTATGCGATAATATAGCCGATGCCCTACGGGATCGAAAACTCTGTCAAAGATGACGCCTTTCATCTACCATGCTCAGAAGAAGAAGCATCATATCGTCTTATGAAAAGTACCACGCTGGTTTGCAAAGCGAAGGAGGGTCTAATGGAGAGGAGCGCACCCTCTCTATTTATCATACGGTGCCACTACAGAAATAAATATAAGCAAGTAACGTTCACAGAGTTTTAGTATAATATAAATAGGTAGGTAGATAGGCCAGGATGCAGATTTCGTAATCGTCTCTTTTCCATGGAGATCGATGACGAGGTTGCAGAAGGCTAAAGTGAAATCCTTAGGCCTATCTCTTTATTATCTGAACTAGTGGCCCGTGCCGTCATTATAAATGTCGGCAAAAAATTAACACTTCACCAAANCACCAAAACCCCCGCCGTCTTTTGGGCTTCCTCATTCTTCCCCTATCTAATACTGAAGAAAAAGATTCCAAGGTACCCAACTTTTTTTTCGCCTTTTGAAATCTGAATTTTCTCGTATCTTATTAGTTCTATTTTTCCCCTATCTAATACTGAAGAAAAAGATTGCAAGGTACCCAACTTTTTTTTTTTTTCGATGAAGAAAAAGATTGCAAGGTACCCTACTTTTTTTACATTTTGAAATCTGAATTTTCTCCTACCTTATTCCCATAGAGCGTGACAGGAAAGATGTAAATAAATAAATAAATAAAAACACGACGTGAATTATTATATAGTACTGATGCATTTCTTGCCACGTTGGAAAATTTGGCAATCCTCTTCCCTTCTGATGGAATTCAGTAGGCAATAATTGGACCAAAGTACAGAAGAAGGCTGAATTTTGAGGACGGTACTTATCATAATTAACATATTGAATGCAGTTCTTGCTCTTCCAGCTTCTCTTGCCGTTCCCGCGGAGTCTGATATTCATTACATTTTAGCTACACCGAAATAATATTTTCTGTTAGTTTACGATGTACAAATTTAGTAGAAAGTCATCGAAGCGAAGAAGAACAGATTTTTTCCGGTGTAGTAGACGTAGTAATTCTTTACTCCAACTTTTTGGGAGCGAAAACTTTGTTCTGCTGAAACTATCTCGCTGTGTATTCTGGATGCGCAGCGGAAATGAAATTCAGTGAGGTTTCAGCGCTTACTAATACAGATAATTACCTCCGCCAAGAAGGTTATGTTTTCGTCGTGTTTGTTTGTCTCTCTGTCTGTCACCAAGATAACTCAAAAAGTTCCGAACAGATTTGGACGAAATTTACAGGGATTGTTGGGTATGTTAGGAGGAACAAATTATTAACTTTTAGTGAAGATATGTCCATCCGTTTGTTTGTTTGCCTCATTTTTCTCAATGCCATAACTCAAAAAGTTGAGAATAGATTTTTATGAAAGTGACACGAGTTGTTCGGTATGTAACAAAGAGTACATGTCCAAATTTTGGTAACTATCAGTTTGTTCGTTAGTTCGTTTGTCACTGTTTTTAATTTTATGCTTGTTAGCACAGTAACGTAAAAAATAATGAATAGATCTTTATGAAATTTATACGAGTTATTAGTAATGTTAAAAGACATA
>LQNS02000141.1:7571287-7601406 GCA_001587735.2 Parhyale hawaiensis | reverse complement strand
CCGTGATAGGAGTGGCTACTGGCAGGCCTATCTCTTGTGGAAAGAGGCGTGTGTTGCCTCTGGAGAGGCCTCTGCGATGATGGTCGAGAGTGTGGCCTCCTGTTGGAGCCTTCAACCACTCGTGGAGGAAAGGGTTTGCTGGGTCTGGCTTTAAAGGAGTCAAGCAGGTTTGAGGGTGCCGCCTCAGGGGATCGAATCGAAATGGTTCAGGGCAAGTGGTGCCAGGAGGAAAGGACAACGGCACCCAAGTTGTAATAATAATATTTATATTAAAGTCTGTGAACCTTGTTGTTTTGCTTGTTTATTTACTTGTCACGCTTATTTGCTTGTGTTTTTTTGACACAACTTCTTCGCTTTTAGACGGGAAGAAATTCGAGGGATGAAAGTAATATCAACTACCTAGGCGGCAGTAGACTGGCTGTATCTGTGATACTGAATTTAAACCTGATCTCGCCTAAAAGAGAGGGCACGCTGGGAATTTAACTGAAATATATTGTGACATATAGGCCTAAATTGACTTTGCTGACAGCCTGGGTGTTGACTATTCGTTAGAGAAGCAAAGAATCTGATGATAGTGAGCCGTATGGGCAGCTTCTTGACGGGCAGGAAAGACGGCCGGATAGCGTGTGCTCATGACCAGCTAAAGGGTTGGTTAAGAGAAGTAGATAAGCTCCACTACCAAGTAGTGATACCGCGTTTAGCGCTTATGGCTCGTCGCAGTATAGGGCTAGTAGGTACCCAATCGGAGTCCACTGTGAGCCGTACGCTACTGGAGTGGGGAGTGCAATGGGTTGGGGGTCCCTGAAGGCTGTCTGAGATTTCTTTCTCACAGGGGGTCATGTATCTTGCAGATAAGGGCAACAGAGGTTTATGCATCGTTCTGCCATGGTAAGGCAGCACCTAATGTGCTTTTGATACCAAAGTTGGTTACATGCTAAGGGTACAAGGCAAGTGATCTTGAGAACCTCTCAGTAAACTAAAGCTAGGGTAGGTGGGTTATTTGCGGACATGAGTCCCAGCTGCCCACAGCCCGGACCTCTAGGGTCGAGGGCATGGAAGATGCTGTTCGTAGTAAGACTTCGGGAGTAGGCTGAGGCCAGTCGCGAAGGGAGGTTGGGTAAAGCAGGTCATCTAGCCCCCCCCCCGTGTCTATGACGCTATGGTAGGGGGAGGGCAAGAGGTTCCAGCATCGGAAGCCACGTCCCAATCCTAAACAGGGGTACTATAGGCTGTGATGGGTGACGTGTTTAGTATCATGTGTGTCGCCTGCTAGGTGCAGCAGAGGCTGCCTGGGAAAACCAGACAGAGGGAGGCGAAGCGAGAATAGAGCTAATTATAGCCAGTGTCTATGACGTTGGGAAGGCGAGAGTGAAGCGAAGAGAGGTTTACCTTTCGCTTCTCATGCTCGCCCTCGTTTGCTTTATTCGCTGCTCCCGCCAGAGAGGCGAAGTGAACAGGCGCGAGACGAGGGGTGGCTATTCAGCGTCGAAGGTGCGGTGGGGTAGCTCCGAGTGAGGGAGCGTGTTAACTAGGCGGAGAGAGAGCGAAGACATGAAATTCGAATCGAAGGGGGAAGCTTCGAATATGCTTCGCCATGGTGAGTGAAGGTAGGGGGACCGACGAGAGCGGGCAAGCGACCAGAGGGGAAGCGAAGAGAAGAGAAGCAAAGGTTTTTGTTCGCTTCTGAAGTTCTGTTGTACGCTCCCGTCTGCTTCTGTTCTCTTCCGGAGTGGAGCGACGAGATGGAAGGTAAGCGGAAATTCGAATCTTCGCTACCTCAAGGAGGAGCAAAGCAAGTTCGTCTTCCAGAAGTGGTCTCCAATAGATCGATGACCTCTTCTCCTGGATGGTGGGACCGTTGTACATGGTTTTGGCTAAGCGTAGCAGAGGTGAGTTGTGAATCGGAGCTCTTATTTTGCCTGCAATTCGCCGGTTACTTGGGGCACAGGGAGCAGGGGCCAGGGTGTCGCTTGAAGTCGCCCAGGACTCTGTTCCCGCCTGAGATCAAGCAAAGTGTATACCTAAGATTTCTTGCTTAGGTGGTAGGAATCTGACATGGTGTCTGAAAGATTTCTCTGAAAATTAACTGTCTGTAAATTATGTTACAGGAAACCCCAGGTGCAGGACACAGGAGGTTTGGAACCTCTAAGGAGCCAAACAAAAGGTATAGGTCGGTTATCTGGGGACCCAGGACCCGACCTGCCCGCGGATGGCGCCGATGGAGCTAGGACCGCGAACACGAATGAAACTTACCCCTAGGGAAAATACGAGAATGAGAAGAACGAAGCGAATTGTAGCGAAGCGTAGAGAGTCAAGAAGCGAGGTGGGGCAGAACCGAAGCGAGGGCGAAGCGGCAGAAGTGAGGCAGAGTTCACGCCTGTCCCAAGTCGATGACGTTGGGGCGTGAGGAACGAAGGCCAAAAATAAAAAAATTTTAGTTTCTTCCGAAGAAGCGACGAAAAGCGAAGCGACAGAAGGTGGAACTACGCGAAAGCTTTGTCTGCTATTGTTCGCTTCTGTTTGCTTATAAGGCGAATGGCTGTGATCTGAGAAGCTGTGGAAACTGGAGAAGAAGGCAATGGAGGCGTAGTGATGTGAAGGTCGGAGATTTCATATTCTTGTTTCTTCGAAGCGAAAGGAAGCGACGAGAAGCTGTGCGATGGTAGGCGAGGAAAAACCTCGTTCGCTTCTGTACGAACAGGAGCGATCTGAGGCTCTGAAACAAGTTGGGGAAGAAGAAGGCAGGGGAGTCGAAGTTACATGAAGGCCGAAGATTCCGTTTTCTTCGAAACGAAAAGAAGTGACGCGACGAGAAGCTGAGCGACGATAGGCGAGGAAAAACCTCGTTCGCTACTTAGGCAAACAGAAACGAACTGAGGCGCTGGATCAATCTTTGGGTGACTAGAAGGTGGGAAACTTCGATTTCTGAAGTAATTTTTCTAAGAAACGCCAAAAGGCTAAGATATTCAACCCAGTGAATGAGCATACAGATGAGAAGAGGCTAACTTGAGCACAGGAGAAGACGCGTTCGTTGCGCTGGAGGAGATGTTGCCTGTGCAGAGATCCAAGACGATCTGAGGAACATCGGCTCGAGGCTGCCTTATCTACAGTAGCACCTCGCAGAGGGATGGAGGGGGAGTGACGACGTCACAGAAGCGAAAAGCATAAAGAAGCGAACGGAAGGAATCAGAAGAGAACATTGCGAGGGAAGCACTGGGTGCTCACTTCCAATTTTCTCCTACTCTCTGCGTTCCTTCGTCTCTGGGAAATGGAACAAAGGAATGTTACTCAGTTCATGAAAGATCCAAGAATGGCTACCCAGATGCTAGCAGAATTTTGAAATGAGATAAAGGAAAAATATGAACAACATGATATTTACGCGCCGTTAATAATCAGAAGATAGTACAACCTATCTCTCCAACATCTGCAGGGCAAAGCCCGATTTGTAATATTTACTGAAGCTACATTGAGTTCACCGCACAGGCGCAGCTCGGTTACGGTATACCGCGAGTACGGGGAGACGCAGCCGGTTTTTATTAGGCCGAGTTCACACGTCATTTATCTCAACGCTTTCGCTCATCCACTTCTCGGAATGTGTTGTACCCTAGAAATAGTAGAAATTAGAACCGTTTTCTCAATTTTAGTACACTCCAAATTTAGAAGAGATATTCGATATTAGCCTAATAATACTTGCAGAGAAAACTGATTCGACGGTTGACACACTATACATAACTTTTTGTGGCGTACCAAACGTTTAGTTGACAATGGCGCTACAAAACGTTCAAACGAGTGGATAGGATGAGTGAACGCGTTCATATGAATGACGTGCGAACACGCCCTTAGAGGTAGCACTGGGACTCTGAACGTAGGGGCAACACTAAGCAAGCGCACACTCATCAGTATCATTGTAAAGGACTCGCTGTAGATCAATACGACATGCGAGCTGACTGACTGATCATAAAATGAGCGTGTGATCGTATAGTAGATGCCTATCGTATCAGACTGAGTTAGTCTGCTGTCACAAAGACTTGACTTCATCTGGACACGGACTTACCTGACCAAGTTTGTCTCCCGAGAGAAGCACCTGGCCGTGCAAGGCGTGCTGTGCTACCCCACTGGAGGTGCTTGGTGCTGCCAGGAGAACCTGCTTATTCCCAATACTGATGACGTTACCAACACCACGGCCACTCTGTTTACTAATACCGGGAGCGGCGGTCGACACAGGGGCGACTAACAGTCGCTGTTGGTTAACAGAAAGGGCTGTAGGAGCGGTGGAGGTGGTGGCAGAGGTAGTAACGTTCTGAGGAATAAGAGTTACTCCTTGTACATTTCCACCAGACACGGTCGCAGTAGCGGGCTTTTGATGCAGCGTCACCAATTGCTGCACTCCGGCCTGCACAACCTTGCCGCCCTGCAGCAGCACCTTATTGCCTGACACCACCAACTTCTGGCCAACTCCAGGCTGCAGCTGCGTAGCCACAGCTCCCTGCACCAGTTTTAATCCAGAGAGCTGTTGTGGGGTGATGGCCTGTAGTCGCGGGGCAGCAGCAACAGGAGTACCGGCACCGCTTGCGCTGACGCCGCCACCAGAGAGGACACTCTGCGGAACAGTTCTCCGGCCCGTCCTTGTGTCACTTCTGGAGAGAGCAGAAGTGCTGATGACTGTGGTGACGTCCCCAGAGCCGCTGCTCAAGGTTACTTTAAGCCGACCGGTTAGGGAAGCAGTCGAAGACACACTGGCTTGACTGACCTCTCTGTTTAGTGACTGGACGTTAGCAGCACCTACACTGGAACCTTCTGGAATGACAGCACCTACCGTGGAGGCCCCTGTTGCAGGGACGGATGAGTTTACTCGTAAGAGTGACGTAGCAGTTTGCTGCAGCTGTTGGGGAGCATTTTTGCGTTTAGCCGCAGCAGCTGCCACTACCTGACTCAGCTGCGTTACATTAAGCGCTGCTCTACTCCCTGCAGCAACTCCTGAAGCGATAAACTGAGGGCCGCTCGAGGTTTGTATTATCTGTCCCAACTGCTGAGCAGGGCGTTTGCCAGGACCTTTCCCTACAGCAGCATCCGAGACAGCGGTGCTCGAGTCATTGCTGCCCACGCGGCTCAGTAGGGCTCCCTTCGTGATGGCAGATGACGACGAGGGCAGAGCAACCCTGATGGTCTGTATGCCCGTCGCTGTGGAGACTTGGATGGTCTGAAGATTACTGGCCAAGAGGGTTCTGACCCCGCCACTCGCAACCTTAACGACAGCAGTTGTGGCGGTGGTAGGTGTGGATACAGCGCACGACACAACAGGGGCGGAAGAAAGGGCAGCAGTAACTGTCGTAGACGAAACGGCCACCACTGCAGCACTAGACGAGATACTTTGGTTTGCAACGGCCGGAGAGGCCACAGAGGTATTGGGTTTGACTAGGACCCCTTTGACAGTTAAGGGGGACGTAGAGTGCAGTGTCAGAGGAGAGGCATTAGTGGTAACCCCTGACTGCGGTGTAAAACTAACGACAGAACTCCCAGAGCTTCCGAGGATGGCTTGTGGGGCTGTTCCGGGGGAACAAGAGACAACTTGGGATCCCGCTGTAGACTTGATGGCAGCAAGTGCAGCTGATGACCGCACCGAGCCAGTAAGATTAGCAGTGGAGTTAGAGGCTGTTCGTGGCAATGTAGAGCTGTTGATGTTCCTGAGAATGGTGTTGCTGATGTTGTTGTGGACAGCACCGCTTAATACTTTGTTGGTGATGTCGCACTTGACTAGCACGTCTTCAGGTAGCATCTTCACCTGGCCACCCTCCACCTGACGAATAAAAGAAGTAGAATAGAATGTTGTAAACATTGGTTTCGTTTATTCAAGAAACGCATTTTAATATCCTGGAGTAACGTTTATTTTGCGCTGGAAATTGACAGTTCTGTTCGCTGATAGAGATTATCGTGATTTTGAGAACTTCTTTGCAGGAACACAAAATATCTGCAGTCCATATACTGCGTAGAAAGTCAACAGAAATTTAATGTATGCTATTAAACTATATAGTTAAAATCATTTAGTCACACCACATATGAATGAACCGGCAATTTATTTATAATTTTTGCATGCTTTGCAATCACGCCAGTAGCAACAAAGACTAAACCACTGCTTTACACACTGACCTTGCAGTCATAAGTTTACAACGGTGGCAACAACCAAAACACAATCGCTGTCCACACCCGTTGCAATCAGCATGGTAGTAACAATCACTACGACCAGAAGCTATAGGCAAGAGTTACGGTAACTAAATTATTCACAGGTCCATGACTAGGCTAACTCCATATTTTTCATAACAGAAAACAAGACAGCTGATGTACACAATCAAAAAACTTCACTCTTTACCTTAGCAGAAGTGTTGAGAGGGTCGATGGATACATTAGGAGGAGCAGTAAGAGCAGGCTTCGATGCATCTTTGCTGGGAGTTTTGGGACGAGCGTATCTGCGGACCGTCATCTTCTTACTCTTTGGGGTGCCAGGACCGTTGAGGTGATGCATGCGCTCTGACGACATCAACTTCCATAAATAAACATAGAGCCATTCTTTGCATTAAATGCGCAACACGAACCACGCAGCCGCACGTAAGTCAATCGAAGGAAACGTGCCAACAACGCTGCCGCCTAGACACAAGGAATACCCAGGACCATTTAGCACTCATTTTCTTGTTCAGTTTAACTACGTTCTGGGTGAGTCACGCAGTATTAATACACCTGAAAATACTTGAAGCAGATACCATCCTTTGTATTCTAGCAAACACTCTTACTCTCCAGATTCTGTTCGAAGAGTTAGGCTACTCACCCAAGAAGTGCGGTACATCAACAATTTGTATCACATGTCTGCATTATGTTTTCGAGTTTGCATGTTTGTTTGTCTTTCTGTCGGTGAGTAAGAGTGATGTAAGACTGCAACTCTTTGCCTGTCACCAAGATAACTTGAAAAGTTATGGATGGAATTTTACGAAATTTACAGGAATTGTTAGGCATGTTAACAATCACAGACGATCAACTTTTGGTAAAAATCCATTCACCTGTTTGGCTTGATTGTATTTTCTTAGTACCATAACTCAAAAACTTATGGATGGATTTTCATGAAATTCACCAGAGTTGTTACGTACATTGCCAGGAGTAAATGACCAAATTTTTGTGGTGATCTGTTGGTTCATTCGTTTGTTTGTCGCTGTGTTTGATTTTATGCTTAATAGCACAATAACTCAAAAAATTACAGATGGATCTTTATGAAATTTACAGGAATTGTTAGTATTACTGAAAGACATAAATGATTAAATGTTGGTGATGATCGGTTGTTTCGTTTGAGTATTTGACTTGTGTTTGCCATGTTTGTTAGCTAGCACCATAACTCAAAAAGTGATGAATGGGTCTTCAAGAAAATTACAGAAACTGTTAATACAATCAAAAGCACAAATAATTAGTTTTAGTGTTGATACCAAAAAAATCATGGTTTCAGAACATTTTGAATTTTTTCTTTACCGTTGCCTTGTTTAATGGAGGCATGCACTCTCAGAGAGCTCTAGTTATTATCACCCATGAACGAAGTGAGACAGGTGATAATGTTTTCGTTGAAAATTCAAGTGTATATATATATATATATTTGTATATTGTCTGTCCACCCAATAAGGGGTCGAAGGAGTTGAGCAATGTTCATAATTTTTTGTAAGGAGTTTGGTGGGTTGATCTAGATGTGACCCATGCCATTCTGTTAAACTGGCCATACAAAATGACTGCGTTGAATTTTCCTCCACCGGGTCGAATTTGCCTATACCGTGGCAGATCGTCTCACGCCTCGAGGCATCCCATTTTTCCTTTGATATTATTAAGAGATCTGCACGGGGCGGCCAGCGTGGAGCTAGCCTTGTTGGACACAGCATCCATATCAGAAACTAGGAATAGCTGGCCATAAAAAATGACTGTTAAATTTGCCCCTACCGCGGGGGATGGTCTTACGCCACCGAAGCGTTCTAGTATATTGTATAAGTTTATAATCTGATGCACTGGTTTCAAAAATGCTTATCAAACACTATAACAATGAAAGATGCAGATTTTTACTTACCCATTTTGTTATGCTTAGAGGATTTGCATAGACCGTAGTCAAAACGATAACGAGTGTATGTATATTTTGGGTATGGTATTGGATTTTGGCAGTCAAGGAAAGAAGAAGCATGGTGGTGCTTCAACCTCAGTTTAACACATTGAGCAACAAAGGAAATGAAACATAAAAGGGATGAAAGCTGAACATGAATTTTTAAGCAAACAGCTCATGGATGAAGTCTACCTTCATGGTAGACTTCATTATCTATTACATTATTATTGTAATAGAAGTTAAGCCTCTCTATACATAACTATGGTGCTTCAAGAGAAGAAAAGGAGGGACATGTAGTATGTCGACAGAAATGTGGAACCCATGCACGAAGGTGGGCCAACGCGCATACGAACAGCAAGTCGGGAAAGAAGAGGAAGAACAGTTGGAAGTACGATCAATAAGAGTATGAAATAAGGAATGAATTCAACACAGTGTCCACGAAACACAGTCGTCCCAAAGGGCTAGCTAATGGCTAAGGTAACCTACACAAACCACCTGGAGAGCGCTACTCCCCATAACATAGGATGGGCGAACCTTACTAACATAACCCTATGGCCCATCCTTTCCCCCCGAGGGGATAATCTATTTGAAACTGAATACAAAACACAGGTGCACTGTTCCGGTATCCTTCACAGGATTACGACCGTTAGCATCAATGACGAAAGAGAGTGCCTATTCTTACGTCATATTCGACAGGAGTATTAACTCGAGGAAGCACGTAGTTCCTATGCAGGTTTGAGGAGTCGAATAATCGAAGTCCAACTCGACAATTTTGCCAGTTTCCTACTCAGACTGCTTGGACCCCAAACGTGACCGACTCTTACCGACTCCAACGCTTTTGTTAAACAAAATAGGCCGATTTTCACAGACTCCAGCTCCTGGTTCAAGCCAGTTCCCGACCCCGACTCCTGGATCTCAATGTTTACAAATTCCGCAACCCAGGTATTAGGTTGTGGTAAAATCTCAATACGTACAAATCTCGACACATCTCGGCCCTTCTCGCTTCACTCCATTCTTGGTAACAATCAATGGGGAATGCCTTGAGTGCCTATTAACTGTAGTAGCAAACGCCGTTGAACAATATGGTATACTAACTTGGTCAGA
Organism: Parhyale hawaiensis; assembly: GCA_001587735.2. Lineage (NCBI taxonomy): Eukaryota > Metazoa > Arthropoda > Malacostraca > Amphipoda > Hyalidae > Parhyale > Parhyale hawaiensis. The sequence goes on along the minus strand of LQNS02000141.1, from coordinate 7,592,183 downwards.
ACCACCTTCACATTACACTGTTGCAGCGAATACAATTCTCAGCTGAACAAATTATACACACAATATTTAAGACTCACCAAACTCCTTTTCATCCCTGCTCCTGTGCAAATAGACCCAAATCTTTTTCTTTGCGAGATATTTGACACAAGGATCCTGCTCATAGTGCAGTCTGTCGAGGGCGCCCGACACAACGCTGTTGAGGGCGCTCTCTGCTGTGGCGGTGTGCAGAGGCGCCAGGTACTGAGACTCGCGTAGCAACTCACATATCTCCGCACGGGTGCCCTCACCGTTGGGCAGGCGCGCAACTGCGTCGCGCACTGGGCAGAAAACACACACGAGGGTTACATAAAGGTCAAGTTGTCTTCACCACACATCCACAACTAAACATAATATATACGTGCACTGGTTTGTGCTGAAGATGAATGTTCACTAGGGTGAACAGTGTACAGTTGCAGATGGTCGTAGAGCTAACTATGACGTCATAGATGGAAAATTCAAATACTGTCTCAATGACTTATCAATGGATGAAACACTAACGCTGCATAATCAAGCATCAACACTTCCCTTCCTGGCTTGGATGTAGAACGTTGGATTCCAGATAACAAGCACGGTAGCCCCCTTAAGTATATAATCACTTAACCACTTGGATAAAAGAAATCTGACAATTAACATTAAGGTAAAATTAGGAGTAGTAGTGCACCACAAAGTTACCAGAATAGCAATTCAGAGGCACATCGCTCCCTCGGTACAAATAGCGTGTCACCGCATAGTTTGCCAGATAGTCTCAATTTGATGTTAGTCCTTCAAACTACTAAATGTAAAGTCGACAGTTCATAAAATTAATGTTTCGGGATAGTGTGTCCCATCTTTAAAAAAAATTAAAATTTCAAACTACACCTGTGAGGTAAAAAGGATTTTCTTTATTACTTAAGTCAAGGGAGCACGTGTGTTGTCAGGGGGAGTCTTAAAAGCAAATGAACCAAGTTAGGTAGAGAGCCTAGACGTTGGCTCCTGTACAGTCAGCGGGTGTGGACTAAGTGAGGACGGTGTGCAGAAGTACAGCCGAGATCATTAACTAAAGGTGTGTTCTAGTTCTGTTTATGTAGAGGGATTCTAACGTTGTGAGTTCGATTGGATTAGAGGAGTCTATTATGGAAAAGTCATTCTTGCTGATGGGATGGTTGTTTTGCTCAGCATGAAGGCGGGTGGCTGAATGTGGGGGTTTTGCAAGTGGTAAACCGGTTCGGCTAGACACACCTAAATGTTGGTCAATGCGGGCTTTGAAATGTTGTCCAGTGCTACTGATGTAGGCGCTGCTGGCCCGGCAATTGTAACAGTAGATAGCACTCGACGAAAGTGGTGTGGGAGGTTTGTGTTTAAATTTAAACAGGGACCCTACAGTAAATGTGCTTTTGTATGTAAATTTGAAGTTTATGAGTGGGTAGGTTTCAGAGAGGAATGTCGTCAAAGGGTTTACTGCACTAACAGAGGCGTTGTTGTAGTATGGTAGTGAGTGAAAGAAGTCTAGTTTATAAACAGAGGGTTTGCGGATGCCGGCGTCGATCAACTTGCCTAAGAATAGTTTGCAGAAGGGCTGAGCAAAACAACCATCCCATCATCAAGAATGACTTTTCCATGATAGACTCCTCTAATCCAATCGAACTCACAACGTTAGAATCCCTCTACACAAACAGAACTAGACCCAACCTCAAGCTTATGACCTCGGCTGTACCGCTGCACACCGTCCCCACTTAGCTCACACCTGCTGACTGTACAGGAGCCAACGTCTAGGCTCTCCAGCTACCTTGCTTCATTCGCTTTTTAGACTCCCCCCTCCCCTTACAACACACATGCTCCCTCAACTTTAGTTATAAAGAAAATCCTTTCTACCTCATAGGTGTAGCTTGAAATTTTAATTTTTCTAAAGATGGGACACACTATCCTGAAACGGTATAATTTCCTTCAAATTATGTTCATTTTCAGACTTCTATCTGACCTGCGCGCTTCTAGTGCCACGGAAACACGGCACTCACGCACAAAGCATTAAAGTCTCGACCATTTTATCAAGGCGGTCCGACAGTGGTCAAATTCCTCTACAGCGCAGCCAACTCTATGGGTATTTCTAAGATTTTGTTCGGCCCATATCTGAAGTTAGTTGTAGTTAGGGAGTTTAAGCCTCCGTTTCCGAGCAGAACGATATCACAGAGGAAAGAGTAAGAGACATATAGTATACCAAGAGAAATGGGGAAACCCATGCACGAAGGTGTCCCCACACAGGATCAACGCGCATGGGAACAGCAAGTCGGGAAAGAAGAAGAACAGAATAAAGCATGAGCAAGTAGGAGTATGAAAGCCCATATCTTCATCCCATCCACTACCTGTACATGTATATACAGAAATCTCAGAAATACCCACAGAATTGACACCGCTATAGAGGAATTTCACTACGACCGAATTGCCTTGATAAAATGGTCAGACTATAGTAATGAACATGAGCATTCAATGACGTCGCGTATGCCTTTCGATAGTAGTATGGGAGAAAAAAATTTAACTAGCGCTTGTAGGTATGCCTTTAATGACAGCAAGCACTACGTATTGCAATGGACTGTCACATTTCATTTTTGCACGTTTCTGATCAACTTTAAATACTAAAAAAGATTCACCTGGACCCTAGGAAGAAGTTATCTGCTTCAGCCAACCCCAGCCAACTGCCTACACGTTAGAGCAACGTAACTAACTCTGTCGCCCTCTTAATTATTGATTTGCAGAGCCAAGGGAATCGCATCGTCATCCTTGCATATGAGAAGACCGTCAAGTTGCATTCGGTTGTGAACAAACAGATCAATCGCGTTGTTATCTTCTCTGAGGTACACTCCGTGTCTGCGATTTAGTGAAAAATAACTAAGCACACACACTATCCCTTACAGCAGAACGGTAACCCAGGACACTGTTGCTGGGGCACAGCACGCAACATACAAAATACGCATTAACGAATTACAGCCGAGGCTATAGCTCAAATGTGCCTGCTAAAACAGAATATGCTCGTAGTTTTGCTCTGTTAAGGCAGGCTCACGTGACAGTCAAATGATTGCATTCTCTCAAGATTTACTGAAGCGTTAGCTGTCACCGGTCAAATTTCGGATGGGGTGGTGCGGGTCATTTGAAACTTCCGTCAAAATTGGTGCCATAGTTCTTGATTCCTACCAACTCCGATGCTATAACCCTCAAATACATAGTCACAATTGTTTTTGGCGTCAGTACCTTATTACTTTTTGTGGGAAATGAAAGTTAGAACGGGAAAACAGTCCAAAGTCGTGATGGGTACCTACACGTGCGTAACGTCTTTCATGCTTCCTTAATAAAGCCCGCGGAGTATCCGCGAGGATGTTTTATTTTCTGTGGGTCTTTCCGTTCTTCACAACTTTGAAGTTTAACCTAAATGCGTTTTCTTCTATCACAATCAAAGAAAACCAACTAATTACTGGTAGACTCGTGTACAATCTGAAGTTTTGTCTTGCTTATGATTTCCTTTGGTAGCTAATTAATTTGTATTTTATCTGCCACATGCAGTCCAGTAAAATGAGACTTTGTGGATCGCAGGCTGGGAAGACCAGACGTTCGTCAGTTATTATTCTTGCAAAGCATCTATTATAAAATAGGACATCTACAATGACAAAGGTGCAAGGTTGTATATTTTCTTAGTTTTATTTCGCTCCAAATTTGAACAGATAGCTATTCAAGCAATGAGGAGCTGTATGTAATAAATCTTCCATAATTTTCGAGACGTGGTCACCGAGCATCAGGGCCACTTGCCGGCAATTTTGCGGTCCGAGCTACCGAGTGACTGAAGAAAACTCACACGAACACTCACCCAAGGCTAGTATGGTGACACACGCAGGCCTGTTGGAGGTAAGGAGCGAGTGGCCGCGAGCCTTGTTAGGTCCGCTGTGCTGCGAGTAGATCCCCTTCACCGGACCCACCACGGCCTCATAGCCGTGAACTCTGTTGAACACAAGGTGAGGGTAGAACACTGTTGTATTTTGTCGTTTAATTCCTACTTCGCTCGTAGTACTTTGACCCAATGCACTGGTACACAACCCATAACTGCAGTTTGATTCTACAGCAAGTGCAATTTCAACTATGAAATAAATCAAGAATGCCACAGATAGGTATATATACATGGGCCTGGTGCAAGAGAACTATAACATTTACAGAGCATTTATCCACAGAATGTAGCTAGCAAGTAAATGATTGTGGTATTTAATCTGAAGACGTCAGAGATGGACAGGACGAGAGCAAAGCTTACAAATTTTAACTGGTCACGCGTAATGTTTTTTTTTATTCTATGAGCCCCCAGTATTTTAGGCACTAAACCCAAACTGATCAATGAAATGGCCTAAAACTCAACTGTGCTTTGCATGATGGATATTTTGCCCGCTTTAAATATAAAGGAGTGATGACTAAAACCTGCAGTAACAGAACGTTAGAGCGTTGTGTTTGAATGATGAAAATCACTTATTTTGCGGCCCCCGCTAGGAAAGTGAATTTTTGCAAGACCCTGCGAGGAAACTGACCAACCAAAAATAGGGGCGCTTAGGGACGGGGGAGAGAGAAGGGCGCAGTTTTTATATGATCCTTCTATCGCTGGCGTCAGAGCTCTGACAATATATCAAGGACTGCTGCAATCGCGCACTCCTCTGGAGCCTAACAAGCATCTAACAAACACAAACCAGTGCATGTGGTTTTCCGAGATGCAATATGTCGTCAAGCTGACTTTAACTTCACATTTACCAACGTTCCGGCAAAAGTTCCAGCTACGTTAAAGCTGCTGAGCTTTTCTTCACGCGTCCTAGCAATCGATGATATCTTCAATGGAGCATTACCAATACACCACACACAGAGAGAAATCATTCCTTCAACTGAAAATATCTAGGAGTTAAATTTAATAGCTGTCTAAACATCAAATGTTTTCCCTGTTATTAATCAACGTCTATAGGACCAAAATGTAACTAACCAAACTACAATACGGTTCTGAAGCCTTGAGCAGGAACATAAAATGCGAGCAATATGGTGTGTATCAGAGAGTGAGTGACAGACACATGTATCTTCTCATGGTATGGACTATGATACTATGAGGAGTAAATGAGGAAGTATTGAGCCTCACACAGGTATCCCTGAGATAAATACACACCAAATCGCCTTCATAGTCTACTGATATTGATATTCTTTTAAGTATACAACACTTTTGTTTGGCAGGTTGTGGAAGTGAAAGAACTGACTCATAAAATTGCAGAAAATGTCTACCACTTTGAAGTGCTTAAGCACATCTCAATCACAACTCGTAAAGTAAACTCAACTAATCACATAGTAGGGTTTTGTAACCCATTGATTAGATAAGCGGCAGTAGACGAACCAATGGGCGCATTCCCAAAGACACCGGAACTTACGCCCCGGTCCTCTATGAGCTATTGCCATTATGTTATAGGATATAGAGGACTGGAGAAAAGAGAGTGATGACGTCATTAGGGTGGTGGCGGTGGAAGATTAAAAAGTACAATTCCGGACGACTGCCGAGAACATCATGCATGTGACAGAGACTCCAGCTCCACGTACCAATTAGTACGGTATCTAACTCTGAATCCTTACGCCCGCTACACACGAGAGTCGAAACTGCGATCAATTTTCCCAACCGCACAGCCGCCGGCACAGCTTCGATTTCCCACCCTTTCCAAGTGCATCGCAGCGGGTACAATATCGGTTGGCCCAACATCACATTGCCCAAAACAAAATTACATACACTCATTTTGCTTTGCTCTTTTTCAGAGTACGAGACACGATACTTGCAGAACTCACCTGTAGGTGAAGGCTTTATGAGGACGTTCGTAGCGCAGCTTCTCCTGCTGGCGGAACAAGGACTTCTCTTCATGAGATCCAGGCTGTACCACCCAGTTGGTGGGGAAACGTGGCAGAGGTATGCTCTCTTCACCATCATCCTCATCCTCAGCGCCATGGTCTCTGAGTCCCGAGTCTAGACCTCCGTCTCTCTCATCCAGGGCTTCAAGTTCAGGAGCTAGCCGTGGTAGCCAACCCTGCGACCAACTCGGATGACGCCTGTTGTCATAGAAATTCACTGCCAGTATTTACGTGGTCGATAAAGAACTGTGTTGTGCGTAATACTTTTTCTGTGAGTAGAGGTCACACCAAACTCGTCACATACAAACTCATAGAAATGGTTAACAAACATAATAAAGTTAAAACATTACCGGTATGTAAACAGAAACAAAATTTAACTTCCGCATCTGGGAAACGTCTATATCGCGCCAAACTACCTATTCCTGTGGTTTAACACAGGCTCGTGCGCCACTAGGGCGCGAAGCACGTCTCGTTTCAAATTATTAATGATTTTTGTTTCGGCTTTTCTGCCGGTTGGTCTCAGATTCTAAGTGGTCAGGGCGCTACTAACAGGAAAAAGCACAAGTTGAGCATCTCCAACCCCCGAGCACGGCTGAGCGCTTTCGCTCAGCTACGCCCCGCAGGGGAAGGAAAACGAGTAACAAGAAGTTAGAAGTCTAGCGGCAGGGGAAGGAAAACGAGTAACAAGAAGTTAGAAGTCTAGCGGGAATAGGTCGGCTACCTCGATCAGCGGCACACCTCCTGAAACAGAAGGGGAAGTATTGAGAGCCTACCTAACTTTACAAAACTAACCTCGTCAGCAGGAACTGCGGCAAGCTGCAACATTTCCTGTGAAGAGGGCACAAGGGAACCTTGGGGTGTAAGACCCAAATATATTGAGGCAGAGAAAAGGCCCGCCAAAATATACCCCTGAGGGCCACAGAAATATTACAGGAAGGGCATCAGTTTCAGCAACAAATAGGAGCTCTACCAATGCCGGAGCCACACTAGGCAATCGCACGCCAAAATTGTTACTCGGGCGTCATTCCGACATAGAATGAAAGTCGGTAGCATAGACAGTGCAGCATGAACGACGTGCGAGCTGAAAGTCTGCTCCATAAGTCGAGAGTGTGACTGCAAAGTGTGGTCTCGGCATTAGAAGAAGAGCTTGGTACAAACCTGTTGTTCATCCAGTGATTATAAAGCGGCTGCAGTTTACTATCAGCGTCCCTGCCAGCACCAATCCACTGGTAGGCTTGTACAGTCTCCTTGTACTCGATGTATGGAACAAAATCAGGCGTGTGCAGATCTGGAGTGAACCCAGCAAGGAAATTAATGGCCGAGGGCAGGACCTGGAGCCAGGTAAGGGGTGGCTGCAGCAGCTGCTGCACGTGTCTGTGCCACAGGTTACCAGGAGCAGAGGGCGACTGTTGCCAGGCCTCGACGCAGCACTCGAGCTGAGGTCGCGTGAGTCGTTGGTCGCTAGGCTGGCAAATGATGTCGCGCAGCAAGCAGAAGAAACAACAATGGCGCTGCGGCAGCAGAGATATGGGCGCTCCCTCGCTGTCAACAATGTAGAGAAGGACTTAGTTCTGCTACTAAACAGTTATGAGGGTAACAAGGTATGAGGGTTACGGAGTTGGACTTTAATCATGTGACTCTGCAGCCATGATAAGTAGCTATACTATACAGTATCTATGTGCTGATCCACAAATAACAAGATTTTCTTGTGACAACAAAAGCATGGAGTTGAGAAAACAAACAATTTGCTGAATTAAATGGATATAAATACAACGTTTCAAAGAAAATTCAGATAAGGCCACAAAAGACAACTGAAGTTCAGAACATGGAAATAACGTGCTTGCTCCGCCACTCCTTTATTATATATACATATATTTTTTTTGCTTTAATTACTGTTCTTCAAGACGCTTAGGACTGATGTGTAGTGTGTGTGCTGTAATTGTCGAAATGCTTAGCAATAACTAAATCTGTACGCGCTCCAAACTCATGTATATATTTCACACTAGACCAGCTCCTGAATATTTCCGTAACTGAGGTACAAAATGAAAAAAAAAAAAAAATCCTGAAAAAATTACGCATATTTTGTAACTGCACTCATTCTAACCTCTAGTAAACACAATAGATTCCACGAGGTAAGTAGTTAGCTATAATATTCATAATATGTTAAAATTAAGAAGTCTCTTATAGCTAATTCATTCAACAACAATGCCTCTAATTTTCAAAACAAAAGGCAAAACAGAAAGAGCTGTACGCAGAGTCATAACATTAAGAATTACAAGCCACCAATAGATAAAGACGTACACGTAAGGAAATTTTACCACCCTGAGCAAATGGTTCAGCAAAAGTTAAGACCTTCACACCAAGGGGAGATTGTTTCATTACATGGGTACTAAGCGGTCGCAAATTTCACACAGAAATACATACGTATAAGGATCCTACCTAAAACTTTCATAAAAGTTAAATATATACCTACATGGATATTGTTCTACAATCTATCAAGAGAGGCCTCTCAATAAAAGCACAAACAACAGATGTTGTAGATCTATGTGTCCGGAATGATAATAAAAATCGCACTCTGGCTATCATTAAAAGTGGATTTCAGTTTTAAATGAAATGGGCCTCCACGAGGAAGTTTCTTTTGCAAGATAGTTGGGATAATTTCAAAATTTACTGCAGACACCGGAGCACTACAGTGATCAGCGTGAGCTTGCACAGAAGACTGTAGAGCAGAATCAAGGAGTGCCGTGCCCAAAAGTTGCTCTTAGCATGCTCAGACATTTGGTCATAAATGTACGGCAGGTATCGTAAGTACAATAATTCACAAGGTAAAAAATATTAATGTACCCACACATCGCATGAGGCAGTCTGTCTCTATAGCGGCACGGAGAAATAGTGGTAAAATGATTGACGAAAGCAATTGTGCTGTCAGCTGCGGATATTGTTCAAGATTAGGTTATTGTCAAGGATACTCTCTAGACTACTTCTTAGTGACTGAATATTTTAGACCCATTTTACGGGACCTGTCCAAATATACAGTGACGCCTCACCTGTTGCTGTCCTGGGAACACTCTTGGTGTAAGAGGGAGCAGTTACTGGTATCGTCAGGTGGCTCCTCCTTAACTGTCACCGAGCCATTAAGGGCAAACTCCGATTCCTTGTACTCTTCCGGAACTCTGCAACGTGTAGCCAAAATGCAAGTTATGCCTACGCATCAGAACTTACACTGAATTTATCCCTAAGATTTGTTCAGATTGGATATATTTTGTAACTATATGCATGAAGTTTATCCAACTTCATTGACGTAATGAGAACTAGAGGCTAGAGCACTCTGAGAGCGCATACCTCCGCCAAGCTTGGCAATGGTAACGAAACTCACCATGGCTCTGAAACCATGATTTTCTTTGCATCAACTCCAAAATCTAATCATTTGTGCCTTTTGATAGTTATAACAGTTTATGGAATTTTCTTGAGGATCCGTTAATAACTTTTTGAGTTATGCCGCTAACAAACGTTATGACAAACCTGAGTTGAACACACAAACGAACTAAGCGATCTGCACCAAAATTTAATCATTCATGTCTTTGAACATTACTGGCAACTCCTTTAAACTTTATAAAGATCCAGTCATTATTTTTTAGTTATTGTGCTAACAAGCATAACATTGAAAACTCTGACAAACGAACGAACAAATACGTAGATCATTACAAAATTTGGTCATTTACTCTTCGTGATACAGCTACCTAACAACTCATGCAAATTTCATAAAACTTCGTCTATAACTTTTCGAGTTATGGCATTGAGAAATATGAGGCAGACAAACACACAAATGGATGGACAGATCTTCCCAAAAGTTAATGATCTGTTTTCCCTAACATAGCTAACAATCCCTGTAAATTCCGTCAAAATCTGTCCATAACTTTTTGAGTTTTCTTGATGACAGGCAGTGTATAACAGACACACCTGACGAAGACATAACATCTTCGGCGAAGGTAGCTAATTAACGCAAAACTTGTACCAAAGTCGTCATTAAATATGACCCGCCTAGCCTATGTACTAAAAGCTACAGCAGCAACAGTGTAGGCTCATTTGTCATGTACTAATTGTTTGTGTCATTTTTTGGTAACAGTAAAAACTCCTCTGCTTTTGTTAGAATACGATAGCTATAGCTAAATACAAGAAAAAAATAGGGTGCCATTTTTTCTCTGGCTTTAAAGCCTTGAAATCAAAGATCGCTGCCATGATACAAAAACGGCATAATTTGGAGATTGCGGTTGATATAAATCGGGCTCCAGTGTGTTTGCCAGTATCTATTACTGATAAAACAAATGTAAATGCCAGTTTTGAATTAGGTACGAAATTCCGTAAATTAAATTCTAAAAACATAAGAAATGTCAATTTGCTTAGCAACACTAAACACCTAAACAACAGGTAATGACATTGGTGCTCTCTTTAGTACTATTGAGTTCAGTTGAATATTCTTCTCATACTCGCATCAGAGGTAGAGAGAAAATTACAGATTTCTTTTTAAACTTAAAGGGACAATAAGAGCTCGGTAAGCAAAAAAAAATAGATTGATCAATTAATTAACCTATTAGCGCCGAATGTACTATTTATACAACCTATACAGTTTGTATTTGTTACTTATTATATTATGAAAATGAACGGAAATTTTCTGTCAAGTGGTTGTATAGTGGCTGTCAGTATAGGAATTAACGTATTTGCTACTCGTGTGATTTCAGAGATTCACTCAAACGTGATAGAATTGCCAATTTGTCAACACATGAGTGCAAAAAAGCAAGTCAGTTTTATGCACTATATACTTATATCTACGTGGGAAAGTTTGTACTTGTTGAAATGTTGAAATATCCCTAAGATAATGTAATTGTGTATTCATACCGTGCAGTGAAATAGATGCGAATTACCAATCAAGATTAATTTAAAAGTCATCTACTCTATGTAATATATACAGTAGGTGCGGCAGGTACGATTTCATTTGGTTGCATCATCTGCATAAAACAAAGTTACTTATTCACATTTTGCGACATAATTGGGGATTATTACTTTTTAGTATCGTTTGCCATTAGTATGCCATTTATATTGGGAAAGAGTACGTAGTTTCATTTACGAAATATGTAATCTTACCATGCAGCAAGAATGGTCAATGTATCCACAAAATTAGGGCGACAGATCTTTTAAAGTCTCTCATTGCCGTAGTTTTTAACGTACAAGCTAAAATTTTGCTTAGAGATTGGTAACTATATACTGTATGTGGGCCATAAGCACACATCATTGATCGATTTTCAAGGTAACGAGGGTTGAATTAGAGGTACAAATGAAGCCATATAGCAATATAAAAACTCATCCCAGACCAATTTCCACGAGTGGCGAAATCTTGAAACTCCACATGGGTAACAACTTCCCTGTGGTAAGTAGAAGTTTGATTTTGTGATTTAGACGGACTGCATGAAACAAAGCGACCCCATAATTGATAACCATCAACATGGCAGAATCTTCAACTTACAAGAAGTAAAAACTGTGGACTTCGACCTTTGTTTCATTAGTCAGCAGACGAGCAAACGAACAGATTATACAAGCTATGTGCTTCAGCCCGCCTTCTTTGCTTTAAGTAGAGAGACGAAGTCCATCAACTGATGGTCGATGATTATACGAGGACAGGGGACAATAGCATTGTTGAGCACTGCACAAGACCTCAAAACAAAACCCGAACTAGAACGCCTTGTGGCGTAGTGGCCAGCTAATTTTTTTTTGCATGAAACACATCGAGGGCAGCCAACCAGACTCTGCAAAATAGTTAAGAACATATCTGTTTTTGGGTAGACAAAAAAATATATATACAAACATATATACTTAATTTTCAACGAAAACAGGATCACCTCTCTCACTTCATTCGCGGGATATAACAAGTACTTTCTACAAATGCCAAATAAGCCCTGTTAGCTGTTGTTATCGCCAAAGCTGCTAAAATCCTGAGAAAAGACATTGCTAATGCACCTCCGTCGGAATTTCAAGGAGCATTTGATAAAATGAACCACCGGCTTTGCCGCAACTCTTCTGCAAAGATGCTATTGAGGGTTTTCATCAAGTTAAAACTACCAGAAGGGATTCGTTTATGTAAGCCAATGAAGTCTGTCATTTGTAATAATTAACTACCTATTCACAAACTGCCATAAAGTACCTTTCACCCTATTTAGCACGTAAAACTATGGGTGAATAATGTAAATTCGACTAACGTAGTCCTGAACTGATAATTATGAATAAGGGTTTTCTTGCATTTGCAAAAAGGTTATTGCTAAGTGAGCTGATAGTTTCAGCAGCTAGAAGAGTGAAAACTGAAGAGCTCAAATAATGTTCGTGAATGATCTGTGTAGGTATTCACAAACAGCACGAGAGAAAAGTCAGCAGTGCCTGCGTCAAGAAATTTGCAGCGGGGGAGCTGATGTAAACTGAGGAGGGGCTTTACAATACATGTATGTTGGTTATAGTGTAGCTATATTGGGGGGGGCTGACTCATTATTTGAAGGTTTTCAAGACCCCCCCCCCATCTGGTGCCGCTATTGACGATCTGCTAAGACCAGTTGACAGACAGTCGATTGGATGCCTTCTCTCAGTTAATCGTCCCAATGTTTTGTCGTGTCCAGTAAACAAAACTGTGCGGTAAGAAAAGATTTGTTAAAATGTCAGTCGTTTAGTCAGCTTAAGAAAGTGTCGCTACTGACATCTGGCATGTTCCCGAGTCAAATTTTGAGTGAGTAACTACCCATACAGCAGCGCACTATTCTGTTTTTTAAATTGACACGGCAACACATTCAGACGCTGTGAAACACATACACACAGGAAAAAATTATACACGGCTGTCGTGTGAACCGGGCTTTAGAGTAAGTGCCAATGCAAATGATTACTTCTCAAGGAGAGCAAACAACTTACTTTCTCTTAGCAGTAGAGACTGACGAGGATGAAGACTTCAACTGGCGTTTCCTGCTCTTGGCATTGCTGTCAGAGCTGCAGCTGTCGTTCTTGACCTCACCGGACCCCAGGGACACATAACGAGAGAATGAAGCTAACTTGTTAACACCATTAATGTTTTGGTCAATGATGCTGCTGCACACGCTATCTTCTTCCTCCATATCTTCAATTTCTTCCTTAACCTCCAACAAGAAATTGGAAGTTCTAGAATTGGAGTCGAGCACACCGCGTTCTTTTTTGGACTTTAATCTGAGGTAACTGCGGGAGTCTGGCCGGGACTGAGTTACAGAGGAGCCCGTCACTGGCCGCTTGTGGTTCTCATTAGCGCGCCAGATGACGTCACTGACCTGTATTCCTGACGTGTCGTCCCACAGCCGGAGCTCTCCCTGTAGCAACACAATTAAAACAATAGCTGAAGTAGAGACGAAGAACAATAAGAGATGGCCACCGTGGGACACTTTGAGTTGTTATTTATTCACCACCATTAGGAAAATTATTGACACAGGATATCCAATAAAATCATTATAGCAAGTAATTCATATTAAATGTTCGCTCCAAACATTAAATAACAGCTCTACACCTTGCATATAAAACTGAAGGTTGTTAAGTATACATACGTTCTTTCTCCTGGCCCTTTTCTTTGTAATATATTTATTGATGAGATCATCAAAGGCAGCATCATTGAGCTCGAGAGGGTTGTAACGGGAGGTCATAGTGAGCTCCAGGTCACGCCCGAAGCTGCCAGCAGAGTGCGTGTGGCGTACCGGGAACAGCTTACTAGGCAGACTGCTCTCAGCCGCACACAGATGCTTGCGCTGCTTCTTGCTCAGTGAATGGCTGGGACCTTCTGCAAGACATGAAAGAAAAATGTACGACAATAAAGTACAAGCAGATGTCAACGTGCAAGTAAAGCCTCGTCTACACTACCGCAAAAATGGACTCAAACTTTTGCGTTCAACTTTTTGCAGGTCGCAGTGAATTTCTCTTAGCATGTCGCAATTTCGTGGGCTTCGGTAGACTCCCAATTATGATATTTTCGCACGATAGAGGTTGTGAATAACACGCTGGACTCATATTATGGTCCTTAGTTCCACATATGCAGAACAGTGCATCCAAAAACTGATTCACACGTTAGTCTCTTGAAATACGTTCACACTGCTTAGCGTTCAAATGCATTGCTCTGTCTGTCTAAATAACAGAGAAGTGTAGTGTTTTCCCAGTTCTAATTCGCTTACAGTTTGAACAGATATCAAAAACTTCAATAATGACACTTGGTAAGCAAACCGACTCGTTGGTTAACACTTTAGCAAATTGTTTGGTTGGTGGACGTGCAGTCGCGTTTGAAAGGATGAAACAAAGCTGTCGAGGACTTTGCACGGCGTATGAAGAACAAACTGCAGTTGAGTTTACACGACTGTTTTGGAACGTGTTCTAGCAACTAATCTTCTGAATGTTTTGCTGCGTTCTCAGAAGCACAACTGGGCTACTATAAACAGATGTGCTGAAATGCCAGCTGTCAAATCATTTGGCTTTGTCAGGCATAAAATTTCTAATACATTTTCAAGTATTTAGTAAATCAGAACTCAGAAAGCTGCACACAGTACGCTCTTTAAAAGACACAGTAACACAGCGGGATGAATAGCAGAAAGAAGGCATTCATAAGATTGCCATGAGAACAAGCCTTTGAACATAAGCTTTGGTAGATAATATACAGAAACTACCTATCTACATTCTCAGCTTTCTTATTCATGGTTTCATCGATCGAATGAGTCAAATAAACCGCTAGCTGTGTAAAAAAAAAAATAACCTCTTTGGTTGAAGGCCCACTAGCAACGAAGTTCTCATCTGGATTGATTTTTTTAACGTTGTGCCTGCGGTAAGACAGATGTAGATGCGGCAGTATAATTTTCACCGTATCTGCAAAATTAACTAAGATTTCACATGCACCCGCAGTGGTGTGGACAAAGCTTTAGAGATTCCAACCTGAAAGAATTAACATATAGACACATCACACACACAAACAGGCGCTGTCTATGTATAAGACTCAGCAGCAACTCAAGCACTACCTTATAGCCAATCGCTCTTTGGATTTATTAATGAATACATGCTTGTGACACGCCAAGGGCGCCGGAACACGTCCTTTTTCTCACCATAAGCAATCTTGACACCGTACAGGACTTAGCCCAGAGGATTCTACTGCCTTTTACATCTGATCCACTTTACGAAGGGAATTCTTATTCAAATCGCAACAATTTTGCTCAGTCTGATTAAGCCTATGAGCGTTTTAAATGGGGAATAGAGATTAATGAGTATGTTCCTTTTTGGAAACAATTTTAGATCGTCCTCCAGCTCGCCGTCAGACGCAACAGCGCTCCGCAAGGGTGAGCCCTCAGCTAAGTGGCGGGGCAGCCAGTCAGCCGGCTGCCGTCTACCTCGGGGGTTGAGCTGGCTCACCTCTCCATGCCCACGCAACCATCTGGTACCAGGTGGGTGGCTTTCACGGTGTCAAGTTCACTTATGGTGAGAAAAAGGGCGTTCTTGGCTTGTCACAAGCATATTCCCTCACCTCTAGCTCACTTGACACCGTAGAGGACTTATTATCAACGGCCCGAACGGGTAAAATATGGAAGTGGACGCGACCAGAGATCAGATTGTAAAGGCAGAGACTTGCCAAAGCATATCAAGTCTTAGTCTGCTAAATACAAATTAGTTTTCACGACTTTAGGTGTACCAAACTCTAGGCGGTATATGCATATCAAGAGCAGTAGGGAGCAGATTCCCTGGAACCGAGAATAGCGATCTCTCCCTAATTGGGTTCTAGGGAAGTGAGTAGTGTAATAGCGTCAGGTCAAGAGATTCCCGCAGGGACCGGCCGGGAGGTAGGAACTCAGAAGACAAGCTTCTGGGCCGAGAGGCGCGAGACAAGGGTCACGGGGTTTCCAGAAGTTAGGGCATCCAATAGGAGCCAGGGAGTGATTGAACCCGAAGCCTAAATTAAGAACGCTGCATAGCCCGCAAGAGGAACGTCTCCGAGCAGAGCTAGGAGAGACCGAGAAGTGATGGCTGAAGTAGATAGCCTGTATNCCCTCGACAGGTCGGGTTCAACCCCCTCAACCCGCATCGTCCAATGCAAACATTTCTATCGTAAAAACATCCCCTCCTACGTATGCTTATTCGTCACTGCTCTGATGACGTCACCGCGAATTTCCTTAGAGAACTTCCCACGGGGGGTGAAGAGCATCCTTATTGGTGGCTTCCCTTGTCGAGGAGGCCCCTCCTTTAGCTGTCCCTTGATCCTAACCAAGAAATATAAGTAAAACTGTAGACTCCTTACAAAAATATCGGTTACCAGCTGCTTTTCACCCATCATTTGACTCGCGAACAGCGAAACTCAAGCTTGGTTCACCTTTTGTTTGTCCTTCAGCAGCCCATTAATTTTCGACCATGGTTGTCACGACGATGGCCCTTCACGACACTTTTTTGAAGCTGATACGCTCGCAGCTGCCCTCTGCTTCGGACCTCCCGTCACTCACCGCACTATCCCTAGGCCTGGCGAGCAATTGTTTGAGATTGAACTGCTTTTAGTAAGGAACCCGTCCAATTATTTTGTTTTGACGCGTAAATTATTAAATGACCTATCACTACGTACATGTGCATCACGATATTAGCTTCCAATATTTTCCTAATAATATACCAATACTGATTGCAGCTTTCTGACAACCACTAAGGACACGATTCTTATTAGGAGGTTCGTAATTATCAGGATTTGCGGCAGGAATTCTTATGATTACGACACCCCGCATAACCGGGGTAATCGAGTTCAGGCCAAAAAAATGGGTCCAGCGTCGCCGGGCGAAACAAGTTCAGGGAAGTGTAGGAAGCGGCATGGATTCGTTAGAGGCTTGAGTTTGCCAGTTCTTAACCGCGGTGTGACCCTTCGGTCACTGAACTGAACACATTGGTCAACGTCGTTGTTGGTATAAGAAGTAAGCTTTTGCTGCCGTAAAATCGACATACAAGAATGCGCTAGTAGGTCGCGTTAGCATGTGCCTATCTAGCGGGAACCTTGCTGAAGAGAGGTGCAGGTAGCTATCATCAGGGGTCTCACCCCAGATCTCTCGTAGTCTAGCACGAGACACCGCACAGTGCAAAATTCCCAGCAATGCCAAGGATGAGAAAGAGCGAGTTATCGGCTGCCAAGCCGGGCGGAACAAGTCTAGGGTAACGTACAGAAGAAGCTCGTGATTTTTTACAAGCTCTGAGCAGTACGAAAACACGAAACAAGTCCGTGAGGGAACAAGTCCAGGGCAACGCATAGAAGCTGTTGCACGTGGGGTACTCAGGCTCATTTGGGCGTCATGCGAAGGCCCTACCCACACTTACGACAGGTAGCCAAGTTTTTTTTTTTAAGTAGTTACATTGAAGTTAGCAAGTTGACTTTTTTTTGCTGCTGTTGTGAGCGAGGTACTAACGCGGACTTGGACGCCATGCCAAGGCCATACCTACCAGCACTCCCAATAGGTAGCAGGTGAGTACACCTAACCTGGAACGACCTCCAAGGACGAGGTCCCCAGACTCAGCGGTACCAAGTCGAGCGCAACACCCATCCCCTGCAGACAAGAGTTTTTATTTTTTTTAAAGTCTTTTCAAGTCCCAAAATAACGCATTAGTGTTATTATGCACTTAGCATAATTATAGCGAACACGAGTAACTTGAGTAGCTACCTGTATTTAGCAGATGAAGATTTTCATACGCTTTCAAAGTGAAACAATCACCTACACATAGGCTACAAAGTTAAAGAACACTTACCAGGATAATACTCATCTTCCGACAAGTCTTTAGTTATGCCCGCTTCTGATCTGGCAGCAAGCAATTCCTTGAAATATTTCCTTTTGGTTCGGTCGTCGACAGAGGCCTTCCATGAGAGAGGTGCGCGAGGCACGCGCTGCTGCAGGGCAGAAGAGTCGGGGCAAGTGACACGCGTCGAGGTGTCACAAACCGAGAGACTGCGCGACAGATGTGCGTATGGAGCAGGCGAGCAGCCGGGAGGTAGGCTGCTGNCAGAAGTTAGGGCATCCAATAGGAGCCAGGGAGTGATTGAACCCGAAGCCTAAATTAAGAACGCTGCATAGCCCGCAAGAGGAACGTCTCCGAGCAGAGCTAGGAGAGACCGAGAAGTGATGGCTGAAGTAGATAGCCTGTATCATAAGCTGGGACACAAGTGGGGCGTATACTCAGGGCTTGGGGTCTTGAGGCCCCGAGGTCAAGGGCGGTGGTGACCCTCGGTCGACTTCGCTAGAACTGAGTCTTGCCTCAGGGGCCGTGACCAGTGGAGGAATGGTTCCCGACGGAGATGCCGCAGGTTGAAATTATACGTCGTAGAGGATCGAGGCCAAGGGCTATTCCCTGAGGGGCCAGAGGTGTAACTTTACATCGTGAGTAGCACGCCGGTGCGTAAGACAATGACAAGGTAGAACTCACCGCTGTACGGAGTATGAGCATATAAGTTAATTCGGCACTGGATATAAGAGCTAAAGTGTGGAGTAGGCATAATTATTATGAGAAGATTTGGGAGGCCCAGAACACAAGAGAGCTTCATCTCGTATAGACGTGACTGGCTTCGGGAAGTGTTGCAACAACCTTAGAGGGTAAGAAGGTAAGCCGTAGTAACGAAGAGGAGAGGGACTCCCATAACAGATGGGAGATCAGTGATAACTGAGTGAAGTTTTGAGCTCCAGAAGCTGAAACAACTGCCTAAGTCTTGTTCCGAGAACAGGGACAGGGCTGTAGACCATAATAGCATACGTAGTTAAATTTATAGAGAGCTTAAAGCGGGTGGCGGGGGCGCAAGTAACCCAACCCACAATAATAATAAAGCGGGGGGCGGGACTAGTGTCTTGATAATGCCAGCTCATACCTGAGCTATATGTATCTTCATGGTACTAGGACGTGGTTAGTGTCCTGAGCATGGAACCAGCTGTTGGGGTTACTGTGTAGCGTATCTGTGGACAGCGCTGCTAGGGTGCTGGAGAGGGTAAAGAGGAGATCTTAAGGCTCATAAATGCTAGACACATCAGTGCGACGGAAACTCAAGGTAAAGACATATGAGCTGTGGAACGGTGGGTCGCCGTCTGACGTGAGCCCAAATCAGGGAGATAAGTCATCCGTTAAGAACTGCCCCTTAAAGCAAACGGGGACAGCTTCCCTTTGGAAGCTGGAAGCCATTCAGTCCCGGCAGTTATGGACCTAGTAAGGCAGCACCTCGGTAGTCGTGCTATGAATAGTAAGATTGACCCAGACGATCGTGTTCGCAATGGCGTTTCCAGCGGGGTAAAACCGCCGAGCAGTCGTGCGATGTCTAAAGCCGGGATAACGGTAAAGGTTTTGCTTCTGAGGCTACACCGGATGAGAATTTTCGGCAAAGTCGGACGAACAGGTCCAAGGGGAATTCGTAACGTGATATGTTTCTTCGTAGCTTGGGCTTACCAACTTACAACAGGCGTGAGAACGAGATCATTTGGTCAAAGAAATAACTGGGTCAGAACAATTCTGGGTGTTATGAGATAATCCACTGCCGGGTTATCAATAGCGTAAATTGACCCAAGAGGTTGGAGTACCGTTCCTAGCGGCGTGCCGCTGAAGTGAAGTAGTGGGTCTAGCGAAGTCTCTCGCAGTCTGATGCGAGGCGCCGAGCATAGCAGCGCTCCCAGCGTAGCTGGGGCGACACACGTACAGTGTCGACAATGTGGAGAGAAGAATTTCCGGCGTTGCCGGGCGAAACAAGTTCAGGGCAATGTAGGAAGCGGCATGGATTCGTTAGAGGCTTGAGTTTGCCAGTTCTTAACCGCGGTGTGACCCTTCGGTCACTGAACTGAACACTTTGGTCAACGTCATTGTTGGTATAAGAAGTAAGCTTTTGCTGCCGTAAAATCGATATACAAGAATGCGCTAGTAGGTCGCGTTAGCATGTGCCTATCTAGCGGGAACCTTGCTGAAGAGAGGTGGAGGTAGCTATCATCAGGGGTCTCACCCCAGGTCTCTCGTAGTCTAGCATGAGACACCGCACAGTGCAAAACTCCCAGCAATGCCAAGGATGAGAAAGAGCGAGTTATCGGCTGCCTAGCCGGGCGGAACAAGTCTAGGGTAACGTACAGAAGAAGTTCGAGATTTTTTACAAGCTCTGAGCAACACGAAAACACGAAACAAGTCCGTGAGGGAACAAGTCCAGGGCAACGCATAGAAGCTGTTGCACGTGGGGTAATCAGGCGCATTTGAGCGTCATGCGAAAGCCCTACCCACACTTACGACAGGTAGCCAAGTTTTTTTTTTTTTTTCAAGTAGTTACATTGAAGTTAGCAAGTTGACTTTTTTTTGCTGCTGTTGTGAGCGAGGTACTAACGCCGACTTGGACGCCATGCCAAGGCCATACCTACCAACACTCCCAATAGGTAGCAGTTGAGTACACCTAACCTGGAACGACCTCCAAGGACGAGGTCCCCAGACTCAGCGGTACCAAGTCGAGCGCAACACCCGTCCCCTGCAGACAAGAGTTTTTATTTTTTTGAAAGTTTTTTCAAGTCCCAAAATAACTCATTAGTGTTATTATGCACTTAGCATAATTATAGGGAACACGAGTAACTTGAGTAGCTACCTGTATTTAGCAGATGAAGATCTTCATACGCTTTCAAAGTGAAACAATCACCTACACATAGGCTACAAAGTTAAAGAACACTTACCAGGATAATACTCATCTTCCGACAGGTCTTTAGTTATGCCCGCTTCTGCTCTGGCAGCAAGCAATTCCTTGAAATATTTCCTTTTGGTTCGGTCGTCGACAGAGGCCTTCCATGAGAGGGGTGCGCGAGGCACGCGCTGCTGCAGGGCAGAAGAGTCGGGGCAAGTGACACGCGTCGAGGTGTCACAAACCGAGAGACTGCGCGACAGATGTGCGTATGGAGCAGGCGAGCAGCCGGGAGGTAGGCTGCTGGCCAAGTCTATA
>LQNS02000141.1:7477138-7487342 GCA_001587735.2 Parhyale hawaiensis | reverse complement strand
GCATGCACACACAACTGCCGAGTCAGCACACCAAGATCTGCAAAGAGCTCGTGTGCCTCACGGGGCATCGAACGAGCGATACAAGGTGTCAGAGCTGAGAACGGAAGCATGCAGCCCCCTGAGAGTATAGGCCAAAACTAAAAACATCAGTAGTCAATAGATCGCTTTGCCCTAAAATGTACGCAACTACGTCAGAATGGCTCGTTTCCAAATAAATAGCCTGTTGCTGTATTTTCGAGACAAGGCAACAAGCAATGCTGTTGTTTGGTCAACATTATAAAGCACGCAATAGAGAACAAAGCTCTTTCACTAAGGTTAATGCAAGACTCGGCCTCTCCCTTATTTAGCAACGCAAAATAAGCGGACAGCGTTATATCAACACAAAAGAACTAACCAATAATCAAGTATTAATGTCCCACAATGGTGCGGTGTTGAAGTTTCCAAAATATTCTATTTAAATATATTAGTGAAATGAGTTCACCGCTAAATGAACGACGAGAAATTTATGCATGTAATTGAGCAACATCCAAATTACCGTAGTCAATAGTTCACTTGACGTGACATTGCGCAGGGTGCGGTTCAAGAGAGAAGAAAAAAGTGTAATTTAAGCCTCCCCGGTTACAACGATGGTATTCCAGATAGGGGGCAAGCAAGAGGCAAGTACGTGATACCAGTGAAATGCGGAACCCATGCACGAGGGTGTTCCCACACGAGATCAACGCACATGGGAACAGCAAGTCAAGAAAACTTATTATTAGCTAGCTATGTACGGAAGTTGAAGTTGGGATTTCCGCAACAAACGCGATATCACAGAGGAAGAAAGAAGGGACATATAGTATGACGATAGACACGTGGAACCCATGCACGAGGGTGTTCCCACACAGGATCAACGCGTACGGGATCAGTAAGCCAGGAAAAGAGAGAAAAAAACAGACAACAGGAAGATCAGTAGGAGTATGAAATTGGGAGGAAGCAAAGTGGGCACAAAAGACAGACGTTCCTATGGCCTAGCTGACTACAGGTAACGTACAAGGTCCTCCTGGGAGCGCTGCTCCCCTTAACATACGATGGACGAGGGTCGGGTCTATCCTATGCCCTGAAGAGAGTCGGGAAAGAAGAGGGAAAACATAACAAAGCATTTTTATATAGAGTATGAAAGTGAAAAGCATAGGGGCACGAAGTAAAGACGTTTGAATGCCTAGCTCAGGTTAAAGTAAGCTTCGGGTCCCCTTGGAGGCGCTACTCCCCTTGCCCCCCTTTACTATAAGTCTAAATGAAACAACACAAGTCCCGGCTACTCTCTGGTAAAGGCAACTTAGTCTACCTACATGCCGTCCGCTATCAAATATAATCAAAGAGAATCCCAGCTAATCAATGAGTCATGAAATGAAAATTAGTTCAAGGCAAAGAAATTGACACAGTGAGCCGATTCCGACCTCCAATTGCCGGCGTTTCGTCACAGCCGCCGACGATGCATGGGCTGCCGCACGGCTCCCTTTCGCAGAAAGTGAGGGGGCCGCTATACGAGGCGCAGCAAGACGTCGGTCGGCCTTGCTTACGTAACGCGGCAGTTTGTTTGGTGCTGCGCGGCTATGTCACGAAACCTTTCTAAACGGCGTCAGCCTCAGCGTATCGTGAGCCTTCCGTGGTCAATAAACATAAATGTAGAGGTACATCGTCATTCTCAATATGGAACATCAGTATCGTCACGCGGGTGAATCTACTTGTCTACAGTCATTCAAAGAGCACTAGTAACGACAACATTTAGAGTTATTCTAGAATGTTGAGAAAATTAAAACCACTTTTCGTGCCTTTGAATTAAGTGCTAAAAATGTTTTACCCAGGCATAATGGCTATTTTTGACCAATAAACTTAAATTATGCAACTTATCGGGAGGAGAATACGGATTTTTTTTCAAGAGACACGTAGGCCTAAGCTCAGCCTCTTTGCACACAATACCAGTAACGAAATTTTCCACATAACTTCAGAATTGCGTAGGTATCTGTACACAGTGTGCACCACACCATCACGAAATTGATAGTACATCTCACATTGGATCTTGAACTTTTGCTCTTTCAAATATACCTCTACAACGAATATCACGTCACGAGACCATGACTTTTTGGTCAAAGCGTCAACCTTGATACTTAGTCTCATTCGGTAAGATGAAACACCCTGATAATGTAGAGGAAAGTTGAAGCGGGTTCTTTCTGACGTTAAGAGTCCACACGTGGCGCTAAAGAGACTGAAGACTTGGTTCCTTAGGCAGTGTATCCTCTGATTTTCAAATTTCAACTATGGAAAACAAGTCTCACGTAACAACTGAAATTAATTTACAAGGGATGAGGTAGGTCGCTTCATTGCCGTAAATGTGTACACAAAAAGCAATATGGAAAGTTTTTCTAGCACCCTACCTCTAAGCCTAGTCTGCAGTACTCGTGCTCTTACAGGAATAACATTTAGTACTTCCTAAAACGCTCACAACGCTAAACGCACAACCTTGGCAGCAGCAATAACAAATAATTTCTTTGCAGGGTTCCAGCGCAGCGCATCAAAGGCAAGAGAAGTAAACAAAGCAATCCACGGTCCGTGAGCACGAACTGAAACACAAACATGAACTCAACCGTGGACAGCCTTGACCAATTTACCAGATCTTATAGCTCATATGACTGCGCGTAGCAATGCCACACTGTACTAAGGAAAAAATCTAAGTATTCTGTACCGTGCTGTGGACGATGTGATGTTCCACCAGTTGTGTTTGGGGTCTGTAGAGCTGTAACTTGAATGCACGCGCTCAGTATACACAGTATCTCTTGAGTTTTGAGTTTATGAAAATGGACTCTTCAGACGAAGAAGATTTGGCTCTGATTTTATTAATAGAGCCCGAAGAGGAACATGAAAAAAAAGAAGTGTTTTGGTACGACAGCACTTCAAAATGCGCCCTGAATTAGGCGAATTCCACACAACATTTAAAAATTTAATCGATTACCTTGATGAAACAAACTTTTCATAACTACATATTACATGTTGCAGGTAAACTGCAACAAAATAACTAGTATAAATACATAGGTATAGCCAATATAACATTTTTCGCTAATTCCTGTACTTGTCTTAGTACTCATTTAAGATAATTATTCAAGATAATGTAGTAAAAATAATTGTCCTTTACTTCCTTCAAACATCTTGCCACGGGATCATTGTTTGCGTCGATGTCTCCATCGTTTCACATGACACGAAATATAATTGGTAAACATGCGTACGGCACCTGTGGTAAATTGTGGTCTGTACGTCAGCCTCTCGAAATGCCGAAGCCATCTGAAGATGCAGGCATGCTTAGAAGTATTTTAGAAGAGCGGAAAAGCATTTTTAACCGTCTAACCTAACTTAACCTAACCTGGTTAGGTTAAGGTAGGGTAGATTAGGTTATGTTAAGTTAGGGTTAGAGGGCTCAAAATGCATTTCCGCTGCCGTAAATATAATTTTGAACATGCCTACATGTAAATTCTATTAAAATTTCGACCGGAAATACCTAACATACAGAAGGGCAAGGGTAAAAATTAAACTTATAGACTTATTAATATTAGTAATAATAGTGTTAATTTCTTGATCATGGTTTAATGAAAGGATGTAGTAACAGTTCCATATATGGCAATATATTTATTAACATCGAGTTGTGTTCATACTTAAATAGGCTGTGTGTATTAAATGTAAAATACATAAATCACAAAACATTTTCTTCTGATACCTAAATCGAATAAATACCAGACGAACGTGGAAAGTGGTTACAAACCTGGCAAAAGTAATGAACAGGTTGCTATTTGGTGGCATACGGTACACGGGTATCGAACAAGCGGGATTCTTGCTACACAAGTGTATTATACGCATCTATACGCCAGTTAAGTACCTATAGTATCCTCTTATGCGAAATTGGTACATAGCTTTACCCAAGCCAATTCTAGCTATACGCGTGCCCTCCGAAAACGTGCACCGTACATCGTATAGTATAGCTCCATGTGACTGAAGCCATACTGTTGAGCTATAATTTACACAGAGATTACATTTCAACCTAGTCCACCGTTTTTTTTTCTTTTTAATTATTATTATTATATTCCTAGAGTAGGCCTCCCTACCCAAAGAGAACCTACACTGTGGTCCAAAAAGAGGAAGAAAGAAGGGACATAAAGAAATGTCAAGAGAAACGCGGAACCCATGCACAAGTCAAGGTGCATAGGAACAGCAAGTCGGGAAAGAAGAGGAAGATCAGAATAAAGCATGAGCAAGTAGGAGTATGAAAATGGAGAATAAAGCATGAGCAAGTAGGAGTATGAAAATGGAAGAAAGCAAAGAGGGCACAAAAGACAGACGTCCTGAAGGCCTAACTAATGGCTAAGGTAACCTACACGAGCCCCTGGGGTCGCCGCGCCCCATAACATAAAATGGACGAACCTAACCCTAGGGCCTATAGCCCGTCCTATCATCCTATGCCCCTGAAGGGAATAGTCCACCGTTTATGGTACACACAATTCTACGCTACGAGGCTAGACAAAAAAGTGTAAAGGTAGGCTTACCACGGTAACGCGAACTATTGAGGTACAATTAAATTGTATTCACTTTTCGACTCAGTCCACCGTTGGCAAGGCACACCAATCTACTTCCTGTGGTCCAGTGTCTGGAGCAATTTGGTCTAAGACATCCAACCAGACGGACAAAAGCTTCCACGAAAGGTCTTTCTTGGTCAGACACGAGATCTCGTCACCAAATATCGCAGCTATGCCTTCAAAGGAGGGTGGAACTCAAGGCCAGATTGTGATGGAATTTTTGGTGATCTCGTAGGTACCACCGGAAGACCTACCCACACCATCCCTAATGTCCACAGTTAAACATAAGCTACCCAACTCTGAGTACTCGAAAAACCTTAACCTCACACCTTCTCAGTTAAAATTAGATAATGTTATGTTACATTCGGTTAGAATAAGTAAAGAAAATCTAACCTAACCAAACGAAACCTGCTTCAACCTCACGAACCTACTTTAACCTCACGAAACCTAACCTCAACTTCACCAAACCTAGGCCCAACCTTCGCATATTCCCAACTCTAAGCAGTTGAAGAACCTTCACCTCTTCCAACTCCTCTGCAATGGGGATAAATTTATCAGAAGTTCCTAATACAAATGCAACAAATTCGAAAAAAAAAAAAATTGAAATCCACAGTTGAACGACATTCTTCTAGAATGTAGAAGCTATAGCTGCAGTCTCATCCGACCTTGATACTGTAGCTACCAGTCCGTGACACAAGGGGGTTTGTTCATTTTTAGCACGGTGCTTTGGGTCTGCATTGCAACAATGAAAACATTTCACGGAGCATGATTGAGTTTTTGAAAGTCTTGACGGTAACCGTTCGAGGCTAACGCCTGAAATTTGACTCGACAGGTCAAAACCAACTCACCTGCCTGAAGTTCCCAGACAAGTCAACCTCAACTAACCTAACCCTATGACCTATGGCCCATCCTATGCCCCTGAGGGGAATCGTACTCATTATGCACTTAAATATAAATATACATAGAAGGAACTAATGTCGTGAAACAAATGATGAAGCTCCGCAAACTCTGAAAATAAAAAGGGTAAAAAAAATGTAGATTTCATTTTACATCGAGCAAAATCCCACTTTAGCATTTTTTTTTATTGTTTGCCCCCTAAATAACTCATTTCTACCCTGAAATAATTTTATATGTCATAAAACAACTGATCGAGGCATGACGAAATAGTTAAACTACATAGCCTACAGAGATATCTCCAGTTCATGCACGCAAAGCTGCAACTAAACTCTTTCAGCCGTGAGGAGCAAAGAAAATAGTTCTTCCGTAACTTATCATGCTCAGAGAACCCTTCCTTAGTTAATGTGCCTCATAACTCGTGAAAAGCAGTCTGATTTCTGAGGCTAACAGAGGTAGTACCAATTGTGAATGGTTGAAGCATTAATTAGAGTTTGATGTGAGCCTGGCACTAAAACCTCAGTAAAATAAAACCTAAAAGGCCTCACTGGAGTCGCAGACTGTGTCCAAGATTTGTAGCGACAGCCGTATGACGCTCCTAGAGCGAATTTGCGGTTTTGTAGAATTATTATGCATATATTGAGTACGGTATTTTAGGCTTCCGTTCCACAATAGAGGTGATCTGACATAGGAAGAGAGAAAGGTCATGTACACAGTTTGTAAAACAGACGTGAAATCCAGGCATGAGGGTGTTCCCACACAGAATCAACGGAAATGGGAACAGCAGGTCATGAAAGAAGATGAAAAACGGAGGAAAGTAGTATCAGTAGGCGAAGACTGTCAAGCAAAACGGGCTTGAAAGAAAGACGTCGGGAAGGCCTAATTAAAGCTAAGTAAACTATAGGGTCCCTTTGTTGTCGCTGTTTGCCAGAACATTTTATGGGCGAACATAACCCTATAACCTATGGCCCATCCTGTGTCTCCTGAGGGAGCCAATGAAGCCATCGACCTCCGTTACTCTGTAAATTTATTTCAAATATTACATAAAACTCCGCCAGAAACCGATGATTCTCTCCAAATCGTCATAGGCTCTCCTGCACCGCAGAGGTAGACAGGAGGAGCTAGGCTATGGCGCGCAAACGTAGAGCGGTGTGACTCGAGCGTGTAGGTACCTACGTAACGGTGCCGTTACGGTGGTCTGTCCCCACAGCACGAGGGCCTATCGTTCACTGGGTCACGTGTTTAACGTGGCGTGTGACAGTGAAACTTGCGGGGCAGTGCACGGTGCGTCACGTGCTGCAAGTTTTACGGTTACAGCGCACTACACTGTGTGCACACAACCAATAAGTTTAATAAGATACGCATGGCAGCTCCTCTACGACCAGGTAAAACATTGCCACGTAACCACTAAGTCAGGAGTTTGCAAGATAATTTTTCCTGTTAAATTTTAATTTGAATATGAACCAAGAACGAAATCACACACTTAACAAAGCATGTGCTGTCTTCAACTCCTAAGCTATACAATGCGTGCTCGAACAAGGTTTCGACACAGTGATTAACGCACACTGTCCCTGGTCATGGACGTCACTAATAGTGCTATTGTTACAAGAAAGATTATATTCAGGCGTTCATAATGTGCTAACTTCGACAAACGTCTACAGAATTCCGACAAGTTGGCGGCGCGATGCGTAGGGTAAGCAGCCAGCACAAAAACCCACCTGTCATCTCTAACACTTCCCTCACCACACTTCATCTGAGCGTTCTCGAGGAAAATTTTCACTGGCGAAATCTAACAATGAAACGAGGCAACCATGCAAGCAAACATCATCGTCAGCCAGCCCTTACTCGATTTAGGTGGCTAATGATGTTGGTTCGCACGTCTCAAGCAAATCGATGTTGCCTCATAAGAATTTCTTTTTTCATATACGCGATATCCCTCTAAAATAACAAACCCTGGAGACATAGCTACGAACTGAGAGCTAGCACCGTTAAGGAGCTAATTGTGTATTCAGTCAAGACCGCGCTGTGCCTTACGTTTGATTAATGACGTCCAGCTGCTAGAGCAACGGACCACAGTGCTACTTCTCAAACCTTCGGTAATGCTAAAATAAAGAATAAGGCTAATAAAGAAAATTGTCGAGTTACGATTAGCGTTGCGAATTATTTTGGGGAACAAAAGTTCAGTGAGCGGGTTTCAAAAGAAAATATTCTAGTGAGCAGCCACAATATGCGTGGTAAACAGATTATACATAAAACAGGAATACCCGATCGTCGCTCGCTGTTCTCGCTCGTGGTGCTGCATTTGTTGCAAAAGATGCGCTGAGCCTGCTAACTTCCATCACCAAGTAATGAATAAACTAAGTACGTCAAAATATAGAGTCGAAAAAGCTGGCAAATGTGTTTTTTAAGCTTTCCTAGACACAACTCAAGAGAAGGAAAAGGAATGACTAGGTATATACTATGATACCTATGTCAAGAGAAACGTGGAACCCACTTACAAGGACGTTTTCAATACAGTCGGCAACAGTATCAAGTTTCAAAGCATGAACAAAAACAGAACAAAGCGTCATCAGTACCTAAGAGTATGAAATAGGAAGAAAGCAAAGTGATCACGAAAGACAGACGTTACAAATGCCTAGCCTTATGGGGAGTGCTGCTCTCCACAGTATAGCTAAAGTTATCTATCCTATGGCCAATCCTATGCACCCTGAGGCATCTAATCTAATAATACTAAGAATGACCGTCGTGTGTTTATAAACATATATATTGTAGTTATATATATATATTTATATGTTCGGTGTCACGCTCTTAACGAAATAGGCAAAAATTAGCTCTGGGCTTCCTGGCTTCCATCAGTGTATTCATCTGCTTGAAGATTGTGGTGATCCTGCCATGCTTCATACTGTAGAAAACTGATAGGTAGAAAATATTTCAGCTTGCTGATGGTGGCACTGGAGCAGTATATCTGATGATTCCGATCCCGTCAGGTCTTTCTTTGACTATACGTTGAAGTCCACTCGATGCAGATGCATACAGCTTCTTCAAGCAATCTCTTCCATCGTGATGCGTACTCTGTCCTGAAGTTTTCTTCATTCAAACTTCAGCTGCCCTTAGTTTACACTGGTCGTCTTATTTTGACTACATAATTCGAGACAAATGGTAAGATATTCTTCGGCGATCAGCACGCGCGTAAATGCCACGATGATTTCTTGGCAGCAAATTTTCTCCATTTTGGGGTCTTCTTTCAACAGAACAAGTTATCTCCGAGTCAGAATCATATGCCTCCCTCGAGTATCTTTGATACAAAGCTAAAGCTCCGTATTTATTAGAAGCAATATCAATTGTGGGCAAAAACATTGCTAATCGTTAGTAATAATGACTGCACTTCTTGCTCTTCCAGCTTCTCTTGCCGTTCCCGTGGAGTCTGATAGTCATTACTTTTTCTCTACATCAAAATTATATTTTCTTTTGGTTTCCGATGTACAGATTTAGTAGAAAATCAGCGAAGCGTCGAGGAACCAATTTTTCCGGGTGCAATAGACGTAACAATTATTTATTCCAACTTCTTGGACGCGAAAATTTTGTTACGCTGAAGCTATTTCACTTTGTATTTTGGATACGCAGCGGAAATGAAATTCAGCGATGTTCCAGTGTTTACTAATATAGTTTTTTTGCATGTCATCTAAGGAAGGGAAGGAGTGCGCTGAAGACGAACTGAAGTGTACTGCTCAGTAGAAAGCACGCATCTCGTACGATAATTTGAGTTGGCCGTCGTAGCGTTTTCCTCTATATTTATTTTAGTTAGGAAAGTACAATTAATGAAGAAGCGTCACCACAAACTTCTTGTGATAAAGAAGAAGCCAGGAAAGAAAAGAAAATTCCGCACCAGCCTATAATAAGCAGATACATGTATTATTGCGTGCATTTTTTCACGCACGGGTCCACTAGTAGGTATATAGTAGGAAACAGCATTCGTGCAACTTGTAAATGGCTTTTAACAATAAAGCAACAGCAAGAAAATAAATACCTATCAATCGAATGCCGGGAAAGCATTGACAAACGTATCTTAGATACTGGCTTGGCCCCACTAATACCGGGGCGCAGGAGTCTGAACCCTGGACATATGTCTGCGCAGATCGTGTGCGCGTGAGCGGCGTTCACGTTGGTGCGCCGCGCTGCCCGCTGTATCGCTGATTAAGTTGGGTTAGGTAATGTTAGGTAACATTAGGTAACGTTAGATAACGTTAGGTAACGTTAGGTAAGGTTAGGTAAAGTTAGAGAGGTTAGATTGGGTTAGGTTATGTTAGGTAAGGAGGTTAGGTTAGGTAAGAGTAGGTTAGGTTAGGCTAGATTTGCCTAGGTAGTGTTTATTTTAGTGATGGCACGCGCAGGAAAGCTTACGTGAACGCAAAACCGTCCAGAATGTCCAGGGTTCAGACCCGTGCTACCGGGGCGGGGCGCACTAGTCTGAACCCTGGACATTCTCGGTGATGGTAAGTGATGGTGACGTGTACGTGCGGTGCACGTGTGCGTGTCTGGCTGTCTGCAGTGCAGTGATAATTTTGACAGTCCACATTGAGCAAGCTTGATGTGGGGTTAGCGCTGCTCTCTAAGCAAGCAATATGGCTGCAGACTATGAATGGGACTTTCATATGGCTGCAGACTATGAATGGGACTTTCATATGGCTGCAGACTATGAATGGGACTTTCAT
>LQNS02000141.1:7455206-7474659 GCA_001587735.2 Parhyale hawaiensis | reverse complement strand
ATGTAACCTGACCTTACCTAATGTAACCTGACCTTACCTAATGTAACCTGACCTTACCTAATGTAACCTGACCTTACCTAATGTAACCTGACCTTACCTAATGTAACCTGACCTTACCTAACCTAATCTGCGATACAGCGCGCAGGCACAGCAGACGAACGTGAACGCCGCCCGCGCGTACACCGACGCCCGTACAAAAACGTCGGTCAACTCGTTTAAAAATCGTCTTGACATACACTGGGAGAGATATCCTCCACAGCTAAGAACTCCTCCTCCACGAGTCGCAAGCACTTAACGACCAAGCTTCCCAGGCCATTTTATATTGACTTCTTCTCACTTCCACTCCATCTCTATGTTTAAGCTCCGTATATCAGCGGCAATCGATCATGCTTGGGGCATTAATGACCATCTCTTTGGCGGAGATTCTTCTCCCCCTCTGTTTTTTTCTATTTTTTTATTTTTTTTTTTCGTTCGACTTCAGTTTTCTTCTCCTCTGGTTTCCCCAGTCCTCTATATCCTACTAACATAATGGCAATAGCTCATAGAAGCCGGGGTGTTAGTCCCGGTGTCTCTTTGGGAATGGGCCTCTTGGTTCGTCTACTGCCGCCTATCTATTCTAATCAAAACGTACACAACGAATGGCGAGTTTGCAGCCTGTGCTACCAGGGCGCACTAGCGTCTTTCACGACGATTTTGCGTTCACGTAAGCTTTCCTGCGCGCGTCCCCACTAAAATAAACACTACCTAGCCTAACCTAACCTAACCTTACCTAACCTAACCTTACCTAACCTATTCTTACCTAACCTACCCTTGCCTGACCTACCCTTGCCTAACCTACCCTTGCCTAACCTACCCTTGCCTAACCTACCCTTGCCTAACCTACCCTTGCCTAACCTACCCTTGCCTAACCTACCCTTGCCTAACTTACCCTTGCCTAACCTACCCTTGCCTAACCTACCCTTGCCTAACCTACCCTTGCCTAACCTACCCCTGCCTAACCTACCCCTGCCTAACCGACCCCTGCCTAACCTACCCCTGCCTAACCTACCCCTGCCTAACCTACCCTTGCCTAACCTACCCTTGCCTAACCTACCCTTGCCTAACCTACCCTTGCCTAACCTACCCTTGCCTAACCTACCCTTGCCTAACCTACCCTTGCCTAACCTACCCTAACCTTACCTAACCTTGCCTAACCTACCCTAACCTAACCAACCCTACCCTAACCTTACCTAACCTACCCTAACCTTACCTAACCTACCCTAACCTTACCTAACCTACCCTAACCTTACCTAACCTTACCTAACCTACCCTACCCGTACCTAACCTACCCTAACCCAACCTAACGCAATCTAACCTTTCTAACGTTACCTAACCTCATGTTACCTAACCTAACCCAATTTAATCAGCGATACACCGAGCAGCGTGGTGCACCAACTTGAACGCCGCTCACGCGCATGCGATCTGCGTACACAAACACGCACACATCTCCGTCGTGAGAGACGATAGCGCTACCGGGGCCACGTTATACATTCATAAGAACAATGTGCAGCTCTCATGTTCATGCTAACGTATCTATGCTACCGAGTTGAAATATATTTCAAGACGAGTGAGCTGGCCATCCTCGCTTCCAGTTGTTCGTGCAAATGCATCTGTGGCCTTGGCATTAGGCCTACATGAAAACGTGACGGCGATGGGAGGCTGACAATATGTCTGAGCTGCGTGCAGCATCACCTCTCAATGGCTATGCAGAAAAAAGGCCGAGGCAAAAATTAACAATAGTGAATAACGCAAACGGCAGTTAGATAAAATAAAAAAGTGAAGTAACCCGGTAAGAATAAATATAAATTCAAAAAGTTTACTACCAAAAGCTGCAGAAACAATGAAAAACGATGTCCATCTCCAAAGTGAAAGCGTAAATATGAAAAGGGAGATACCAATTTCAGCGAGCTGAGGTGAAAAAAAAAAGCTTGCCCCAAATATTACTAGTGGATCTCGCCGTCATTTGCTAAATGAACGAAAAAAAAAATTAAACGAAGCTCCGATTTCTTCACTATTTTTCCGGGTTTTATTCTCCGAAATAGGCCTAGGCCTATCTCTCCTCTTTGTTTAACTTTACTAAGTAGCGCATCACGAGCTCTTGCAAAAAATACAGTATGTAGCTATATACCTACCTTTACAGCTGTAAATTAGTGGGAAGGACTTACAATCTAGTATCTGTGTCCTCATTCATAGGTACTTCAATTATTATTAAATGATTAGTTAAACCTGAGTTTCCGCCAAGCTAGGGGCAATCCGCACAGTGATGCTAATCGGCCAGAAGGCTCGAGTAGGAAAATCCTAGCTAGACATTGGATCTCCTCTGCCAAATAAGTTGACTCCGTGCGCTACTCCTGGCAGGGACAAACCGCAAAGAATAATAAAAGACACTCGAGCGGACGGTCCTTTTTGTGGCCTTCCACCCGAGAGAGACTAGAGGTAGGTATCCCGCGTACAAGGTCGGCTAGCTCGATCGACAGCCCACCTCACGGAACAGAAAAGGAAAAAATAGAGAACCTATCTAACTTGACAAAACTAACCTTCTCAGAACGAACTGCGGCCAGCTGCAACTTCCCCTTAAACCCTTGGGCCACAGGTACTTCAATTATCTCCAATTTTGATATTTAAAAAATATTTGGCACGGCCACGGGTCCCTTGCTGTTCAGCAGTTATATTTTTACCTATCGAATGCTTCAAATGAATTTGCTTCTAATACTTCAGATAGGAATGGAGGAACCAGCCAACCAACTAAAGTAAGCTATCAATCAACAAACATACCGTACCTCGGAATTGTGGGACAGCGCATTTTCTGTCCGCTTCCATGGCTAATAGTGTCTTTCAGTATAAAAGATACTAGGAAATAATACACAAAAAATCTACATATAGCTAAAACATAGACTAAATATAGAAAAACAATGTATTTTAGTAGTGGTGGGCATCGTTCAGGAGGAGTTAAAAAAATCAGCAAATCGAGAGGCACTGCAAAGGATACTATATGCTCCTAGTCCTAGTTACTATGAGGATATTGGGCATAGAGGATCACCGGCCGGCGGTCACGAGATCTTTGAAGACTGTCTAGCCTATAGGACATAAGCATTATGTGGGCACAAGTTACTTATCGTTATCATTAGGTAGGGTAGGTATTGGAGTAACAAATAATAAAAGGCTGGCGGTGATACGACTATTTTAGAGCACTAAGATAAGCACTGCATGAACCCAGATGACTCACATTTACCGTTAGAGATAGCACTGGCAGAATAAAGGCTCGGCGGGCGGCGGTCATAAGATCATTCTGGACGAGTGCAAAGGCCACCTGAAAGCGGCGACCTTCTCAGCACCACCACTAGGCAATCCCGCCACCCAATCGGCGGGCGCACCAACTGCTGGAGGAAGACGCGCGGTAAATTCCATACCTGAAGGTCGCGCCATGCACGTCAGCGCCCAACGTTTGTGGCGCGTCACGGCTATCGGCGGAACGGGACCGTGCGTTTGGGGTATGGCCAGTCTTATTTTTTATAGCATGTACGTCACCACCCCTCACAGCACGAGCAAGTTAATTAGCTAACTAAAACCCAGCGTCGAGTACACCCTAAACAAGCGTTGGCTATACAGTGGAACCCAGGCTTATGTTATTAATTCGTTACTGGAGGAGCAACGCAAACCGAAAATACCGCAAACCTGGACATATTTTTCCCTACGTATTACACGGTTGTTTGGTCAGAACAAAAATGCCCTTGGTACAATCAACAGTCTTGAGTTTTTCGTTATTTTTAAACTATGCTCCAAATTGTGGATTGCGCCAAGCCAAATGTTTCACAGATTGTAGTAGTAGTAGAAGTTTTCACTGGCGCTTCAGTGGCATACTGCCTATGTCGCGCCGAACTATTCCTGTGGTTTAAAACAGGCTCATGCGTTACTAGTGCGCGTTTTCTGCCGGTAGGTACTACCGGCTTTTTGCCGGTAGGTTCCAGAGAGGTCAGTGCGCTACTGACAGGGAATAGGCGCAAGTTGAGCATTTCCCATCCCCGGGCGCGGCTGAACGCTTTCGCTCAGCTACGCCGCACAGGGGAAGGAAACGAAATACAAGAAAGTAGAAGTCTAGTGGGAATAGGTCGGCCACCTCGATCGGCAGCCCACCTCCCGAAATAGAAGGGGAAGTATTGAGAGCCTACCTAACTTTAAAAAACTAACCTCGTCAACAGGAATTGCGGCAAGCTGCAACATCCCCTGCGGAGAAGGCACTCGGGACCCTTGGGGTTGTGAGGCCCAAATATATTGCGGCAGGGAAAAAGCACAGAATGATGGCAAAGAATTTGCATCAACACCCATGCTTAGTCCAAGTTTGCAGTCCTGACTTTGCTATGAACGACGCAATATACCTGCCGTGGTTGCAGCTCAAGCAAAGGAGAGCCTAATCACCTCCACTTCGGTAAAACGTATACTGTCCTTCAAGAGAAGCTAAAAATATCCTCAAAATAAACTTATATCTCGATTTTTAGCAGTAAAAAATTACAGAAACAATTTAGAGAAGTTCCCAACGTGGTCAGAAGTACGCGTTCCCAGCCCCAACAATACATATACGGTACTGTACATACCTATTTTACATCATAGCTTGGCTTCAGACCTGCAAGCCCAAGACCCAGTTGAGAGCCGAGAGACATCAGATCCCCACTTTCTAGAGTGACGATAGAAAACCTATAGCAACACCAAGCTGAGAATACAGCGCAAAAGCAGAACAAGGATTATCAGTGGGAGCGGCGATATTTTTATTGACCTACAACATAGGGTTGATTCACGAGGGATCCTGCTGCTACACACAGGACAGGCGACAGTGGACACTGGTGGGCTAGTCGAACACACACAGAGACTCCGGATACTTGCTGGGCACAAAGAAGAGTAAAAACTCCATTGCAGAGCTGAACAAGTAGGTTTTTGGGTAGTAGGTACGTGGCGTCGGAGTCGGACACCTTTTGCTCCCAGGAATAGGAGCCGGATCTTCTTTACTTTGAGATTCCCCCAAATGAACAATGCGGGTCCGATGTAACAAAGACAATGCGGGCTGAGAGCTTGCATGCCAACCAACCAACAAGGAGAGGCAACACTTCCAGATATCGACTGAAGCAGCATAGACGATGTGACTCACGCCCGCGAGATAGTTTATCAGTTGGCTCCTTTCTCCCGAGCTTCATCATTAATACGATAGGCAACTAGTAATTAATTCCTCCTGGGCAACACTGGCTAGAACCTCGCCGTTACCAAGACGTCGACTTAATAACTGTAATTAAAGCTAGGTAGCATTTTGATTTAAATAGCCAGAGCATTGCCTCCGCGTGTGGCGTTGACACGAGTTAGTTATAGTTAAGAAGTTTAAGCCTCCGTTTCCGAGCAGAACGATATCACAGAGGAAAGAGCAAGGGACATATAGTATGCCAAAGAAACGGGGAACCAATGCACGAAGGTGTTCCCACACAGGATCAACGCGCATGGGAACAGCAAGTCAGGAAAAAAGAGGAAGAACAGAATAAAACATGAGCAAGAAGGAGTATGAAATCGGAAAGGAAGCAAAGTGGGCACGAAAGAGAGACGTCCCGAAGGCCTAGCTAATGGCTGAGGTAACCTACAGGGGCCCCCTGGCCCCATAGCATAGGATGGACGAACCTAAACTGAAACATTCTCTCCGATTATGAAGGTTTTTTTATCTCCATGACGTTTCTCTGCACACCGCTTATGCATAAAACAAGAACTTAATATACCTCGGAACATCAAACACTGTTGCAATGTGTAATATGACACGTAGCGGAACGTGAGACAAAGCTCTCGTTTGCTATATGAAGCGAAGAATTGAGCAATTGAGCGACTCGTGACTGGCTGACCAGGCAGAGCTTCCACCAACTCACGCTCTGTCATGCTGTACGACTTATGTTTAACAAGCCAGCCATCCAGTGCAAGTGTTGGTTGAATAGTTATAAACTTAGCGGGGCACGCGTAGCATGCAAAGTAAAAGAAGGTACTTTATATGGATTGGCGCGTCAATAGCCTACCTATCGAGATACAATAAAGGATACCTAAGTCAATTCCGGATAAAAGTCATTTTTCCAAATAATTGCAAAGGTAGGTAATTTAAACGGCGCATGAACATAAACTGTAGCACGTGTAGAATCACAACCAATGGGGGCAACATAGGAGATGCTCTACTAATTCCACAGAACAAAAAACATGCAAGACTTCTCCAGATTAGCACTGTGCTAAGGCTCCTCTAGATTAGGCTCGCAATGCATGCAAGCGTAGGCCTAACTGTTCGAACAAGTCAAAAGGCCGGCAATTTGATACGAAGTTTATATCAACAGTAAACAGTAGAAATCTCTGAGCTGCCTCTCGGCGGCTAAACAGCATATTCCACAATGAATCTACTTAGCCTAGACCAGTCGCTGAAGCATATGCTATCCATCTTATACGCACCCCGTAGCCACAATTATTGACGGCTACAGCTCGTAAATAAAAACAAGCTGGAACAAAAAAAAAACAAAAATGTTTAAGTTGTATTTAACAGAGATAATACGGGAATCTGAAGCGCGTTCTTGAACTATGGTAGACAGAGAAAGCAGAAGAGTTAATAAGCGACCAGTTGCAAATGCAACATAGGTACGTAGGAGCAGACTTTGGAGCGGTAACAACATACCGTAACGCAGCTAGCAAATGATCTCCAGCATCTCTGTCACTGTTATAAATGATCGCTACTGAACAAGCCTGAATACTTTTGGCAACACCTGCAGAACACAAGTCATGTTCTCGGTGCACTGGTTTACTCATTAATGCAGCACCAGGTACACATACAATGTTCGGTTCCGTCAGTACAGCAGAGGCTCGGATCACTTCGCATCACGTCCCTGGTGCAGTGAAGATTTCGCATTTAACACTTTCGCTACGGACAGTATAGCTTCAGATATTACTAGCAGTTTTTGACTATCAAAACGCTGCGTCTTTTCGCTCGCAAAGAAGTGAGACGGTATGCATTTTCAGTAAGTAGTTCAACTGCTCTGCCGATAGGTACCGTACCGCTTCGTTCTTCGACCCATTAGCGCACACCTCACACTGCCCAATTTGTTTGGCATTAAACACATTATATAGTATAATAGTTACCTACTTTGTGCGTTAATGGATTACGGTTATTACAGATACGGCTTGCTTTGACTTGTAATCAGCACTATCGTGAGAATATAAGAACGCTTATTACTGCCGCGTGTCGGTAAGCACAGCGATAATGAGCGTGTCGCGTGACGTCAGTGGAGCTGAGAATTTCCAGGTGTGCTTGTAGCAACACACTGTCGCACCTATACTCGGGCACGTGCACTAATGTGCCACAACACTTTGGCAGAAATGGTCAATGCACGCTAAGCCTCAGAAGTTGAAAAGCCCAACATGAATAAGAAACGAACTTAGCTACTCCCTTACTTATTCAGGACTAAAAATTGTCGCATAATGCATGCACGTAGCTACACGTGTAGTTTTTCGTGAATAGTAGGAATGCGTCATTCACAAGATGAGTACCTAGCTCTACACGGCGAGGCGCATTTCGTGGTCTCACACGAAGCGGGAGCCTATTCCGATTGCGGGACAAGATCCCGTTCCTACGCGTGCACTTCCAACAAAGCCCCAAGAATATTCGTAAAGAAGAACCAAAAGGAAAGACTGCGTCAGAGGTGAGCAGAAAAAGCTCGGCACTTTCCATGCAAGGGACGCCAGCTGTTGGCGGCCCTAGAGCTGTAACATGCATGTAGCTAAGGGATTTTGCTAGGACGCACCACATGCGCCGGCTGTTGCACGCAAGAAGACAAATCTTGTACTTTTTAGCGGTACTCCGCCTCACGCTAGTGCAGGATCAAGCGTCACTCTTCTTCTATCTTAAACATTGAATTAGTGGCAGCTGGTCCGGTAGAAAATTCCTACCTGCAGCCCCAATGCAAACGTAGCATCGAATTGAAAACGAGTTGCATATTCATTTCAAGTAGTAAAAGCCTTTAGAATGGCTCATTAATTACTGGAAAGCAAAAAATCATGCGACCAATTAGTCTACCTATCAGTTCTACGGAACGCTTGTATGTGCGCCAAGTACCTATACGGAAAAATTCACAAGGAAAAAATCAAGGATAATTGCCTCCACTTAGTAGGTAAGAATCGACTGTGATGGAGCACTTAGCAGCGCCTACAATAAGTGTACCGTGGTAACACAAGCGCAACTGAGGACCCAATTTGATCAAGAGACACACACGTAAACCAAAGGCAAAAATTGCATGCGACGCTGCATTGACGGCACCACAAAAATAGGAACCCAAGGCCCCTCGCAGCTTACGGACAGCGGGAGGATATAGCGGCGGGGCGGCAGGCTAGGTATATCGAGTACGTCTCGACAGTTGCCGTGGATCGCGGTTGGAAACAATTGAATTCGAGCTGCTCTGTTACAGGCTAATTTTGATGATTTAATAAGAGGATCAGTTAGCATTAAAGCTAAGGGCTCACTTACCATGACTACAGTAAGCTTGAGCAAAAAACTTCATTTTGTCATATAGGCTCCGACAGTAAAGCAGTAAATGTAAATAGGATTAACAACCCCACAACAAGAACACCAGGATAGACACAATCTTTATCAGTGCGTGTTCAGTAGACACGTACCGTATCTACCACTTACACCGAAGTTGAAGCGCACGTATCTACCACTTACGCAGAAGTTGAAGCGCGTGCACGTGCATACCGCATCCCGCGGGCCTTGAATAGCACCATAAGGCCCTCACCAGGGTCAGCTGCACGGCACCCCAAGGACCCTGTACAGCAGCAGTACTGTTGTGCAGCAGTGCAGTAGGCTTCCCTTATAGACGACGAAGACGATTGAGGCGCGTTCACACTGTAATATTTTGCTGCCGTCACAGCCCGCCAACGTCCGTATGTACCTACCGGCACCTATTGTTCCTTCTTGGTTATCAACGCAAAAGTCAACAGCGTGTTCAGTTCTAATTCACTCCAAATTTAACGTGACAACCAAAACATCACGAGGGACACTGGTTAGTAAGAAGCCGGCTTACGTGACAGCTAACGATTTAGTAAATCCTTTGGTATAAACACACAGACGTGTTTAGGCTACCAGAAGGCAACAGAACATCCGAGCACTTTGTTGCTAGGGCTGCAGAGTGGGACTGACTATGTCTGACTCCTGCTCCGAGTCTAGCCAGTTTCCAACTCCACGGACCCCCAAAAAAATCCGACTCCGACACTTTTCTTAACAAAATAAGTCAATTTTCACCGACTCTGACTTCTGGTTCTAACCAGTATCTCACTCTGACTCCTGACCCACAAAATGTGGCGACTCCGACATAGTAGCCCTACGTGTAGTGGCCAGCAAACTATACGCTGCCCTACAAGAGACAATTCTATAGCGTACTGAGCCTATAAATCAGCAATTCCATTAGTATGAAGTAAATCCAAAACAACGCCGTATATATAAGATCTCCATTCTGAATCCCAAAACTATAACGACCGTGAAGAATCAGGTCAATTTCGAGGACTTTAAATATAAAGTAGGTACAAGTTCATAATCAACATCGTGAACAAACCTACCGCACAATAGCTAGCTATACGTAAAGCTCAGGTCAGGCTTTGCATACTCCGGGAGCGGTCGGTAGGTGTAGGCGCTAGGTTCCAGTAGGTACCACGCAAGTGAAATAAGAACACTGGGCTACAGGAGCTCCTAGCAAGTCTCCACCCGTGAGCCTGCACGACGAGTGTACTCAACACCAGTCATCCTGCTGGCCTTGGTATAAAGCGAGCTGCAGCGACATGCACGGAGCTAAGTACAGGCAGGCTACTGCGTCACACACCTTGGCAGCGGTAGACGAGCTGAGTGCACCAAGAGTAGATACCAAATGCAGCAGCGCAGCACAACTCCCACCACCCTCAGGGTAGATATGACGGCGATGTTGTAAGCGTAATTGACTTCCCCAAACACATTCTCTAAATGCATATTCGGTACTATCGGAAAAGTGATCACAGTATTGTACCTAGAACTAAACCATGGGTAGTCTATATCTGAAAGTCAAAGTAACGAAGTCTACTACGAAGGTATACGGGCTGTATATTTACAGAGACATAACTTTTGCAGAATGTAATTGCTCACAAGATATTAAGACAGGGCTCAGTTCCGTGAAACTTGAGACTAGATAAAAGAAGAAGAGGTCAATGAACGCTGCCGCCATGCCCAGAGGTCCCAGATAGCAAGCATACCTACCTACCATGCTGCTGCTGCTGCTGGTGAAGTCAAGACCGTACGCAATTAGGTTCGAAATGAGGAGTTTGCGCGAGTTCTGTTACGGAAGCAAAGCATAGAATTTTTTTCATGTAGGTGAGGTAACTATTGATTAAAAATTAATCCATTATAACAGAGAACTTGGAAAAAACGTAGAACCCCAATTCATAACATCACGTCGGCAATAAAAAAATGAAGAACAGAATAAAACATCAGTAATAGTGAGAAAATGGAAAGAAGTACCGGTCCAGTGGACACGTAACAAACACGTTCCGAAGGCCTGGCTGAGGTAACCTTAAGTTCCTCAGGGAGTGCTACACCAAAAAACACAGCATGGGTGCATCCAACTAACTAAACTCTATGCTCCTGAAGCGAAAGAAAAGGAAGAGCAAAACAAAAGCTGGTAAAGAAAGAAGGGAGGGGGGGGGAGGATGCAGTGTAAGCACGGCGTAACAAAATGTTAGGGTCCAGCTACAGCTGAACTAACCTATGGGTTCCCTGGTCGTGCCACTCCCCAGAGACGCGAACTCCATTAAGATGTGGCCCTCAGTGCCCGGAAATGGGGGTGGGCCGCTACAAGTAGTGGAAGTTGCAAGATAAAGAAAAAAGCAAAACCTGATAGCGAGAGTTTCAAGTAACTACAGGAGTCTGGGAATGCATTTAGTGACCTGACAGGTTGTGTTAGCAAACTCACCAATGCATCTTATAAACTGAGGTCAACTCCAATGGACACGAGAGAGGTACGGTATACTAATGCCGGGGACACATATGCATTTATTTCTACGCCCAACTGGTTGTTCGGATGTGCAGCTCGAGTGCCGTTTCAATACATAGTACTTAAAACCGGTACGGTAGCATAGATACCGTGGCATAAATGACGTCCGAGTCTCGCATCCTGGCATCAAGCTGCCTGTGTACATGCCAAGTGTGTCCCAGCATTAGTGATACAAGCTGCAGATACCCATACATCGTATGCACACTATCATGAGAACACTCTGAATCCGGACTTCGACCACAGCATAATATCTAAAACAAAAATTTATAAACAGCATGCAGCACATGTATAGGGGAATTTTCATCCCGCGGACAGCCAATACAATATTCCAGCTTTCCAAATTTCTGATGCCATCATAATCGACACAGTTCAATAAAGATCCTACAGTAGTACCACTAGCGGTAGTGTGATCGCAAGGATGGTTAGTTTCGGTGGTTGAGGAAAAGAAACTACCCGTCACTTCTTTTTTGTCGAAACAATCAAGTAAGTGGTGGCAGAAAGAGAGATGGACATCGATCGATGTGCCGCTAGCCAATGGAAGACCGCAGCTTTGACGGCTCCAGGCTACAGCGAAGATCCAGGCGTAAGCGGCACAAGAAAGTGCGGGTCTGTCCTCCAAAAAAGCGCTGGCGGAACATACGTCAAGTAAAAGAGCTCCGGCTCCTTCATGGGAACTTTCCTTGCATGGGCGAGAGTTTCCCCTCGGTGTGGGGGCGGCCGAGCAATGAACTACGGTACGCGGGCCACCACGGCACGCGCGTCGCGGGGAGCGCCGCAGGCAGGCAGGGCGCAATTATAACTCTTGTTGTTGTGGAAACTTGTAACCACAGCGAAGCGCAACTGTAGGCCTACTTCGTGTCCAAGGGACTGGCAAAAGCCTCGCAAAGTGTAGGGTACGCAATGATATCACATAATTTACGTCAGGCAGCCAATTTAAATAAGCATGAAGAGGACAAGCGTAATCGAGCGCTAGTGCGTTCACTTAATGCATGGAAAAATAGCCCGTACAATATGAAAGTAAAACTAGGCCTAACAGGAGCTGCATTCCAAGTAGGCTGACCTTCGCTAATGTTCGCTATAAGGTATCATGTAAGTTGCATCATCTGTTCCTTGTAAAATTCCTAATAGTTCCTGGAAATTTTATACTAAAAGAGTCAGTGAGTGAATACGTTGTTAAGCCTTCCTAGACACAACTATGTATTTCGGGACCTGATGAATGTGCCGAGGTCAACTAGTGCAAGTGTGATATTTGCTCAAAAGTATACCGATTGCCTCAAAGCCAGGTAAAGAAAATGCGATCTGAGTCTCCAGCCCAGGATAGAAAAATCGGAAAACGCCTTACGCAAGGTGATCCGTAATGGTTCTAGCTAAACAATGGGCCGCAATGCAGTCTAGTTTGTAATGATGGCATTACTTTATCTTTGTATCTAATGTAACTTTTGTAATGAGCTGTTTTTTGTGTACCATGTCCATATGTGTATCTAATAAGGCATATTATTTTCATTATTATTAACTGGTAATAAGTAATAAGTACAGTGTTTCAAGAAAGGAAAAAGATGTGAAGTGTAATATGTTGAGGGTGTTCCTTCATAAGTCGAGAGAGGAACAGAACAAACCATTAGGCCTATCAGTAAGAGTATAAAAATGAAAGGAAGCCAAGTGGGCACGAAAGACAGACGTCTCAAAGGCACAGCTTAGGTAACCGTTAAGTTTCACAGGAGCGCTACTCTCCAAAACATAGGATGGCTCACTCTATGCAGCCCAACGTTTCACACGTCACTGAAATCAACGCATCCAATCACGTAAACGAACACGAGCTGTGCATCACCGTTTCTGTCTACAATGTCTACATGTAGAAGCGTCTCTCGTTCAAATGAATGACGCCGCGCGTTCAGTTATGACATAGTTTCTTTAAATTTTTGTTGATATTTTGCGTCTGTTTGAAGTACGGTAATATTCGTATCTAATATTTATAGCCTGATTTCAAGTGGAACAGCCTTTCTAAAATATTTATAGCTTGATAAAACGATACAAGTTAAATCAACACAGAGATTAGATTAAATAGGCGGCAGTAGACGAACCAAGAGGCCCATTCCCAAAGAGACACCGGGACTAACACCCCGGCTTCTTTGAGCTATAGCTGGGCAATCAGCTGGGCTATCAAAGCATGGATGGCGTCCGTGTTCTTACATTTTCAGGTTTTCTAGCGTTAAATGGGATTACAGTGATTCTGATGATACAACTAACAAAAAAGCATTTTTTGCGACTTTTTCATCATCTGCCAATGCTACAGTCTCCGATCACTTTTACACCCCTCCATTAAAAAAACTGCTGCAAGACAAACCATTGA
Organism: Parhyale hawaiensis; assembly: GCA_001587735.2. NCBI lineage: Eukaryota > Metazoa > Arthropoda > Malacostraca > Amphipoda > Hyalidae > Parhyale > Parhyale hawaiensis. Next base: position 7,461,204 of record LQNS02000141.1, on the reverse strand, counting down.
TGCTAGGAAGGTCAGCTAGGGCTCAAATTGTAGCCAAAGAAATGCTTATATGTCCTGTAAGTCGTAAATTTCAATTCCCAAAACTCAAAGTTTAGTAATGTTTTAAATGGGAAAATTGCATGAAAATGTGCCTATTTTTTTGGTATTATGAAAACTACCACTCTCGGGAAATAATTTTTTTTGAGGGGTTTGCTTGCACTAAAGTCGCGATATCAGTGTTTGACATCGTAGTACATATATTATATTGGACTAGCTTCTGGTAATTTTTTATGAGTCCACTTAGCATCCCCTACGGGGGGAGGGTGATCGGACATTGCAGGCAAAATTCATGCATGTCGTTAGTCTCCGATCAAAATTCAAAATTATTTTTTTTGAACCACGATTATCTTAAGTTCATTGTAGTTAGCTGGCGCACCTTTTAGCACTTGATTTCATATTCTAACATTAGTACTTTTCTTGTTTCAGAATGGTGTTAGTCTCTGATCACCATAACGGCCACTGTGGTCGATCGGTCGACCATAAAAACCGCAGTGATCAACCGATCTGATACTATGGTTTTGTGATCGACCACAGTGGTCGACAAGAAAACCGCAATGATTGACCGGTTGGACATTGCGGTTTATTGATCGACCACGGTAGTCGACCAAATAACCGCAATGATTGACCGTTCGAGATTGAGGTATATTGATCAACCACTGTGGTTGACCAGTTAACCACAATGATCGACCAGTCGGACATTGCGGTTTATTGATCAACCAGATAACCGCAATGATCGACCGGTCGGACATTGCAGCTTATTGATCAACCACTGTGGTCGACCACATAACCGCAATGATTGACTGGTTGGACATTGCGGTTTATTGATTGACCACTGTGGTCGACCAGATAACTGCAATGATTGACCGGTGGGACATTGCGGTTTATTGATCAACCACTGTGGTCGACCAGATAACCGCAATGATCGACCAGTCGGACATTGCGGTATATTGATCGACCACTGTGGTCGACCAGATAACCGCAATGATCGACTGGAAAGTGTATAAGATATCAGCTACATGTGCATGTTGTGTATCATATATTGCATCAATATCCATGGCGCCCAAGCAACAAACTGTCTGTGCATGTTGTGTATCATATATCGCGTCAGTACCTAAGCACGGCGGGCTTCGTAATCCCTCCCATAGTCTAACCTACTGCAGCAGCACGACCCCACAAGGCTCCCGGAAGGTAGAGCGGAAACAGGACTCTGTGGGCTTCATAAAGAAGTCAATCCTCCTTACAAGGGCACAAGTGCCACTGTAGTTGTTAGGGGTGATCCTTCGCCACGGTGTTTGCCTCCTAATGTTGCTCTGAACAGGTAGACAATCAACCGGGCTAGGCCACAGAAGTGACCGGGGACCCATCGAGTCAAAGGTGAAGTAGCGCGAGGCTGTTAAGTTAGAGGTTAGGAGTTGAGGTTGAAGAGATGGTCAGTACAGGATAAAGATAGGTGAGACCAGAATCGGTTGGGAGTTAATGGTGCCTTGTGTAGCTGCAGCGTGTGGTGCAGCAGTGGCAGCTGTATGGTTTTTTTTTTTGGTTGATTAGTGCGCTCTACCCGCCCCGGACCTTCAAAAGCACACCACCTGACCACGACCCCATAGCATTTGGTCTGTCTGTGCATGTTGTTTATCGTATATTGTGTCAGTATTCACGCCACATAAGGTACCAGCTATCTGTGCATGTTGTGTATCATATATTGCATTAGTATGCAAAACGTATAAAGTACCAGCTCCTTGTACGTGTCACGTATAGCTAGTATATTGCGTCAGTATGCACGGCGCGTAGGGTATCAGCTGCCTGTACGTATCACGTATAGTATATTGTGTCAGTATTGACGGCGCATAAGGTATCAGCTGCCTGTACGTATTATGTATTGTATATTGCGTCAGTATGTACGGCGCATAAGGTATCAGCTGCTTGTACGTGACACGTATAGCTAGTACAGTAGAACTCCTCTAATCCGCACCTCAATAATCCAAAACCCTCCCTAATCCGAACATCTCATTACTGTTTGAAATGCTATCTGAACAAGTGATATTTTTTGGATTAATGACATAAAATACGGAGTTCCTACAAATACCTCTGTAATCCGTGCAAGACGTGTCTCATTTTTCGAATAAAAGAGGTGATGAGCCAGAAATCTGGGCGAGGTGCTGTGCAGAAGGTACGAACAATCTCTCTATAATCCGTATTAGTGCGGAATAAAGAAGTTTTTTTATTTGTAAGTAGCCCGGTAATCCAAAATCACCGCTAATCCATCACCCCCTTCCCCCCGTGCTGTGCGAATTAGAGGGGTTTTACTGTATGTATATTGCGTCAGTATGCACGGCGCGTAAGGTATCAGCTGCCTGTACGTATTATGTATAGTAAATTGCGTCAGTAGGTATGCACAGCGCATAAGGTATCAGCTGCCTGTACGTAATATGTATAGTACAGTAAAACCCCTCTAATTCGCACCTCAATAATCCGAACCCCTCCCCAATCCGAACATCTGATCATAGTTCGAAATACAATCCCAACAATGAAGCATTTTTCGGATTAATAGGGTAAAGTACGGAGTTCATACAAATACCTCTAATCCATACAAAGCGCTTCTCATTTTTCGGATTAGGGGGTGATGAACGAAAAATCTGCGTGAGGTGCTGCCAAGAAGGTACAAACAATCTCTTTATAATCCGTAGTATTAGTGCGGAATACAGAGGTTTTTTGGATTTGTAGGTACCCCGGTAATCCGAAATCCTCGCTAATCCGTCACCCCCTTCCTTCCGTGCTGTGCGAATTAGAGGGGTTTTACTCTATATTGCATCAGTATGTACGGCGCATAAGGTATCAGCTGCTGTACGTGTCACGTATTGCTAGTATATTGCGTCAGTATGTAAGGCGCATAAGGTATCAGCTACCAGTACGAATTACGTACAGTAGCTAGGTATATTGAGTCAGTATGCACAGCGCATAAGGTATCCGCTGCCTGTGCGTCACGAATCGTAACACCATAGAAAAAAAACATTCGAAACGTACGTCCCTATTGGGGATGCTACCCTCATTGAGTTATGTGGCTAACAAACAATCAAACCCCAGCAAAAATATAACATCCTAGGCCATGCTTATATGTTTTCAAGCATGAACAAGTCACGGATTTAACTTTTAAGTGCATGGTTCTTGCTCAAACACGTTTTTTCACAAAATTTATATGATCGGAGTTAAAAGGTGATCGGAAAAAACGGTCTTGTAAATATCTCAAAAACAAAGTTAAACTGGAGGTCGATATATGTTTCCAATATTTTTATTTTGTTGCCCAAGGATGGTGCAATACACAGACGTTCATTTTACGAACCATAAATATAGTACCGTATTCTTAAAGCTGACTTTTGTACTATTTTTGGGGGTCTCATTAATGTTACAGGACAAGCCATAACTCCATATATTCGAGTCAGATCAATATGGAAATCACTCAGATGTTAGAAAACAAGTTTATCTAGCAACTCCTATAGCTTTGTTCATCAATCTCAATGTTTTCTATTTTTCCTTTCAACTGATCATTAGCGGTCAAAATTGATTGAAGTTACTGGCTCGCCCAAAGTGTCCGATCAGTCCACTATAGGCCTAACACTTACAACAAAAAAACTGTCACTTGTAGAATAATGTACCGTACTTACTCTCAAATGAAAGTTCAACTCATGCTCTTTCTTTTGATACATAATAATGCCGAGTTATCATCATTTTTATGGGAACTATGAGGCGCGGAAATTTTTTTCTTGCAAAAATTGATCGGAGACTAAGGCCTCTACTCTATGTCTATTTTGAGTGCTTTAAAAAATTATCTTTGTGTTTTGCTTTTATGGGGTGACTTTTGACACCCTTCTGTGCTAATTAGCATCATTTATTTTATACTCCACAGATAATTTCTCTGATTTCAGTGCCATCCCAGGCACTGCTGCAAGAATTTGGCCCAACAGATGTCTCAACTTGAATGCCTCGTGGCGTAAGACCACCCGAGGTGGGAGCAAATTTAACTAATTCATTTTTGATAGCCAGCTAAGCCTTGTTTCTCATATGAAGGCGGTGTCCAACAAGGATGTAGCCGCACTGACTGCCCCGTTCAGATCTCTTAATCAAAAACATAGAAAAAGTAGGATACCCTGTGGCGTGTGATGATCTGCCGCGGTGGAGGCAAATGTGCTCCAATGAAGGCAAACTTGCTTTGGTGGAGGAAAATTCCCCAGTGAGAAGCAGAACAAGATGTTGAACTCACTGTAGATCTAAGTTACCGCCATGTATCATTAGCTCCCTTTATTTTGTAGTTCAACATTGTCTCTTTAAGTTTAGTGGAAATAAGCAGTGTTTTTCCATTCCATTATTGTCATTAGGCAGCTCTCAACCCAGCTATTTTTGCTAGAGTTTTGTAGACTTTTTTTTTAAAAGGCAAAATTTAAGTTGGAAGCCACCCTGCAGTGTCCGGGAGTGGCACAGGCAGGCCAGGGAACCCATAATCTACAGCAAATGAATGGGTGTCCGAAGTCACACTTCCCCTGTCCAAAGCCACCCCAGGGGCGAGGGTGACTTCGGACGCTTTTTAACCACAAATACAGTATCTCAAAAATTTTTAGGTGTGGATTATTTGTTTCATTGCTAATGTATAGGCACCCCATACAACTATGAATAACACTACAAACTTTCCCTCCAGCACAAATAATGAAGAACTGGCACTGAAAAAACCCTTCATTTTGTCCGAAGTCACCCTATCTTACAGTACCTTTTTATTCTCCTCACTCGAATGAATTACACCATGCAAAATCAAGAATTTCACACTGGCATCAACATCATTGTTATGAAATTCTTCAATATAGTTGATGTATTCCAGGGAGCATTCTGGCACAGCCACCATCCATTGCAACAGCTATTTCTCTACTGTTCAACGCCTTCATCATGGGTCGCGGCGTTGCACCACGCGCCGGTGATAATTCTCTTTCTTAGTCTTTTTATCCCTACAATTTCAATCCAAGTCATTCTTGAAAGAAAGCCTTATAAATTAGTCTTTCTACCTTTATAATACTTCAAAAATTAAAATATAATAAAATTATGAAGAAAAATCTGGTTCTGATAATATACTACAAAACAATATAAAAACCAGTGTACAGTGACAGCGCATTACGCCGCCATATTGTTCAACAAGCTGCCGCAATGTCAGATGCTAATAAAGAGTTCAAAGCCAAATATCTTGGAAACTAAGCATTTGCGGCACAAAGGTCATTCATGAAAAACTTCTTAAAACACGTCCTTCTACTTAGTTATAGGCTATATGACTTCAAAATATTGAAAATGCATGATGGTCCTGAAAGCAAATTGAACCCAAAAAAGTTATTCATGAGAAACGTCTCAACTTAGAAAGCCTCATATTACCTGAATATGTCAACAAATATACCAAAAGTGATTAATGTGAACTTTGGAAATTTGAACAAAAATAATAATCCCATCAAATAATAACTGTTTTTTCATGAATAGTTAGCTTGGCAATTGGGTAACATAAGCCTACCGGTATTATTTTACTTTCACTTATACATGATTTTCATGTCTTTTCTTGTGTTCATAATCAATATGTAAATTGGGTCAATTCAAGACATTTTACATGAATGACGTTTTCGTTGCAAATGCTTAGTTTTTGAGATATGTATATGACTTTGAAGTTCCCATTGTTTTTCTATAGGAGAAAATACCGAGCAATCCCAAACAAGTGAAATTAGGGTTAGTTTAGGTAAGGTTAGGTAAGATTAGGGCCATAGTGCATAAACTGCACTTCTGGATTTTTGACATTCCCGACAATAGTGTAAGATGAATTAGCGTCGACCGGGGTGATTCAACGCATTTTCCGCATACTTTAAAATTACTAAAAAACGGCTGGGGCTAGGAAGTTGAAACTTTTCACACTTGTATATGATGTTTCAAGGTACGTTCATGT
>LQNS02000141.1:7399979-7427265 GCA_001587735.2 Parhyale hawaiensis | reverse complement strand
GATATAAATATATTATACAAAAATTGACATGGCGGCTCTGGTTTGTTTACAAAATCGTTGCCCCTTCTAGTGCTTTTCAATGATCACGATGATCATGATCACGGTGATTGTGATTACGAGCGTGGCCACAAAAAGACGCCTTTAGAGCAATGCAGGTATATCAATTCAAAGATATGATGCTGCGGGTTGCCCATGCCCTGTTACACATCACCCTGCTAATGGAACTGGAGCTCATGATAGCTGCTGGTGTAATGCTGTCTGAACCGCGAGTTCACAGCAGTGTTATCACTTAGTATTTTAAAATATTTATATTTACCAGGATTTTTGGCTATAATGGGAATAGTCACTGAAGTTTGGGCACTGAAAATGAGTGAGAGTAGAACAGTGAACGAGAAACGGTGCGGTAGTACAAATTATTCTCATTTACGAGCACATATGGTTAAAAGTATGTAAAAAAGTATCTAGATACTGTACTTGTTTCTAGATAGTGTGCTTGTATCTAGATACTGTACTTGTATGTAGATACAGGTAAAATGGGTCTAGATACTGTATTTAGATACTTATTTGAAAAATATCTAGATACTGCATTTATATACTAAAAATTATCTAGATACAGTATCTAGACACAGTATCTATGTAGATACAACCCCGCTAACACACGACGTAGAATCAACGTTGTGATTTGTGGCTCAACGTGCTATCAACGTTGATTTGTGGACTCCAGATAACGTTGTTAGCACATCGTATCATAACGTGCTAACAGCGTGCTGGCAACGTTCTTAGCACCTCTTGCTGGGCGGTCCTCTGCTACGTTGTGATTCAACTTGCTGGATACGTACCTAGCACGTTGTGACGCAACGTGCTAAGAACGTGCCTAGCACGTTGTAACACGACGTGCTATCAACGTTATCTGGAGCTAAATTGACTATGTCAGGTAACTATGANTGCCGGGCACAACGTTGTAGCAACGTTATCTGGAGTCCACAGATCGACGTGCTTAGCACGTTGAGCCACCAAAACACGACGTGCAATCGACGTAAAATTAAGGCAAATTGTTTGCTGGGAAAGTATCTAATTACTGCCCAGCTCTGATTATTACCAATTTTGCGAGTCAGTACAGACGCTTGCTAAAAGAATGCGTTTCCTTGAGCCCTGGCATACACAACTTTGAGTTTACAAAAAAGTGTGAACGTGTACCGTCAATTCAATTGCTCCGTTTCGGACATTTTTTTCTTTGAAACTTGGAGGGAATTATGTCAAAAATTCTTTGAAAATGGACATATCGTCGCATTCGGACGCGAAGATTGTGAAAATCATTCCTCTGGCTAGCGTGTATTTCTTACCATAGCAGTCATCGTTTTAAGGCGTCTTTTTGTGGCCACGCTCGAGCGTGATCAGAATCACCGTGATCATGATCATCGTGAACTCTGAAAAGCACAAAAACGGTCAATGATTTTGTAAACAAAGCAGAGACCGTTAGAGACGCCATGTCTATTTTGAAAATAAATTTCTATAATATTTTTACGGAAAATGATGGAAAATTGATTTCTTAGGAACTTTTATTCACTCTGAAGTCATTGCACAAGTCAACTAGCAGTAATTATAACATTTTGAACATACACAGGCCTGAAATCTACAAAACTAAAATTCTGGACGTCAATATTGCAAACAATCATAATAACATTTTGCAATTTATCCCTAAATATAAGAAAACATCACAACCTTGCATTTTAAATTTTGAATTTTTACTTGTCCAACTGCTGGAAACACTCTTTGATCACGCATAATTAGCCTGGGTGGGGGGGGGGATCACGCTGCGATCAATTTTCACCACTAATTCCGGTTGAATGTTATCAGAATCACGGCAAAATGCGGTCACAATAACGCGCGATTAAGGGGAATCATCCGCTCGGTGGTCACAAAAAGACGCCTTTAATACCCTCCTACAGGGAGAAATAAATGGGTTTTCTTTCTTTCCTCCAGGAAAAGACCGCCGTCTTAGTTGCGTGTAAAAGGCAATTAAAGTACCATCTGCGCACCAGCGTTTCAGCTTGCGTTTTTTTCTTACGACTTTTTCAGGTTTCCTACTTGTTCTCAAAACTACCTAGCCAATTTTTGCGATCTTGGTCTCAGTTGATAGGCTAGTGCGCGCAGGATGAGTTTTAAATTAGAAATTTTCTGAGACCAAAATCATCAAAATCGACTCAGTAGTTACGAGAAAAAGTGGAAACAATGGGTGATGTGCGTGCTGCTAAATCGTAAAAAATGTCATTGGGTTCCCTCTCAAGTTCGACTAGTCAAGAGCTAAAACAGCTTTTAATGTTATTATTTGTCTTCTGCCAGCCTAGTCTTGATACATAAAAGATTTTGGTATGTTAAAAAAAAAAAAACTTTGGTATGACAAGAAAATGTTAAAACTCGAACAGCCAAAGTTTAAACAACGTAGTTTATTAATGTTCACTGAACTTTAAAGCTATCTAAGAAAATGTGCTTTAGATAAACATCATCCAAGTATTACCTCTCAATTTTTTTCACTCCATCACAAATATTACAAATTTGCTAAACTATTTTGTCGGCGTTCTATGTTTACTTCATGTAGGAACGAACGTTCGTACGTGCCGATTCATTTCATCACGATGGCAACGGCAGTGAGGGCTTTCATTCAGACAACGCTGAGCAGTGCTAGGGTGAAATCGTGTGTCAGTTCTGTGAGCGGAAGTTGTTTTGCATATCGACAGTTATTGCAGCAGCAGAGGTTTTCTCCGTATTTGTATCAAGCAATGGCTTCTAGCAGCGTGAAGACGGGAGATCTTCTCTTCCGACAGGTTCGTTCTTGTAGCCTACTTGCCGTATAAGTAGCCCGACCGTGTAAAAATGTGATAAGTACACTAACTAGTTAGTTAGGCTAATGATTATCACCTGCGAAGTGGAAGAGGTGATAATGTTTTCATTGAAGTGTATAGGGCTATATTTGTAAATATGTAGGTAGGTATGTATATATATATATTTGTCTGTGTGCCTAAAAAGTGGTCATAGGAGTTGAGCAATGTTCATAGTTTTTGTAGGGAGTTAGCCTACGTGGTTTGACCTACATGTGACCTATGCCAAAAAAACTAGGTCTTGCTGGCCATAAAATATGATGCCGTTGAATTTTCCTCCACCATGGCAGATCGTCTCACGCCACGGGGCATTCTATTTTTTTCCTATGTTAATATTGAAGACCTAGTTACTCAGGGCTGTGCCCTAACCTCATTCATAAAAAAATTACTTCCTTGAATTTGTCCTACTGCTGCCTCAGTCTGCAGGTGATGGTCATGTGTCACAAGGCATTCTAGTTTTTGGAAATTTTTCAGTTTAGAGACACATTAATTTTTCAAAAACCAAGAGTCCATTCAAAAAATTACCATGAATGAAATGTGTAAGAATTCATTTTTACAAGTAGGTACCATGCAAATTTCAGCAACCTAACCTTCTCTAACCTTTTGTGAAGTTTGCATAGCATATGTAAAATGGAATTCTAAACACTTATTATTTATGGTAGGCTAGGCGAATTGATAATTATTCAATTGGACACTACATTTTCAAAATATCAAGGTACAAGGCAAAACAAAGCATGCAATGTATAAACATACCTTAGCAAGAAGTGTAGACCATTTGAACTGCTTTTATGAATTCTTCATAATGTTCTAAACGAGGAACATTATGAGCCCAATTATGCTCATTGGCCACAATGCGAACAATTATAATATTATTACACTGCAAGTATACTAATAAAAATCATTAACAATCTAATAATTCTTGTAAATTGTCTTAAGGTTTGCACCAACATGATCCACATCAAACTCCAACACCGGCTACCTTACAACTGAAAGGGTTTCGGTGCGTGTGCCAAGCGATTGTCTGTGCATGCGTGAGCGGTTGCCGGTCACTCTAGTGGGGCTTGGACCCTTCATTTTCAACATATCGACTCATCTCCAAACTGCAAAAATGCCTAGTTTTTTTCATTTTTTTTTTTGTTATATTTCTTGAATATCAGTCATGCTGGGTACAGGTTTTTTTTTGTTATTTTGCAGTTTACAGCATCCTAAGAATTTTACAATTTTCATTACTAAACCCTAGAACCCCTTAATTAATTTTGAGTAATATTAGGGTAATATGTCTAGTACCCGTCCGCCATGCTAGTAGCCGTCCACTTGGAATGGTAATGGAACTATAAACTTCCCGTGTGAAAACTAGCACAAATGATGCAAAAGAAAAACAGTGACATGTTCTGCAAACTAGTGTTAGCTATGGCTGCATTATTTTGCAAAATTGGCATATCTCCTGCCAGAGCCCTGAGACACCCCAGCACTGTATCAATTTCGAATCTCATGTGCACATGGAGTGCTCACATGCAACATTGTTGACCTCTTGGAATTTCACTCCGCACTGACTGTGGATGATTCCTTGAAGCCAAAAATCCATTGTTCGCCGCAAAGGTCCGGCTATGCTACAGAATGACATCGATTAGCAATGTTGGGTGTACCAACCAGTTGGGTGCACCAACCAAAGTAAATTGTATTTGAAGAGAGAAATTTTAATGAGTTATACCATAAGAAGTTTTTTTTCTAAGTTTTTAAAATAAAAGTAGCCAATTGCAGTCAGTTTATTCATCCACTCTTGTAATTTTTTCCTTTTTTGTTAATATCCCCCACCTCTCAGAGGGCATAGGATGGGCCCTAGGCCATAGGGTTAGGTTAGTTATGGTTCATCCATCCTATGTTATAGGAAGCTGCATCCCCAGGGGGATTAAATTGTATAGGTTACCTGAGCCATTAGCTAGCAGGGTGAGCTATAGGGTTTTACAAGGACTGGTAAAACTGACAAAAACAATTGTCAAAAACCCTGGTAAAACTTCAGGCATGGTAAACCTCCTAGAACTACAGATAAATGTCAGTGTGATCAATTGGAGGCACAGGCTGCAGAGCTGCATAGCTAATTTAAGCTCAGAGTGATTGTAATCTCAGCCTGTCACCTCAGCTGACCTGGTTTTCAGATTAGCTGCTAGTATAATTAATGTATGTAATAAATAAAACTGTACAGATTAGTACCTACCTTGAGGGCCAAATGTGTTACCATTCTCAATTCCATTATATTCATAGCCTAACTGTAACTAGTAGCTATTGATTTGTTGGAAATTCCAGTTAAAATTAAAAGTTTAGCAACAAAAAGAAAGCCTATAGCTTGGCAACAGGCTAACAGGACTAAGTAGCTATATTTTAACCATGGAAAATGTTATCCAAGTGTTGGAGTGCAAACAGTAATAGAGTTTCAGTGCCAAATGTAGTTCCACGCTTATAATTATATGTATAAAGTGAACACATCAATAAATCATTGGTGATATTTTACTCCTAAACCCTAGTGTGAGCAGGGCATGGCACAGTAATAGTAGGATGATCATAATTGTATGTAGCTAGGTATATCAATAGAAGATGCTGGCCCCCATGGAGCATATCACAGGACTGGAGGCCTATGACTAGCAGCCAATTTCTAATAAATTCTAAGTCCATCAAAATCAAAAGTGAACAAAAAAGTAGAGAAAAAATACTGTAATGTATATTTCATTCTGTATGAAAGAGCTTAACATGTTATCCAAAAAGCAACTAGGGGCTAAAGCTATCAAGCCATTTTCCCATAAATAGTATGAATTGAGTATAGCTATGCCATGCAATTAAATATTTCCAAATCCAGATTCAAAGTATGAAAAATAAGTTAAAAAGATAAAATTACCCCCTGCATATAGCTAGCTAGCTGGATGTGTAAACAAAAATACAGTATATCCCCAAAGCAGCAAGGTTCATGAAGCCATTCTCATAAAGACTGCTTGTGAACTTAGGTAGGCCTACTCTTAGTGGATGCGGAGTGCAAACCACAAAGGCTATCTATGAAATATCTTCAAGTCCAGATTAAAAGTCCAAAAAAGAATCTTCTTAGTTAAATTTCGCTCAGCATATAAGTGGCTGAGCATATACCGTACCGTAGTTAGGTATCAAGTCGTTTGCTTTTGCTATGTAGGTACTAGAAGTGTGATAGACCGACACAAGCGATGATTCAGCCCGGTGACTAACAATTTATTACCTAATATAAAATCATTTATTCTAACAAATACCGCAATACAGCAATTGTGGTAAAAAATTATCGCTATGCCATACTCACACTGGCGTCACATACACTCGGTGATACATCCAGCACCAGTCACCAAAGTAAAGGTAAAGGTATAGGACCAGTGGCCCCAGATGAGTAAGTGTAGTCGCAGTCGCCCTCGGGTCACCAAGAATTATGACGCCAATTTGACGGAAGGAACAAGTGACCCGAGATCCCCCACCCCCCTCATCTCTGTAGAAGGCAGTTCTGCCGCAGCGCTTAGCATGCACACACAACTTGCCGAGTCAGCACACCAAGATCTGCTAACAGCTCGAGTGTCTGGCGGAGTACCTATCGAACCAGCGAGCGATACAAGGTGTTAGAGCTGAGAACGGAAGCATGCAGCTACCGTGGTAGCAAGTAGGAATAATGTCAACTGACAAAAATCCCTCAATCGCAGCTACATGACACTTTGACAGTAATTTGAACACACGCTGTGCGAAGCGCGTGTGAAAAAATGCATTATCGGATTGCATTGCATCATTCAATCATTCTCTTCACGTTAGCACCCCGGGGTGGGGTTTTTGTTATCATTCATAAATCATGATCAATAAATATTAATAATCACACTTTCATGCATACACAAATTCAGTGCGACACCAATCCCACCATAGGCTACATGAACACCAGGACATACTGACGGCACTTGAGAGTAGTTGGCACCCGCGTTACCAGCACGTAACCTGTGGCCCAAGTAGTAGGTATATAGTGTAGCGAGATACTTGTTTTACTCCCATCCAAGGGGAGCGCGGCGGCCCAGTAGCGCGGCGGGGAAGGCCAAAGGGTCCGGGGCGGGTGAAGGCCAAACGCGGGGGGGGGGACTGGGGGCGTTTTGGCCATCACGTAACCGGCATACAAACCGGAAGCTCGCGCGCGAGGGTAGGTTACCCTCAAAAACAAGTATCTCGCTACACTATATACTACTGGCCCATAGGGAAAGATGATGCAAAAACGCAAAAGTAGTAAATTCCCTGCATCATTATTCAATTAGCATTCTAATTTATACAGTACTTGATCTAGACTGAAGTAGTGAAGTTTGACAGGCTGACCCTGTTCTAGTCGAACGTCGTCAGAGTTGTTGTGTTGTGTGCGACAAGTGCAGCTATAGACCGCATTGGTAATCTGCAGAGGGATCGCTCTCTTCCAAATTGCTAAATTTCTTCTCGTTCAAAATTTCACTAGAAACAAAACATAATACCTACTCTCTGCTCTGTCAACAAGAATAAAAATGGATACTAGCTATAGCAAATGATTCTTTATCTTCAAGCTCGTATGAATTCGACTACGAATGCAATATTACCACTGGTAGCATGAGTCTTCCGGAAGATCTGTCAAATATTCATAAAATGCTCAAATATTTGAAGTCTTATTCACCAGTAAAAACAAATCCTGGCAGAGCAGCCAAACGCCCTAGTAAAGCAATAAAGGAACAGCATTATCAAATCAAATAATTGAATATCTTGAATCTCTATTCAACCTCAACTCGAAAGTTGTTTTCGAACTTGAGCCACTACGTACTGAAAATGAAGCCTTGAGGTCACAAAGTACTTCATCTGAGATACCAAGCAATGTACCTGTCAACAATGGTTCAACTAATGAAGTAGCTCCTACTGCCATCTTCATTGCAAAACCAACTAATGGGGTAACTACCCCATCTTCTGCCATCTCCAGAACCTGGAACAAAGGCCAACTTTGATCCTTCCAACAATAATATTCAACATGTCTCTGGATCTGATTTGCAAAAAAATCAATTCTAAAATAGATAGCCTTGAACAAGAAGCACTATCTAATGTACCGTAGTTATGGTTCAATTGTGGAAATTCTGGACAGCCTCATCTCTTCGAGAGCAACTTGGAATTGTGGTGGGCTACGGTCAAATACCACTTTACAGCCAATTGCACCGTCGCACCCCCCACTGGGGACGGCATAAACCAACACTTTGCCCACGTCTTTCATGCGTTTCTGGGCACCCATCCATGCGATCCCCGAATGGGAATCGACTTGAGGTATGTAGAGCCACGCTCCCACACCGTCCTAAGACCAACTTTACCGTTTTTTTCAGATTCGTTACATTATTGCGTCTATGCTTGTCATATTTGTCATTGTCTCTCTGCGTATTAGCAATGTCTTAGTCCAAAATGTCGTCAGAAAAAGAGTAGGCCGAATATTTCGCAAATTGTTAACCCTTCCGAGAACTGAAAGTTCCCGAACTCGGCCTAACAGGTCATTTGGATCCGACCTGCTGTTTTAACTTGCCTCAGCATCGTCGTGTGCAGTTATATTGCTTCTATTGAAGTAATTCCGGTTTAGGACAATGAACTTATTAATATCAGAAAATTTAATCTGGCTTTCCCGCTTACTAAGTTTTGAATGGGCAGACTGCAGCACGTAGTACGTGGCTTCCTTTGTTTCGATTTCGCCTACCTACCGTACCGGTACTTTACCACGATTCATTGCGATTTCCGTGTTGGATTAAATGATTACGTATGCGTCAGCGTAAGGAGAAATGAAGCTCATTTCGAGCGAGGAGCCGATGCCCACTTAGGTCATGGCACACTCTGACCCGCCGCCATCATAAAAGAAATATTGTGATCCAAACGTCAAACTGAAGCTGATTGTGATTTGATTAGTTCCAGTGCTTCTTTCATTGCCCTGTTCGTACGTTTTAGCCCATTGTCTATTAAAGCTATAGAGAGAAACACAACAGCATATCAAACAAGTTAATGGGGAATGGTAATTGTGGTGGGTTGGCAAGAACTGCCAAGGCAATCTCGCTTTTGCGAGAGAGCTTCGCTGTTGCCCGCAGCCACGTGTCTGCCGCGCACCAGTGTGACGTAAGTGATTGTAGCGCCCTTGGCTTGCCCTTCACTTGTGTGTTTGCTCTGGAGCGACACGTGTAATTTTTAAGCTTCACTCTTCTTGATAACTGCCGTCTATTTTAGAGGCTCGTAAATAGCTACTGGCGTACGGTATCGTACAAATAAAATTATATATATACCATATTGTTTGTGGTATTCGGCTGTGGTGGTAGATATACCGTAGCTATAGGCTACCTGTTGTGTCATTTCAGTGCTTCTAATCTTAGCGCTCACCTTTCTCTTTTGGGCCCATTGTTTTTTGCAGCATTCGGAAGTGAAGCGAGAGCTGTGATTGTATTGGCGACAGTATGGACTCGACTCGTCTGTGCGTGGCCCGCGAGCAATGTCTATTCTCGGTTCAGGGCCTGTTAGATCCGCATCGAGGAGGTTCTTCCAGGGTAGGGGATGTGTTTCCACGAGGGCTCTATTATTACTGGCTGATTTATGCATAGGTATGTAAGACACACGAGATTTTTAGCGGGTTAGCCTATGTTGAAATTCGTACATTGTGCGACTGTACGTATCTTGTGACATACCTACCTGTGGACTTTAAGAGCCAATTTGAGATAGTTATTTTTATTTTTTCTGCTTTCCATTTTTTTAAAAAATGGAATTGAAATTGCCGTTTGTTAAACTGTTCTGCTTAATGTGAAGATACCGGGAATTCACCGTAAGTTATAGTGACTGGAATCAGATATGGCACTAAGATTTAGTGGTTTTGTACGCAATTCAATTTTGAATGCAGACGACAGAAAGCTAATGTCCCTGGAACTGTGGACTTCATATGCTCTACATTGTTATGATGTAGCTATCATAAGTGTATAGAATATTTCATAGAGAGCTGCTGCAAGCGGTTCAGTCTTAACTACACTGGTTTACAAGACAATATAAGCTTGAGTTATGTAGACATACCAGGCGTTGGACTAACATTTCCTCATGCACTTCCTATTAATGCTCGGGATGCGACTGCTGTTGTTGTATTAGCGCCCAACTGCGAACTCCGTCAAGAGGAGGGCGATAGGCAATTGAAGTTAAGAAGAAAGACGCTGCGAGGGTCCTTCTAGAGATGCACGGGAGTGAGGGCGGTCGGAAGCGCGTTGCACGCAAGTAGGTGGGAGACCCGACTCGGTCGCAGGCCGAGTGCGCTCTGAAGAAATATTTCTTATAAATTTTTAGCTGCAGCCTATTGTCTGAGATAACGGTCCCCAAGTTTTTGTGAGTTCTCTATCTAGCAAAATTCCGGTGTATGTTCAGTGACGCGACTGATACGGGAATGTTGCTCACTCAAGGTGGGACCT
Organism: Parhyale hawaiensis; assembly: GCA_001587735.2. Classification (NCBI taxonomy): domain Eukaryota; kingdom Metazoa; phylum Arthropoda; class Malacostraca; order Amphipoda; family Hyalidae; genus Parhyale; species Parhyale hawaiensis. Next base: position 7,416,926 of record LQNS02000141.1, on the reverse strand, counting down.
TGCGATGTCCTGCATGTCATCGTGTCCTGTCGTGCGAGGCCTCGTGCTGACAGCAACCCACGACTGAAGCTACGATCTTGCCACCTCCCCGCCATACTTTCACTTACCTGTGCTCCTCTTCCGGATATTTCCCAATGTCAGTTTCTGCCTAGCTGTGCTCCTCTTTAACAGTAGGCTATTTTCCTCGGTCAAGTTTTAACTGGCCATATTGTTCTGATGGTGCCGCCGAACTTCGGATTTTCCCTTGCTTCTCATATTAGTTTCTTCGGTCCAGTTCTAACTGTCCTTGCTGTTGGTCAAGTATACCTACCCGTACTTCATCCAAAAATTTTAAATTTCATGGTGCAGTCTTTTATGTTCAACGGGTTTCTCATTTTGATGTTTTCTCTCGGTCAAATTTTGTCTGCTCTGTGCAATATTTTCACTGGTGCAGTTTAAATGTCCGGAGTAGTGGACGCAGAAAATTAGAGCTAAGGCGTGTGGGGCTTCCTGACTTCCGTGTGTGGTGGCACGTAGTAAAGTAAACTTGACCTACTCTGTAGGCTTCCTATGTCTTTATACAACTAACGTAAATTTTTAAATTGAGCTAGGATGATACACGGTAGATGACGTATGTCCGTAAGCCTATAAGGGTCACCTGAGCTCTCTATTGCGTTAATTCCAATGGTCGTCATCACAACGGATAGCTCTCGGTTTTGTTTATAGACTGCTATTGCGTAGCCTAAAGCAAAGTGGCCCAACTTCTTCGACATCACAGCCCACTTCGGGTCAAAACGGTTATCTACATCGTGAGCCAAATATCTATGTATATACGTATATGACATAAATACTACAGTCCGCGCCACGATAATAGCTTAAACTCATTTTGAAACGTACAATTAAAACAATCTCTGTTGAATAGCTAATATTTTCATTGTATGTTTGGGACCATAATTGAAATTTTGTCAAAAATTTTCAGCTCATGTTAATGTGTAGTTTTCATTTGAGACAAGTGTGAAGGATTTGATCACTTTTCAAGCGGGCCATGGTATTAGCTTTTATATATATTTATCAATTGCCATTATCAAAACATTTTAATAAAAAGATAATTATGCTATGTTTTATTTAAGCAAAAAAGTCCAATTGTGTCATCAAACAATAAAGTAGATACCATACATAGTTAATAGTTGCCCTCACGGGCATATTCTGGCGGGCCCTCTCCCTGCCGTACTCGTGATGGCAGGGTCTGGGGAATAGCAGGCCGCGTTCGTAGCTATCATGACTCGGTTTGTTTTGTCTTGTAATTTTTGATGTAATCCTCTGTTTCTGGTGTCTGTTTATTTATTGCTTTTTTTCATGCCTGATAGTTCGCGTGAAACCCGGTCCTCGTGGTTCAGGGTCTCGCTTCTGCCGCATCTTTTGCGCTAATGTGCGGGGTCTCTATGGTAATTTGGCTGAGTTCGCCGTAGCCTCTTCCAATTATGATCTGGTGCTATGTTCAGAGAAGCTCGTCTCTAGCTATCGTCGTATTTCTGAGCTGATAATCCCGAACTTTGAAAAGCCAGTGCTGCGGTTGCGAGACTCCTGCCCTGGATTCAGGGGTCTGGCTGCTTACGTTCGAAAGGGTGTGGTTGTGTCTAGGCAGAATGAATATGAGTGCCCATGTTGTGAACTGATGGTGCTTTGATTCCGTAGCTCATTCAGGAACTTTTATCGCCGCCCGTTTGCTGATGATAGGGTCTTTGATTGTCTCTTCGATGCAATAGCTAGGATTCAGTCATCGGTTGGGATACTCTGTTTTTGTCTTTCTGGACGATTTTAATTGTCACCATGTAGAATGGTTAGGCTCTGGGAGGACCGATTGCCATGGCCATGCAGCCTTCGATTTCGCGAGTGCCTCTGGTTGTGAGCAGTTGGTTGAGGGTCCCACTCATTGGGTGGAAGGTATTTTTGACCTTCTGATGACTGATGTTCCTGATTTGGTTGGAGTGTCAGTGGCGTCTCTCATTGGTTCTTCGGACCATGGTGCCCTCTCTGCGACGCTGCAAGTCCGTCAGCGAGTCCCCAGAGTCACTGTTAGGCGTGAAATATTTTTGAAGTCCAGAGTGAATTGGGACGCCGTCTCAGGCGCCATTCTTGGGCTTTTGTGGAAATCTCCTGATCCTGAGTCTACTATGGATCGGCTTTTTTATGACATGATGCGCTTATGTGCCTTCCCGCTTCATTACGGTCAGGTCAGGCGATGAGCCCTGGTTTGATGATGCCTGTCGGAGGGCGCACCAGTTGAAGCGGGAGGCATATGCCCGTCGGCATACTAGCCGGTCTGCTGTTAACTTCCAGCGTTTCAGGGAACTGCAGCATCGGGCTGGTGCTACTTACGAAGTTATGAGGAAGCTGAGAGGGAGCATAATTTGAGGTTCAGGGAGTTGCTAGCGCACATAAGTGGTGGTCCACTTCGAAGAGCGTTGTGCTGAGTGTGAGCTCTTCTGTCCACCCTTCCTTTAATTGGTGCTGGTGGTGATCTTGTTGCGGACCTTGCTGCCGATTCGGACTTTTGTTGCGCTACTTTGATGGGAAGCAGAGCCGGGACCGGGTGCGTATTCCTTTAGCGCGTGATCCAGGGCCGAGGTTCTCCGGTTTTGCTTTCAGATCTACTGAAGTCCACCGTCTTCTTCTTGACCTGGACTCCTATGGGGGCACTAATCCACCGGGTATGTTTCCTCTCTTTCTTCGGAGGGTGGCTGGTGTGCTCTCAGCCCTGCTTGCTTCCGTGTTCTGTCGATGTTACGGCTGGGCTTAAGCGAAATATATAATAATCTCCAATAATTCCCGCCCTAATCATAACGCCTCCTCCGCCCTGCTGGCGACGGAAATGAGTATGACGCTCTTGACCGTTTCCAACACATCCTTTTCGTCAACCGTCTGGTTCGTCTAGAATTACCCTGGTTTGATCGGTGAAAAGTATGATCTTCATGTTTGTCTTCATAATGCTGTCGAGCCCATTTCAGCCGTGAATCCTTGTGCCTGGCCGTCAGAGGAGGTCGTTTTTCAGATGTAACACTTTTCTCAATGTTTCTTAGCAACCGGCATCTTGTTGTTTAGAGACTTCGTGGAGATTTACTTCGCTAAAGATAGCCTTCGAAGTTGGTCCTGGCTTCTTTAACAATTGCCATTTCACATTACGAAGATCCCCAGTACTAACAGCTTTCCGGACGTCAGAGTCCGAGCGCTTTTACCCTGGTGAAGGGTCGGCTACAAAACGCTTCACCATGTCAACATGGCGGCCTATTGCAACAACAATATCCTTAACCGGTGTTCCTTTAGCTATACGGTATCTTTCTCTATTTTGGCTTTTTCAGCCTCAGACAGACCTCTAGCCCTTCCCATTTTTAAAGATTTTGCATAAGCTAATAGAGTGGCACACCAAATAGTCACGTTAATTGCAATAACTCATGAAAGCTTGTAGTGATTCAAATGAAGTTCCGGTGAAAGTGTTGCCATACGTAATCACTTCTGCCAGAAAAGTTTCAAAGCAAATAGAAGAGTTGAAACATCTGTAATATTAAAACGATGAGTTTAGCTATTATCGTGGCACGGACTGTATACTGTTTGAATATACAGACAGACGAACTCTGTGTTTTTTGTGTGCGTGTATTTGTGATTCGAGAGCGCCTACCTCCGACAAGCAAGGCATTGTTAACAAAAAATTTAAATTGGTCCTGAAACCAGGATTTACTTTTTATCATTACCAAACTTTGATCGCTTGTCTTGACATTAATAACAGTTTTTTCATTTTTTTTTATTTACAGTTCCGTCCGTAAATTTTGAGTTATGTTCTGACAAACATAAAGCTAAACGCGGCAACGAAGCAACGGTCCGATCATCACCAAAATTGGATAATTTGTGTCTTTTAAACTTTCTAACAATTCCTGCTAATATCATGGAGATTTATTCATAATTTTTTTGGGTTATGTTACCAAAATTAAAGACAACAGGCAGACAAACAAGCAAATGGCTGAACGGATCTTCACCGAAAGTTAATCATGTGTTCCTTCTGACATAGCTACCCAACTTTCTCTGCATATTTCATAAAGACCAGTGCATAACTTTTGGAGTTTTCTTGGTAACAGGCAAACCAACTCCGACCAAGACATACCTAACCTCCTAGGTGGAGGTAACAGGCGGTCGCGGGCCACAGAAAATCAACCCACAGGCCCGTAGTTGGACCACCCTGACAAGCGTTGTCCACACTCTCAATCGCCACGTTGATCACAATCTCTTGCAAATGCGATAAAGAACAGTAAATCTTCGAAGTGTGTGTTGACGACGCTGGCATAAAGTTCTCACAATCACAAACAAATGAGGATGCGATAAAAAGCGATGAGAAACTAGTTACAACATCGATTTCAGTTAAAATTGATACTTCACTAACTTCATTGCCTCGCTTCACCCTCTCGGTGGTGAAGTGACAACGGTTCGGCATCGCATCAACGGAGGCCCGGGTTCGATTCCCCGGACGGCACGCTACGGATTTACACTGCGTGGAGCACTCCAGCATCGAGAGGCCAGGNGCCAGGCGATGCACGATGAGGGATCCTAAATTGACTCTCAGCACGGACTGCTTCTCCTGCTCTTCACACTACTGGATCTTCAAAATTCTAGAATTAAGGCAACAAGAAAACCTCGATAGGTGTGTCCATTGTACCCTGTATACGAGATAATAAATGACATTCAATTGTTTTGTTTTTGTTTTATGTTCTACAACATTCGACAACCATTTCCAGTCACAGTTTAATCCTCCATCGCATCGAGTATTTCTATGGAACTGTAACAAATAAACTTATTGTCTAATGTATACCATAGTTTGGGCACTTGGGCGTCTCCGATTGGTACGACGCACCCGAGTTGAGCTAAGCTCAGGAGGCTTCACTTGTCCGAAACTTCAGACAGGTTCGTTGGTTTCGCCCCACTCAATGGAGTTACAGGCTTTAGCTCTTGAATCGATTACCCGTGAGGCTTTCGAAAACTCAATCCTGCTCCGCAAAGTGGATATTTCAGCCAACTCATTCCTAATTGGGATAAGCCTAGTGCCTCAACCACCATCCCAAGTGACGAAACCAACGCTTCTCTTGGCAATTAGGGAAAAGTAAAGCCTTTTGAGCTTTGCATAACTCGCCCTCACCGAGCCAATCTATGATGTCTTTATCACCCGCGAACAAAGTGAGAGAGGTGATTATGTTTTCGCTGAAGATTTAAGTATATTTGTATATATATATACCGGGTGTTTGTTAGGCGGACAAATTTTAACCATTGGTAGAAAAACTCAAAATAAATCGATATTCATGAATGATAAAATGCCAAAACTCCTTATTTTTCAAGTTATAAAGACTTGAAGAAATGTTAAACTTTAGGTATTTTACTACGTGCGCGCCAATGCTAGCACTAAATTTGATCGTTCAGCACGCTTTCCGACCACATTCCTGCCCATGCATTTACTTTGTATTGATGTTGATTATTTGGGCGAATGACGTGAGAATTATTAGGCTTGAGCCCAATGATGACTATTGTGAATGTTAAAAACCCCTTTGCGAGTAAAATACGCTTCATCTGTGGAAAAGAATCAGCTTGGAGAAGTTGGAATCCCTTCTTCTCTGTTGCATGAGCCACTCTGAAAATTGTACACAAGGTCCAACATCTGGTGGCAGGAACCCTTGCATATTTTTGGAAACAACACGGATGTAAACTCTGACGACGTAGTGTCCGCCGTGCAGTAGTGTGATTACGTTAAATGTTAAGTTTGAAACTGCGGATACTTTTTCCTAACCATGAAATGTTTGCAGTTTTTATTGTAAAAATAATGTAAACTGCATTTGTGGGGTAAGAAACGTGCTGAACTTTCAAAACTAGTGCTAACATTGGCGCGCACGTAGTAAAATACTTGAAGCTTTAAATTTTTTTAAGTCATTATAACTCGAAAACTAAGGAGTTTTGGTCATTTTATCATTCATGAAAATCGATTTATTTTAAGTTTTGCTACCAATGGTTGAAATTTATCCGCCTAAAATGGGCCTTTTGGTTCGCCAATGGGCCTTTTGCTTCGCAATGGGCCTTTTGGTTCGCAATGGGCCTTTTGGTTCGCAATGGGCCTTTTGGTTCGCAATGGGCCTTTTGGTTCGTCAATGGGCCTTTTGGTTCGGTTTTGGGCTTTTTGGTTCGTCTGCTGCCGCCTATCTAATCTAAAAAACACCTGGTATGTGTATTTCTGTCCACCCAATAAGTGGTCGAAGGAGTTGAGCAATCTACATAATTTTTTTTTTGAGGGATTTTGGTGGGTTGACCTAGATGTGACCCATGCCAGAAAACTAGTCGTAGCTGGCCGTGAAAAATAACGGCGTTCGGCGTTGAATTTTCCTCCTCCGGGGCGAATTTGCCTCCACCGCGGCATCCCAATTTTTCTGTTATTATTAAGAGATCTGAACTTATCTCAGCGTGGTGCTAGCCTTGTTGGACACAGCATCCATATGAGAAATTAGGATTAGCTGGCCATAAAAAATGACTTCGTTGAATTTGCCCCCGCACCGGGTGATGGTCTTACGCCACGAGGCGTTCTAGTTATGTATTAATTCATTTTACAAGCCTGTCTTTCTGAAAGGTTTCTACTACATATATTAATCCATACCCTAGCTGACGAGCACGGAGACAAGACCTCTCCGTAGGCCTAATGCTAAACTGTCGCAATTGGTCCGCCAGGTGTATACAAGGTGCTAAAATGTGCTAAGATGGATCAGGTGCTAAAATCAAGTGAAAAGTGCTAAAAACAATACATTTGCTTGCGTCATGCGTCATTTGTAGTCATTTCTGCAGTCGTTCATTCAGAATAACTGCTCTAACGCAATCAATATAAATTGAAAAAGAAGAATATCTAGGTACGGTATGTATGGAATCATAGCTACCTATTTGGGATGATACCTAGTACTTAGTGGTACTTGGCATACATGCTTTTGGCTTTAAAAAGCCTTAGGTATATTGTGTACTTATCTCATACATTAGAATACAAAAGGTGCTAAAATAGGAAATGGACACCTTGTTGGATGGAGTTTTCGGTTGTCTCGAGAGTATGTATCGCTTTGGGTTTAATTAACGCAGCCCGCATGAGCCTAGCTTAGCTCGCTCCCGCTGTGCGAACCGATGGCGTGTAGCCTTTAGGCTGGTAAAATGTTGTTGAGTCGTAGACACTAGATGCTAAAATGTTGAATATACTCTACATGGAACCTTGTTCTTCCTAATTCGGTTAATATTGAGCTATTAGCTACCATTATGTCAAAAAAGTCTATATACATATTTCGATATGTGCGTGCATTTATCTACCTATGCTATACGTCCCTCCGAGCATACCTACCTGTGGAGCGTGACGCGTGTGATTAGTCACTCAACAGTTGACGTTATCGTTATCATTGGTTTACTATCACCCGTTACAAATTGCCTACGATGCTTGAGTCACGTACGAGTGTGCCTGCTCTTACTGAGCAGTTGCTGCCGAGCTCATTGCAGTACCTATCTTATATTTCTGTTTCTTAGGGTAATCATATCTTCATCGTCTGCTACGATAATGAGTCTTAATTCGATCTTGTCGGCGTACCGTATCGTTGCTGTATTTGTGTCAGTGCTGTAGATCTGCATCTAATATCTTGGGGACATAGGTAGCCCATCATGTGTTGCGGAGAGTCATCAAAGCTCAATTTCGGGTTTTGCTGCTTCTACCAACGCTCTTGTTTCTTCGATTTACCGTTTCCTCCTCGCCTCTGCGGTTCGTGTTGGAGCTCCCAGGCTTTCTCAACAAACCACATGTCCCTATCGCCATCTTCCTGACTCGCGGCGTTGTTTCTGGGGAAGGGGGAGAGCTAAATCACTGTCGTGTACATTGTTACGCTTTAATTGAGGCCCGCCGCTCTCCACATCAACTTGGCGAATAAGCTCGTAATGCTTTGATCAAAATAATATAGGTTTTGTCAGTTTCTCCATTCTTACCTCGGGCGCGCCACACGTATGCTATCACGTGCTCAACTTACGAGCGGATGTTGATATCGCCCATTTTCCTGCACGATGTGCGAGCTGGTCGTCCGCTGATAAGTTGAGCTTGTGACCGCGTTATGTGGTGGCCTCGACATTATACTTAACATCGGAGTTAGTCCTGTAGGCACCACCATGCGATATAGGCATCTTGTCTGTCACTCGTTACTTGTGACATGTGCTGGTATATATCACTAATATTCCCTAGGCTTTAGATTATTATCGCATCTATGCAGTCTACTGCCTGGTGACAGATTACGCGTGTGGCTGTGAGCTGTTCCCTCCACTGCTACCAATTGCTTGTAACATGATTGCTGCGTATAAAATATGACTCGCCTCGCTCTAAATGTGGAGTTTCGATCTTGATAGCCTACCTAGGTAATAGTTCGATGTGTACTGTTACCTATCGCGATCATAATGTCGCCATAATATTGCAATGTACAGGATGCACACGGATTCTGTACACACGTTCGATCTCGGCTGGAGGCTATACCTACAGCATGTATGGTCGTTTTGTATCTATTCATTGTCTATGAAAAATTGTGGTAACTGGTTCAACCTGTAATAACATGCACGGCACACATTACACATTTATCGGCCTGTGTCGATACGAAACACTAATGATATTTACTTCCGAATACATGCATTCGAGCGAACGGTTGTTTCAAAAGAAACGCGAATGCGTGAATGCCCTGCGGTTGGCAGAAGGGAACGCGAGCGACAGAACATAAGGGGTAATCGTCTCTTCGGCTGGGATTCTTCCCCCTTTTTTCTCTTTTCTCCAGTCCTCTATATCCTACTCACATAATGGCAATAGCTCATAGAGGGCCGGAGCGTAAGTTCCGGTGTCTCTTTGGAATGGGACTATTGGTTCGTCTACTGCCGCCTATCTAATCTATTGTCTGTATTCCCTTGCTGCGCAAAACTGCTGATGATGGCATAGCCTATTCTCGGACAGCTACAAGAATGTAGCTGGCTAGCTGAAATATATTGTTTTCTGACGAAAGTGAGTTCTGATTGAGTTCGTCACTGTAGGTACTTGGTAGTGAGAGGGAACTTCAAGGCCGAGTGATTTATCAGACTACAGGTTGGATGGTGAAGGAATACCGTCTAGATCTTCTTGTTTATTTACATCTTATTATACAAGACTTAGAAGATATGATCCAATGATAAGTAGCAAACATGCTACTTGATAGATGCTGACAACAGAATACAAGGTCTACATCTAAATAGTGTTCCAAGCAGAATGCCGTAGGCAATGTTGGTACTGCAATATCAAGTACGGTACCGAATTAAGCTGACGCTTGATCGTGCAAGCGCCTTAAATTCCATTGATTTACCGGCTTCATTAGAACACCGGTAGCTTCCGCCGGATTCGTGTCGGAAGTCCGTGGGTAATTTACTTTATGTTTACAAGCATATCAAATATCGCCGAAATTCTGGTGACAGATTTTGAAAGACAGTTTTTACTGATATAGGTTCCGGCCGGAAGGTCATTGAGAATTGCGCATGTCGCCCATAAGCAGTGCTGGTAAACCAGCACATTTTTGTAAGGTCGTAAACAACCTTTTCGATTCTTTATCTTAGAGGCTCTGTGACCTGAAAGCCGGCGGTGGCTACATCCGCTAAGCATGAACTCGTGATACAAAGAATGCGTCTATACATGTGAATGTTCAGGCTAACACATTGGAATGTTGTATGTGCGAACGCATATATAACACTAGCAGAGTCATCAGTGAATTTATCTGTACACCAGTGGTTCATAACCTAGGTTCAATCGAACCCCAAGGGTTCGGTGAGTCAGTTTCAAGGATTATGCGATTTGGTTCACCCCGCCGTATGATTCGTGACGTCACGCTTTGCTTGCTGATTGTATTCTCTGAACACCATAATTTTTGTGTGCAAATTATGAAAGGCATAGTTTGCACACTAATAACTACAGTATATGGTGATATACATATGGAATCTAAAGAAAAACAAAATCGCATTTTATTTTTCCTACTATGTAAGGATCGATGAATGGCATGTATGGAACTTGAGGGGTTCGGTACTTACAAAAAGGTTAAGAACCACTGCTCTAGACCAATGAGTTTATAACAGTATATTTACTGTTCACTACGGTTTTCCGGCTAAAAAATTGAATCAACGAAACACTACGTAAAAGTATTTGAGTACATTCAAGATGTAGTAAAAATGAAAGCTTTTATAATTGAGTTTCAAAGGCTTCAGCCCTATATGGGGCAGCGTACGTGCATCATGAGTTCCGTTTCAGACAACGCTATTTCTCCTAAAAACCGACGTTTCAATTGGTTATAATAGGGCGGCTTAACTGCAGTTATACAAGATGCGACCGACTCGTCGTATCCCCGCAGTGTGATAGTGCCCCATGGTAAATTGTGCAATGTATAAAAAGCGTTTTTTTAGTACTAAGCAAATCGCTAGGTACCTTCTTCAATCCTTTGAGTGATGGCAGTGACCATAGACTACGAGCTTTACTTGTTCGTATACAAAACCGAAACAATGTTACTTTCACTGAAAGGTTCAAAAGCATTTTCTATAGCCAGTCCAAGCGTTTTACCTGTTCTTAGTTACCTACTCTTTATTTAACAGTTTTTGAATTATTGATGGATTAATGTAACCTGTTGGAAGCATTTTAAATGAACATATACAACTAGGTATGTGCGTGTCAGCTGAGTTTCCTTATACCGAAAAACCTACAGCAAACAGCAGCAAAGGACCCTTTGGACACGGTGCGTGCTACTTTACGCGCTGTAAAATATTCTGTGCCGTTTGCTTCGCTAGTCCGCCGCTACCCGCTAACTCCTATAATCGATGCGATCGAACAGACGACGCCTGGAGGGGTAGAGCAGCTGTCAGAGAACTTTTGCAGCACATGCCGGCGAGGTTAAACACTTCTTGTTCGATCTTTGAGTTAAACTCATTATCGTACACTGTCCGTTTTTCTTGTCGGTAGTAATAGTGTTACTCCTGCTAGAGATGCATGTTGACTTAGTGATAATGGGTTAGTTGTTCTACGACTGCTCGTGAGCATGACACAGCGGATAGCTGCCTGACCGGTTAAGCTGAACGACGCAATGCGCTTAATGATAACGAATGCGCAGTTACGTGCAGGTAAGTTACTGCCTTTTACAACAGGTCCAGTTTGTATAACAATTTTTTAGAAAGAACTCCGTGCTCTCAAAGAATTTCAATATATATTTCTGAATATTTCTGTTGACTGATCCCCTCGGGAGCATAGTATGGTCCATGGGTTAAGTTAGTAAGCTTCGAATATCATAATTTACCGAGAGTCCCACCACTAAAGGATTCCATAGCTGATCGTGACTTCGGGACGTCTTTGCGTGAGGCCCAACTTTTCGCCTGCTCGGGCTCTTTCCAGACTTGCTGTTCCCATGCGCAATGATCTTATGTAGGAGTGTTCTCGTCCACGGTTGTGCAGACGTGCTAAATGTCCCTCCGTTATTCCTCTCTTTGGATCGCAGTGTTAACAACTGAGAAATTGTTACTACCTCTTGGAACTTTTTACCAAAACATGATTAGCTCTAACGGATGCTGAATTTGTACTAACTAGGCCTATAGTATGGCCCCTCAGGGGGCATAGGATGAGCCATAGGGTTAGGTTTGCCCATGCTTTGTTATGGGGAACAGCGCCCCCAAGGGGATTGTATAGGATACCTTAGCTATTTGCTAGACCTTCGCAACGTTTGTCTTTCGTGCCCACTTTACGTCCTGCCACCTTCATATTCCTACTGATGATGCTTCGTTCTGTTCGTCCTCTTCTTTCCCCATTTGCTGCGCCCATGTGCGTTGCCTCGTGCTTGGGTTCCACGTTTCTCTTGAGATTCATCAAGTCCCTGTTTTCTTCCTCTTTGGATCACAGTGTATACTACTATGGCTATGGAGGCTTGCTATACTAAGAGAATGTTAATAACTATAGTATGGATTATAACTGCAATCAGTATCGATGAATTCGAAAGTATATAATTGGAAATTCTGTGAAAAATGCTCAGGAGGTGTCTTGCATTTTTCAGAAAAATCCCAGAAATCATAGTCGCCAGTTCTTTCCCATATTGAGACAGTAGCTCAACGTCTGTTGACCAAGGGACCATTCTCACGTGTGAATAGGGAGGCGAGATTTTGCGCATTTGCGAGAGTTTCCTCAGCTCTTGACTGGCGTGTGTACCAGCCCTTTAATTACCGATCAGGCCACCCAGAACGACCCCACCCCCTCGATCCCAAAAACGAAGCCCACATTGTCCAATCCGGATACTCGCGAGGTGAACATTATCCCCGGGTGTCACCCTGCGTGAATCTCCTCTCTTGTTATTAAAAAAGAAAAACTACCGTTGTGGTAATTCTATTATAGAATTCCTATCCAAAGATACCTAGGGGAATGAACTATTCGCAAAAAGTAATCCACTCAACAGGAGACAATAATGGTTATTCTTTGTAAGTGCAACAAAGATGCTTGCAACTGCTGCCATTTGCACAGTTATGATCCGCTTGGTTGACACGCCAATTTCTTTCTGTTTACGTATTCTCATGGCATGGAAAGATCCATTGTGTGCTGTTGCTGAATAGCTATTTCAGGTAGCTATCTCTTGGAAAATGTGCCATCGAAATAGTTGCTGTGCAGTTCTGAAGCAATCATAGGCGATGTATTTGACGCCGCTCTTTAACAGTCTGCAGCATTTCGAAACCGTCATCTGTTTCTCATCTTCATTATTATCATAATGAGAAACGGGAGTGAAATGCAGTCACAGGCAGCGTTCTTATTGATATGCTTGCCCCATCGGTCAATTGGTGTACCAGGATTACCTTTTTCTTTTCAGTTGTTCGATAGGGACTCCTGCACGTACACGTATCTGCTTGCCGACACCAACACCAAGGAGGCCATCTTCATCGATCCTGTCATTGAGCTCGCCGACAGGGATGCCGCACTCATCAAGCAACTCGGTCTGCAGCTCAAATATGTTGGTGAGTTTGTGAGTCGCCAGTACTGTCGGTAGGGCACGACCTGTGAAATAGTTCTGGTAACCCTGAGATTGTGATTGTTGCATGCCTCTTGTATAGGTTCTTCCCTTAACCTCACAATTATTCAAAGAGCATCATCATCATCATCATCTTTAGCTACTAAACAGCCACGTAATAATGTAGGTACCCAATTGAAAAACTGTCATAAAAGAAAACACTGTTTGCTTACTCCCTTAATCAGTTAAGGTAGTTAGCTCGTATGTCTTCCTGCCCTGCCATTGCTCGCGTTCTATTGCAGCCAACACGCACGTGCATGCCGACCACATCACCGGATCCGGTATGTTGAAGAAGCTAATTCCAGGCTGCAAGTCAGTGCTGGCAGAGGCTGGTGGGGGCGACGCCGACATCAAAGTGAAGCCTGGCGATGTCGTCAAGGTCGGGGCCCTGGAGCTGGAAGTGAGGGCCACCCCCGGCCATACATCAGGTGAGCACCTCACTGCCTGCTTTAATTCTCTCAGCGTATTAGTATGTATCGGTAAAAGACTGACATCACTTTTGCGTTGTATGGTCACTTGTCTCGCAAAGCTCATCTGCTGTCTTCAGGATTGGACGAGACCGTTATTGATATCTGTCGACAGTGCCAGAATGCACAACACATCATGCAGCTTCTAATGATCAATTGCCCGACAGACACTACCGTTTCTACGAATTCAACACAACTTTGCAGGGGTTCTAGATCTGTGGAGTTGCCCGGTGTCGACCGTTCCCTACCTTAGACTAGCTATGACAATCCGGCAACAAACTCGCCTTCATTTACCATTGAGAGAACACTAACGTACAGTGTTTTCCTCTTGATGACTCCACGTTTCCGTTGGAATAAGGAAAATGACGCTTCTGGCTATAGTTTGCTGTGGCTACGACTATCATGTATAACCCTGTGCTTGCTCTGTCTCGACTTTTGTGAGAGTTTTCAAAAAATTTTCTAGAATAAGTGTTCTCTATTATGACTGCACTGGAAAGCTTTAGACATTGAATGGTTGAAAACCTAATTTTTTGACCTATTGCTACTAAGGAAGTAGTACGATGGCCTTGTAGACTTTCACAGCAACTGCATTTTGTTAATATGACATTTGTTAATACAACTAGTTTGAATGCCTGATAGACGATTTGCATTACGTACTTCATTCGTGAAAGGACTTAGAACTCTATTGCAGATATGTCAAGGCCAGCCCTTCTAAGATGGACTCGGCTCGAGTATCATAGATGATCTGTCCCTGCAGTCTGAGAGCAGTTGAGGGCTTAGTAATACAAAGAGCAATAATCCTCTTACCCTGGACGCGCAGGCTGCATCACGTACGTCTCGCACGCCAACAGCTTTGCATTCACTGGTGACGCGCTGCTCATAGGCGGCTGTGGCAGAACGGACTTCCAGGAAGGATCTCCTGAGACGCTCTACGACTCCGTACACTCTCAAATCCTCTCTTTACCTGAGCACTACCTCCTCTACCCTGCGCATGATTATAAAGGTAAGGAACACTTCCATTGCTAAATACTAGTCTATCTTAAGTCTGCTGAATGTTAGCAAAGTGATGTTAGTCTGCTCGGCCCACTCATAAATTGAAATTGTACTTCGTGTAGCTACTTGACTTAGTCTACTTCTTACTTTGGTCTTCTGAGTTCTTGCAAATTCGTCGTTCTTTGCTCGACCCACTCATTGTTCAGACTTCACTGACTGCGCACGGCAGCCCTGATTGCCGTGTGATACTTGGATCGCTCTGATTTCTTGATGTCCCCAGCACGAGTACTATAGTCGGCATTAGTTACGCAACATCCTCTACGCTGTTATCTGTCCGAAGAGCGGTCGGATTTTGGGCGTAGTTTGTAAATTTGGTCCGCGAGCACCGTTTACTGACGCACTGGAGCCGCTCTGTAGTAAATTGATAATGTAATAATTAAACCTCCTTTTTCACTTACTGCATACTTTATTTGGTGTTATCTGTAGCTATATCCAGTGTTCTGACGTCTCGGTGACTGAATACCACCTAGCTTACATCAACCGTCCTAGGCCCGCGAAACATCTTTATTTCGTTTCCATTTTCATACTCACGTTAGGGATACATCGTTTCGGCCTGAGTCGAAACACTTTCGTACTTGGGCTCCACTTTTCTCCTCACATAATACGTGTTGTTTCTTCTCCTCTTTTGTGGGGTATTTGTAGCGGCTAGGGAGGATTCAGCTAAGTTACATTAATGATAGATCCTAATGGCCGAAATTGTTATCTGCGACTGAGCTAAAATTCTTGATTGAGAGCGCAATTATTGCTCGTGCGGCGGTAGGCGGGTGTCCTATCGTGCCTTGTTCTATAACAAGTCTACTCACAATAAAAAAGATAAGACTAGTTCGGTTGCTAGCACATTGCATTATAGAGCCTGCCTGTACTATGTTCCGTCAATATGTATACAATTACTTTCCACATCCATGGCAGTGACAAATTCGTCACTGGGAAATTTATTCGCTAACATATTTGTAGCGCCAAACACTTGACTTCTGCTGGGTCCCCTGTCATGTGGGGGTTGTGGGATTACAGGCTTACTGTCCACAGTGCTCGAAGTCACCTTTTCACGACTGTCTCTGGTTAGATTCCAAGTGGTGCTGTGCTGTAAAACGATAATAAAGGAACACGGCGTCGTGATGGCAGTCATTACCCAGCGTCAAATTACGAAATGAAACCGTTTGTATATAACTGATTTCCCATTTGCTCTCTGTCAGAACCTCCAATTGGAGATAGTTTGGCTAGAGACCCCGAGTGGGCCACACCCACCTAACCCCCAATTATCGCCTTCAAGCGCGAAAATTGCTGCCCTCGAGGTTTTTGGGAGGAATGCACGCGCTACGGCTTATGCCCAACCCTTTACATTGAAGACTATTCGGTACCGAACTCATCAGTTCAGTCGGTGTATTCTACCCTGGTCCATCTTGACCTGAAAATCGTTGCTAGGATTCGCGTTCGACCGTGTGTATTTGCCAACGTTCAACTCAGCAGTTAAAGGCATGTTGAAGTATATACCTTTCTTTCTTAGCAGCTTTCCGGCTTCCTGTGTTGGTTATCGCTTCAGCTGGGTTGGAGGCCCGAGCGTGTAGTTTTAATGGTATTGCCCAAGTTTTTAAATGGTTGGTATAAGTTCGGTCTGTGCAAATGATTCTAGCGTGACAGAAAGCGGCCATCCGAATAAATAATCCAAAGCAAATAATACACAACTTTCCCTTATTATAGTGCTTGTTGTTGCAGGGCTCACCGTAACTTCGGTTAAAGAAGAGAAGGAATACAACCCACGCCTGACGCGGCCTCTGCCGGAGTTCGTTGAAATTATGAACAATCTCGGACTGCCGTACCCCAGAAAGATTGGTAAGAAATCTCATGTTTCGCTTGCCTGAGTATGCTCCATTGATTTGCGTCTATGGCTTCTTTTTCACTTTTGTAATGACTACAGGGTGTCAAGTGGGGTTTTGGACTGGGAACTCTGGGCCCTTTAATATCAATACCTACTACTCGTACAATGTCGGTGCTGAAATGAGTCTGTCAGTTCAAGTCTGAAATTAACTCCCAGTGACTATTTTCATTCAAAGTCAGGGAACACGGATGATCTCATTTGTTTATGAAGTGATACGAAAATGTATATAATTTTTAACGTATCGTAGAAGGAATAAACTCCTAACCACTTGATTTTACAGCTGTGGTTAGGAAACGAGTGAAGAAAGGATAGATTAGATAGGCGGCAGTAGACGAACCAAAAGGCCCATTCCCAAAGAGACACCGGGACTTACACCCCGGCCATCTATGAGCTATTGCCATTATGTTAGTAGGATGTAGAGGAATGGAGAAGCGAGAGGAGAAAAAATGGA
>LQNS02000141.1:7374063-7392699 GCA_001587735.2 Parhyale hawaiensis | reverse complement strand
GAACTATTTGAACTAATTTTACTTTACTTCTTTATCTGTGTTTACAGAACTGATGATGGAGCAGGTCTCCGAAACGTTTTATAGAATATGACTTCAATTTTAATCTTCGTCTTTGCTTTTAAATTTTTAATAAAGATCTCTATTGTACTGTAGTAGCGAATGTTGTCTTTCTACCAGACAGGGAAATGCGGGCAATGTTCGGCTAGTTGAGTGGGCATATACGGCGTTTGCACGTAATTGCGGGTGCACCGTATTGGCCTTGACCAGAAATGGAGATAGACCGGACATCGCTAAACTGTTTGTCTCCAAGTAATGGCTCCCATCATCTGTACTCGGCTGCAATCAGAACAGGCGGGCTTCCCAGTTGGGACATGTCGCCAAGTTGACTTTGTTTTACCAGTGGGTGCCTACTTATTACAGGACAACTAATTTTTTGCTTAATGAGATTGTAGCATCAGCGTTTTTGACCTAATGAGAAATGGAGAAGGTAGAAGCCGCAGTTACTGGGGCCTTCGTCTTATGCGCCATAGCGTTGTAAATCTGGTCGGTAGCAGTACCAAACTCCAGTGGGTGTAGCGAGCATTTATTTGCATCAGGAACCAGAGCATGTGAGTTTTCTAAATGGGGAGGAGATTGAGGTCAAGTTGATTCCAGAGTGACTTTTTTGAGGCGATAGGTGGCACCGAGACCATAATCTTGAACCAGAAAGAGATGAAGAGCCTGGAAAGGCTTTTATTTAATGCAATTTTAGTATATTTTTATACAAAAACTAAGTTGTGCTTACTGCTTAGGGAACAGATCGACTTTGATAACATGAAAACAAATTTCACTCTATATTCAGCACATGTGTTTCGAATACACCTTCAGTAAATCGCAATTATAGTTGAAGTGGCCGCAATTTGGGTCAAGTAATTGATATTATAATTCCGGATTATTATCCGGAGACATGTCAAAAACATGCCCTCTCCCAATTGGGCGGGAGGGGCGCTCAAGTTGTCTCTGTCCCTAGATGCTAGATACCCTTGGTACGCCCCTTATTTTACTTAGGCTGTGCTGTTTTCCTAATTAGTCCAGGCCCTAGAGGGGGGGGGGGCAGGCGGCTGTGTACACCAATCCCATATGACATTAAAAAAAAAACTTCGCTAGAACTTTCACACTTGGTGCTTTTTTGAGGGGAGGCATGGGGGCTTAAAATTGTCGATAGTGCGCAGATTGTTCTAAAACTTGCTCGGAATATACATTTTTGAAAAAAGAACACATTTTACTCCCACAACTTTTTTGATTTACTAGGCCTTAGTTCTTGAGATAATGGGGCTTATATGAAAACATATTTTTTGAAATTTCAAAAAACTGAAAGTTTTGGAATAGAGGAATTCTTGAAAGATTCCAAACAAAAATATAGAGCTGGATTTTCCATTTCGTTTTCTTTTAATATGCGATTCTCCATCGCAAACTACAATACAGCAAAAAAAAAAAATATCCGGCTTTGAACTGTGTTAAAAAAAAAAAATTACGAGGGCATCAATAGAAAAGCCAGTTCTAAAGTTTTGTTAAGAATCTTCCAAGGATGTCAGAGCTGTCATTGTTCTTTTTTTTCCTAATTTTCTAGCATGATAACTCATTGAGTTCTATTCTTTTGAAATAAAAAAAAAATAATATAGGCACCTATATGTATTTCCCATTACCTCAGAAACTAAAGGCTAAATCAAAAACCTTGTAGGAGCAAAATATGTGTCTTTAAAAAAAAACATATTCTAAGAAAGTTTCGTAACGATCAGTGCACAATTGATAATGTCAAGTCCCCCCATGGACCCTTAAAAATGTTCCAGGCGCGAAAGTTCTATCAAATTTATTTCAATGTCCTCGTCATATGAAATAAAAAATACATGGTATAGTTGTAAAAGAGAAATGTACACAGACACCTCCCCCCCCTCAGAACCAGGACAAATTGGGGATTTCTTCTGTTGTGTTCCTGTGGGTGCCCTTACAGCCAGGACGTACAGCATGAGAAGACAAGCGTTCCACTGGCCAGTGAAATTAAAACTTTCAAGGCTTGATTTGTTCGGAGCTCTCGAGAGGAGCGTTGGATTTGCCACTTAAAATTCCGTTGCATGTGTTGAAAGCAACCCAATTCATTGAGCCTGCTACAACTCCTTTTTACAGAGCGAGATACAGTTACTAGAAGTCTTAAAGGTAATCCAAAATGGATGAACGTCTGAAACTATTCAGCGAGTCGAAGCCTGCTCACAAGTCAAGTATCGAAGTTTTAATTTCACCTGCCAGTCGAATGCACCCTAATGCCGAGGTCACATGTGCACTCGCGCGGACTACTGGAAGCATTGATTCGTTAGCGTGAACGAAATAAGAGCTGTGCGCCCTGTCATCACGCTGTTGGTGTGGATGTATAGTTTGGCCCCGACATACGATAGAATTGAATGCTCTGTTAAGAGCATCAGGATTGTTGCTATCATCGAAATTGTGGTTGTCATTTTCTTGAAATTATTAGCTATGTATGAATTATCTAGGTAAGGTAGAACGGTTATTTCGTTTTTTCCCCTCTCTCTCTCGCTATTTTCACTTTTCACATAATTTTCTTTTCAATTCTCTTGATCTTTATTTCACGTAGTTTGGTTGTTCTTGACGTTCTAGTAGCTACTTCTTCTGTTCTCCACGTCCTCCAAGTTTTCTTATGCGTTGCGGTGAACCATGTGGTTAGAGAGGCGTTAACTAGCAATAAAATGATAATCCTGTGTTTTTGTGCTCATTTATATATACATCTCCATTGCTTCAATCAGTATGTGTTATTACAGATGAGTCGCTGCCTGCCAACAAGGTGTGTGGTCTCTACAACCTACCTCAAGACCTTGCCGACAAACTAGCGAAAGCATAGTGTGACGGTGGCGTAAGTGATCGTTACTTCTTCTGCTCACTTGCCTCTTATCCTACTGGCAATTCGTGATTATTTTTAGGCAAGAGTTGGCCCTCTGTTCTATGTTAAGCCCTTCCTATTAAACCATTTTGATCCGATGCTTGAGGAGCAGCGACCCCAGGGCAATTGTGTAGGTTGACTTAGCTTTTAGCCAGGCCTTCGGTACGTCTATCTCTTTTGTACCTTCCTTCCACTTTCATACTTCTACCAATGATACTTAATTTTATTCTTTTTGCCGACTTGCTGTGCCTATGCGCATTGATCCTGTTTGGGAACACCCTCTCATCCATGGATTCCACGTTTAGCTTAGCATACGTATTACCATGTCCCAACTTTTTTTTTTTCTTTTAAAACAACTTAGTACTGATTTTTGGAAGTTTAAACTATCTTATATAACCATCAACCACGTTGATATGTTCCGCTGAATATTTCTATTAGTATGAGAATTGGAAATGAAAGGCCTTCTTACAAAAAAGAACAGTTGCTGGGTGACTTAGCATTTATTCGAGTCTTCACTCTATTTTGTGATATGGGACAATGGTTTTCGTAGTGATTTATGTTAAGTGTTACTGGTACTGTTTTACCACTTCAAATATATATATACTGTACTCCTGTGCTGTCGAGAAATATTTTCATAGGATAATTAACACACCGTGCCTTAGTCGTGCTGCAAATCGTGTAGGTACGTTCATGAGCATTACTGGTTAGAAGTATTGCTACAAAGTCGTGCAATAATTAGAAATTTTTAGATACCTCAATGTGCTGTATTGTACAATTGTCATTTTATTGCTGCAAAGTTGACTTGATCGCTCTTGTGGATAGTTTAATGTAAGCATATAACCTGCAATAAGTTGTTCACTCTGCCCAGAGATGTTACAACACTGTTCCAATAGCTGCAGAACACACGTATCTGAGCTTGCAACTCCGATCTTTCTTCCTCCACCGAGAAAGGTTCGCCCTCTGCACCTTTTACAACATTTTGCGCAGCTCTTTTTATCTATCTTGACATTCGTTTCTAGTTCCTGGCAGTGGCGGCTCGTGGCTCTTTGAAAGGGTGGGGCTAGCTCGCCCACCGTCTCTAATTTAGAGCATAAATAAAATAATTGCAGTGACCGCAGATGGCCTGTTAATGTTATATATGTTGTCCAAGTCTCCATAGAGAAAACTTGCTCGCACTTGCGAATTCTTTCTTAAGGGTAGTACACACGTTGGTGAATACGAGTTCCATCAGTTATTAGTCTCAACGCTTTGTTGAATCCTGGTAAACACAGCATGGATTTCTACTAAAACTATTGTAAAAATGTTTTGCGTCAGTTCAGTTCGCTAAGCAAGTGCCGTTAAATTTCGGATATTTCTTCAAGTTTGGAGGGAATTATAACTGAAAATTCGTTGCAAGTGCATGCTACTTAAATGGACACATCAACGCATTATGACGAGGGGATGATTCAATTCGTTCGCTTGACTAGAGTGTGTACCAGGCTCTTAAGAAACCTATCCATTTTCGAGGGTGAGTAATGGGAAGATAATCTTTAAAGCCTTTCGTTGCGGGCCTGCTGTCGGAGACTATAGTCTGATCATTTTATGAAGGCGGTTCGGTCGTGGTGAAATTCTTATACAGCGGGGCCAATTCTAAGAGTATATCTGAGATTTTGTTTGGCCCATATCTTAGCCCTGCCCACCAACTGGATACAGAGAAATCTCAAAAATATCCATAGAATTTGACCACGACCGTGAAATGCCTTCATAAAATGGTTGGACTATAGTAAAACAAGGCTACACAACCCCCGCATGTTGGACACTCATTGAGCTCCTTGGCCTTGCAGCTTGGTCGGCATGACCATTGGGGCAAAGCTCAGCTATCCCAAATTTGTCGCCATTGCCTTGCATTGCAACCGCACGATGCGGCTCGCCAATCATTCCTTACGAGCAAGAACTGAAAGGCAAATAGGGGCCATAAGGTGCTGGCTTTTCGGCATTTATTTAGACGAGATTCTAAGAAAAAGGTTTTTCTATGTTGAAATCAGGTCCTGAATTCTTTGAATATCATAAGACTTATATTTGGATTTTTGTATTCTTTAATTCAATTTCTTGGTGGTGCCCGGCGCCAATGCACGAGCCGCCCCTGGTTCCAGGTTTTTTTTTTTGTATTGCAGTTTGAAGAGTATTCCTGCAAGTACAATAATGTCGTCTAGCTTTACGTCACCGTATTATGTTGTGTACTGATCTTGTACCAGCTTTCGTCAACTCTCAACAATGTGATTGCACACCTAGTTTAGAGACCATCTCATAGGACTTTAACATGAAAACCGTAGCACTCGAGGCTTGAAAATCCTTTGTTCTACCTCTTAAAACTGTAGGTACTATAGTCTGACCAGCCCACGCAGGCGGATTAGGCGGGGCATGAGAAATCGCGCATGCGTCGTATTTCGTATTTAGATGAAATTTATCTTTTTATATTTTATTTTTCCAATAAATATAGAATTATCTTGGACCGTTTTGGAAGTTACAATTGTAATTAAGCATTGATTATCTTCCAAAACAGTGCGAGATAATTCTATATTTATTGGTAAAGTAAAATGCAAAAAGATTAATTTTATCCAAGTACGAAATATGACATGCGCAATTTCTCATGCCCCGCCTAAGCCGCTTTCGTGGGCAGGTCGAACTATAGCATTTATATACCCAAGTTAAAATTTTTTCTCCGCCAACGAGGTTATATTTTTTCCCGAGTTTGTCAGTAGTCAAGATAGCTCAAAGAGAGATGGACGGATCTTTACGAAATTCATGATTGTTAGAAATGTTGATAGATATAAATGATCAAATTTTGTTAGCGATCGGTTGGTTTTTTTGTGCTTGAACAAAGTTTGTCAGCAACCGATCTCAAAAGTTACGAAAGGATCTTCAAGAATATTACAGGAGCTTTATTACTGTCAAAAGGCACAAATTCACAAATTACCAGATATTGATGCTATAAAAAGAACATCTTATTTTCTTCAAAACTTTCAGAACTAATTTCAGTTTTTCATTAACTTTGCCTTTCTACGTGCATTCTCAAAGTGCTGTATAACTAAGATTTAGAAATATATACTTCGTGGGTGGTGTTTGGTTAGAATAGTACAGTAGAGGATTCTTATCAAATCGACTGAAGAGCTTCTCAAGTTGTACCCATAAACGTATTTTATGTCAGTTTATTCGCCAAGGCTGATTTTAAAAATTTTTGAAGCGATCACTAAATCTAATTTATCGGCAATTTAGAATAAAAGGCTAGCAATCGTGAAATTGCCACGTTTGTACATGTATGGCGTAGTACGCAGGGAACGTAGTGAAAAATAAAATTGTAAAAAATGTGCATTACATTAACCACAATTTGTGATTGACAATTTTTCGAAAGCAACAACTGAACAATTGTTAATTCCAGTTATTTGCTACATTCTGTATCAGACTCAAAAGAAACTTCTGAAATGTGGTGTATTATTTACCTTGATCGTTGCTAATTTGCATGCAAGAACAAGTTCATTAACTGAAAAAAAAAAAAAAAAAAAAATTTAAGCCATGAATGAAATTGTAACCCTTAGTTCTCTCTGTCTCATAACTAAATCGCAGACAGGGCAAAAGACAATGAACAGCGAAATTTAAAACAACCATACGAGTACAGACTGACAACTCCTGAAGAAATTACACAACGAACTGTTTTTGTAGTATATCTTTCGGACATCGAAGGAAACTTGTTACGCATAGAACAAGTGCACGGCTGTAAGTTGTCAACTCTGCGGTCAGTCTCTACACGAGGATAGCACTAAGTAATGTACTTTTCTAATGGACCTGCATGTGTATACCAGAATAAAAACCAGAGGAGTTATACTTCTTCCGTAATTGAAAAATATTGCGCAGTGTGGAAGGAAGATTAACAGCTTTATCTCTCATTTGCCAACCATCTTTGGAAATCCTTGAATGGCGGGGCTTTCTTTCGTGAACGTCCGTATGCGTCCCTCTGCACCTTCTTCTCCAGGAGTTCCTCTTCATCAGAGTCGTATTCCTCGTGAATTGGAACACCCTCCATGTTTTCACCCCTCTCTCTGTGTAGTAATACACGGAAGGCTTGATAATCCTCCACGGAGATGCTTAGTATTCTGAAAGTAAAGGAAACACTTCATGACACGTATCCACAAGCAGGCACCATCATCCAAAGTAAGCGTCAATTCGAGCTCTCTCTCGGCTTCTGTAACCACCACGAAGCTATTACAAAGAAGGGAACAATACGATAGAAAGTAGCACACCCACGTATTCCCATCCTGAAGCAACGCACTCAAAGTAGCAAATTGAAATTGGAACAGCTGACTGGTTGGATCCTATACTCAGACGGAATATATTGAAATTAGATTTAAGTTACAAAATAATTTAACCACCCAACCTTGTAACGCCGAGTGGAGACATTTGGCTACAATAGATATAACCACTCGGGGCAAATGGTGAGGTCATTTATAGAGCAAAAAATTATTTCGGCCTCGGGTGACTTAGAATCAATATGGACAAGAAATGAGTGCATAAACTCTTAGAGCAGTAGAAGTAGTAAAAAATTTTACTAGCGCATCAGGGACACAATGTCAATATCGAAGGGAACGGAAGAATGTTGTTTACTACATAAAAAATTCTGGAGCACAAAAAGTTTCTCGTTTCAATGGTGCCACTTGCGTCTTCGTAGCTCATAATTTTTTTTTTAGTTAAATAATAGGAGGCATTTACTTTTCAAGCGACCTTCGCAGTTATTTCAAGTTTGTATGATTTAATCTTGAACTGTCGTGCAAGGAAAGAGATAAAAGTAACGTCAACTAGACCGTGCCCTCCTTCCATTGGGAAATCCATAAGTTTTGTGGTGCGTGCTGCAGATATAAGTCATCTGGCACCAGAGGACTAAGTGCGGCTGCACTCCAACTACGAATTGTCAAGAACTATGGCACCATCAACGGAAGGTTCTTATGCAACGATCTTCTCCATTTCTAAGCGAGGCAACTGCCCCCACGGAAGCTGAGCATACTCAGCAACTGCTGACTCAGTGCATCAAGCGTTACAAGGCTGGCTCAAGCCCGCAGCAGACACTAGCTTTACGTCCTTCGAATGAAAGTCTCGACTAGTGTCTTCCCTCGGTCTTGCGAGTCTCGACCACGCAGACGGTAGAGACGAAAGCGCCAGGGCAGTGAAGTTAGTTCATAAATCCAGTATTTTGAATATTCGATAAATAAAATGAATCTAGAGCAATATTATTATTAAGAAAAGAACAAAGGTAATAGCTAGTGTTAAAAGAATAAGATGGTGACAGCCGACGTCAAAGAGTTAGCCTTGATTCCCATCTACCACACACAAACGCTTCACTTTCGCTAAAAACTTTAGGCTACGGATTTCACAGCCAACTCCAGCTCTATCAACTTCCAAAACATAAAGAGCTAATGCACTGCAGAACAGACGTTGCATAGTTTAGACACCAGTGTGTTCTTACCGTTTGCAGAACTGCTGTTCAGAGGCATTCATGACGAGTTCAAGCTTGGGATTTTGGAGGTGGCTCAGTCTGTCTCTGGCCAGCTTAGGTTTCTTGTAGATCCCCGTGCGCACCAGTGCAGTGTGTCGGTCCATGATGTAGTGGAGGGGGTAAGTCAGGACTCTGTTGTAAGCAACGTGTGGCTGATCTAAGCCCATTTCCTGCACGAAACATACAACTCCTTAGCATAGTTGGGATATTCTAATCAGAATATTTCACGAATTAACAACACATTAGCTATATCCGTAAGGCAAATGAAATTCTGCTTTCTCTTTAGCAGTGCATGAATAGTACGGCCATTTGCTAAAGACTAAAACGACCACTAACAAATTAGGCTACCCTACTAAATGCAAAAAAATTTAGTTTCTAAGGAGGATTCATATGGTGGTCAAATGAACTAGATTACTCAACTCAGCAGCTGAACACGTAGTTGTGTCCAGTAAAATAGCACCAAAGCACAAAACTTGCAGAGCTCTTCGTCTTCCATAAACATCCGAAACTTTACTAGAGACAATTGCTGAACAACCTTACGCAACGGCTGAGTGGGCTGACAAAGTCATAGTACCTACCTGTTCTACACAACAGTTGAGTCTACGAGGGCTCAACTAAACATTTGGACGATTACCTGAAGAAATTCAGCTGTGAATATGCCTTAAAGAAGACTCTCGACTGACAAGCGCACACCTGTCTTTCAAAACTTGGGTGATCAGCTTAAGAAACTCGGCTGTTGACATCCCTTCAGGCCTTATTACACGGACGGGCCAAGTTCGGCAAACAGCGGGCAGAATCTCCGGGAAAATGTCCGCCGAACATTAAGGTGCTATGAGGCTATACGAGACAGAGAAATCTCAAGGTCACATTGGTAGGGCAGCTCCAGTTATATTTATACCTACTTTTTTTTATTATTACACAGTGATCAAAGTCTGGAAGTCTTCGAGTGCCATGGCTACTACAACTAGGTGTTTTGCAAGAATTAGAAAGGGTTATACACAAATAACTTTCCTGTTGGCTTGATAATGCCGGCTGTTCAGGAGGCAAAGTTCGCCCATTGAGCTAATCTCTGGCAGCAGCGAATGTCTGCTGAGCAGCGGGCAAAATGTGCAGCCGCCAGGCAAAGCCCCGTGCTTGCCAGACAATATTCGCCCGTGTAATAGGACCTTTAATTAATAACTTTTTATTGACTTATACGCCGGTTGCTCAACATCTGGACGATAAGTTAAAACAAACAAACTCAGCTGTGAACCTGTCTTAATGGAGGCTGTTCCAATCGGACAGGACCAGGGGTGGAGGTGAAGCACGAAGTCGTGCTTTTCTAAAGGGCCCCATACACGACAGCAACTTCCAACCGCAACCGCGATCTGCAGCCAGATCGCGGTTGCGGTTGGCGGTCTGCCCACACACGCCACAACCGATCTGTTCAACCTTTCTCAGTTGAATCGCAGTTCTCTGTTGTTAACAATGTCTGACCTCGACTCTGATTACCTGGCGGCTATAGCATTATTCTTAGAGGCAGATAGAAAACGTAAAAAACGATCAAAGTGGTGTAAGTCGATACTTCAAAAGAGGAATAAGTTATCCCCTAATGTGTTGTAGGAAGAACTGAGGTTGGAACCGAAGGACTACTTGAACTATTCAAGAATGGATGAACCCACTTTCTTAGAACCTTTGTCTTTGGCAACACCCATCATTGAAAAACAAGATACAGTGATGATGAATGCTATTACACCTCATGAACGTCTCACATGTACTTTGCGATATGTAGCAGTATCGTGATAGCCCTTAATTTTCGTCCCTACTGTATAGTTGTACATACGTAGGTTATTTTTGACAATATACTTACAAGTTGCTCAGATGGTGTTTCTATAGATTATGAACCTTTCGATGAAATTTCTCGATCCTTCAGAAAGTCCAGCAGATCATAGTACCAAAGTGATGGTACATAAATTTCTTCTGTTCCACTCCCTGATTTCTTTGAGGTCAACTTTCTTACATTCCTTTCTCCATACAGTTCTTAACGACTTAATTTTGGCAATCACATCTTCACGCATGGCCGAAGAGTTTACTTCTTTAAACTTTTCAACTAATTTTATCGTAAGCAATGTTTTTTGCTATTTTATTTGAGTATTCTTTACTTTTCACTTTCCATAGGCATTGAAGCTCATGGTACATCGCAATTATTTCTTTTAGAAATTCTTGACTGCACACGTCCATTTTTAAAGCAGTAAACAATTGTGAAGAGCACTATATTAACGTCACGCACGGCCCACAACTCAGGCACAACTGACAAGATCTGGTCGCTTCTGTCATACACCACCGCAACCATAACCACGACTTTAAGCTCCGCCCACAAAATATCAGAAAATTCTGATCGACAGCAACCGCGACCTGAAAATCGCGGTGGTGGTTGCGGTTGTTGGGGCCCATACACGGTAAATTTGGTTGCGGTTGGAGATTGCGGTTGCGGTTGGAATTTGCTGTCGTATATGGGGTCCTTAAAAGGTCTGAAAGTGTCATATGCCCTCCTCCTCCTCCACCCCCTCCTGGAGTTGAACAGAGCTCTATTTTGATTCAAGTGTCGCTTATGTCGTCGAAAGAAAAAAAAAAAGTCTTGAGAATAAATATAAGTAAGAGATGACAAGATGTGCTGTTCATCGTTTTTTTTCAGCAGTCATTCCCTCCCAACTATACCCCCCTCCCAAATCCGAGAAGCTGGAGTTTTACCCTGCAATCATGTTAAGTACCATAATTTAAGCCTCCCTTTCTACAATAAAGGCCTAATTTTCGCTTGTCTGTTTTCTTAAGGCGAGGCAGAAAACAGACATAAATATGTAATGGTCTTTATTATATAGTTGATTGGTGTAGCATCTCGATTAACCCTACATAAATTTGTCAGGGGTACAGCATTGCTAATAGTCACTATCATCTTTTGTATTTTTTTTTTTTGCACAAACGGATAGTCAACAGTACAGTTCCTAAGTTTAGGTCATGCTGGTGAAAGTGAGTCTGTATGTCGTGAGGAGCGATGCTGAGAGGGCCTTTGGTTTTGAGTGCCTACTCAAACTACAGGAACTATTGTTCTGTGCGATGATGAAATGGCCCCTGGTTTTGAGTGCTTAGTCAGGTTACTGGAACCCCTTTGTGAGACTGGAAAGCCAGATTTTCGAAAATAATTACATGTAGCTACCTATACTCTGAGGATACTGGAGAGAATAATTTGAAGAGTGAGTTTATGCCTCCCCAGACAACTGTGGTGTTTCAAGAAAGGAAAAGGAAAGGACATGTAATATATAACTTGACAGAAACGTGGAACTGTTGCACGAGGGTGGTTCCACACAGGATCAACATGCATGGAAAAAGCAAGTGGGGAAAGAAGTGGACAACAGAGGATTATCAATAACAGTAGGCTATGGAAATGGAAGGAAGTAAAGTAGGCACAATAGATAAGTAGCTACCTCTCGAAGCCCTAGCCAACCCCAAAGTAATCTATGGGGCCCATTGGGGACAGGTAAGTATCCCTCAAACATAGGATGGGTGAAAATCTAACACTCTGACTCATCCTATGCCTCATGAGGAGATGCTGTAGGCTTTGAAAAACAATACACAAATAGGCCTAGGTATACTCAGTACTGAACACTTACATCATTAATATAGTAGAGTTTCTGTTCAGTGACCTCCCAAGGATCAGTTACTATATTTGGGGCATTAAACAGCAGGTGCTTCAACTCCTTTTCAGGGAAGATTTGGCGCAAGTTGGTGAATAACTTCTCCATCCTGTTGTCAAATTCGATGAGGGCCGGGCATCTGTACATGAAACACTGTGTGAAATGGAGACATGATCTTCTTAAGTTGGCTAAGCTATGTAGTGTAGGGATACTATCAGCATCAGTAGCCAATGTAGGTATCAGCCAACTGCTAAGCATTGATATCGGAAGCCAAAGTGGTATTGGTACACCTCTCCCTCTACTCACACGGCAAGGGTGGCATATTTTATCATCAACTGAACTAAACCACAAAAGAGTCACACAAAATACCTAAGTACTACAAATGTGTCACAGTTAATGACTATAGAAAATATCATTTAGCTAGTGACAGCGGTATCTAAGGAGTATTACGGTCTGTCCACAAGCTCATGATACGAACAAGCCTATAGGCCTATGCAATCAAATCAACTGCAGTTGCACTGAGAATACACAGAAAGTAATAAAGAGAAACCAATTGGCTGAAAATAATAGTGGGAAACCTACAGGCTCCCTAATGAGACATGTGGTAGTAAAATACATTGAATAAAAACTACAGTGAGTCAATATGCGTACTTACACAGGAAGATAGTTGATCAGAGAGATAGGAAGATACAACGTTGAACTCAGTTTTGCAAGAGCCCTATCTAATGCTGCTGGGGTGAGCTTGTTCAAGTCATATCCATAGAACAAGATGAGTTTCATAACACCTTTGGGAGCCACACTGTGCTTGTAGCAAATGTCAAGCAACTCTTGAAGATGCCTGGGATTCATCATAAACACAGGAGGTCCTGTGCTGAAGCACTTACTTATTTCTTCATTACAAAACAACTCCAGTAAAATTTCTTCAGACACGCCAAAGTCAAGAAGCTTCTGGCACACAATACGAATTTGATTTTGAGAAAATTGGTACTGATAATTTTTCTGTCCAAACTTGATGATTGACTGTACATAATCACTTTTTCTACCTTTTGCTAGTGATGCACACTGCAAATACCAATGGCATGTTGATATGCCTCTTTGAGCTAAGGGATGGGCCAATGCAGGCTGCAGATAAATAGGATTTGGAAACAGCAACTGGAAAAAATATTTCTTGCAATAAATCCTTCTTTGCAAGAAGCAATATGGGAGATGCATTGCAACTATTTAGAGTAGTGCCCCCTGCAAAGGAAAGAAAATAAATAGAAAATACTAAATAACATCTTATAACACGTCAGATATGAATTACCAATGCAAAATTTGAATAAAACTTCAAATAGCCAGCCAGGAAACTCACTATACAAAAGTAACAATTTTTTCTAATTTTATTAACTGTATCTGTGGCTTCTAGGCTCAAAGCAGTGCCAGATGACTCAGCTGTAAATGCTACGCAAAGTTTGCACTCTTATATAATTGTTAATGTTCAAAATATTCTATATAATCATTATTATAATGTCATTGACAAGACAACTCAGTTGACTATTCATCTGAAAATTCAGCTGAGGAGAAAAATTCTCACCAAAAGCTTTTAAAGAATTGATCACTATTCTATACAAGACATGAGACTGGCTCAAGTGAACCCTCCAGCAACACAAGAGCACAACTGAAAAGTGAACCCTGAAGCAACACAAGAGCACAACTGAAAAGTGAACCCTGAAGCAACACAAGTGCGCAACTGAAAAGGAAACCCTGAAGCAACACAAGTGCGCGACTGAACACTTTACCACACCAAGTTGCTAACACACTGAAGAAAGTCGTCCATCCATATATAGGGCAGCACTAGCAGTAATTGCCTTTTTGAATGTTCAAAGCAGCTTCGAGGGTAAGTCAATAAGTATCCGCACTCCATTTTTTTCAATTTAATACAACAATGCAGAGTTTACAATTAGCTATATCATTTTTCAACATAGTCACCCTGCTTTTCAATGCACTTGATCTATCATTATACTAGCTTTTCGATAACCTCAGAAAAAACGCTTTCTGTCGAGCACTGAGCCACGTAGGCCTACGACGCATCGCTTCATTCACCTGCTGATCGATGGTGAAACGACAGCCTCTTCAAGCAGACCAAACAGATGGTAATCAGACGAAGCAATATCAGGACTGTACGCAAGGATGTTCCAACACCTTGAAATGCAGTTTATGAAGAGTGTTAATGGTGTAAGCTGTGGTATGCGGACGGGCGTTGTCATGCAATAAAAGAACGCCTTCCATCAATAGACCTTGAAATTTGTTGCAAATAACTGGCTTAAACTTGTTGACAGGCATAGCACTGTAGTATTCACTGTTTACTATTGACCTTGCTTCCAGGCAATGCTCCAGAATTGGCCCTTGTGAGTCACAGAAAACTGTGAGCATCATTTTTCTTGCAGAAGGTTGACTTTTGATTTTTTTTTTTTTTTACTAGAGATTGATGGTGTTTTCATTTCATGCTCCGGCTAGTACCTACTGAAAATCTCCTATGAATTTTAGCACCTGGTACACCTTCAAACCACAGAAAATGGATTACAGAGCTTTGTTCTTCTATGGTGCAACACTGCAAATGGCGAGTGGTGCATCCATCCTTACTTCTCAACAGCGCAGAATGTACTGAAGTAGTAGCACTGAAACCAACTACAAGGGAGGAGGGCAGAACCATCTACAATCCGGCATAGCACTCATACCGCAGCTATCGAGCCTATGAAGAGAGTACTTTTTGACTTGCCCTCAACTATTCTTTTTAAGGGGAAATTCTAGCAATTTGCCGACAGTAGGCTATTGCTATCAGTACCTGATGCATTCGTCAGTACTGGCAGTTTATTTACAGAACATAGTTATGTCAGATTTGAGTGTCTGCACTACGCCTTTGAAACCTTCAAAATTGTGAGGTCACAATTGCGTTACGCCATTGTGGAAATACCAAAGATTCCTCGCTGCAACAGGAGTGACGCTATTGGCGTAACTCACCTTTGCAGCCCCCAAAGCCCAGGCCAGCCAGACTAGGGAGGCATGCACGGCCGGCACCAGCAAGGAAACGTAATGTACGCACCATCAACGAGCCGGAGAAGTGCGCGGTTGGCCATCAGGGAGCCACCAGCAATCAATACACACTCACGTGGACGGTCCCCAGGAAGAACAAAAAGCCATAAGGGCAATCACCACCATGGCAGCAAGCCAAGCATCATCAGCAGCCAACTCCCCAGCACAGTGGCACCCCAACACCACAAAACACCCAAAAACAAAGACCACCCACACTTCTACAGCATGTGGCACCAGGCAAGCACAACCACAGCCAAGAGCCACCAAGCACAACTAGAATGTAGGGGTATCAGGGGTAGCACCCACAGTGGAGCCCAAGTAACTCCTTAATTCTGGAGGTTTCAAGGGCACAGCAACACTCACTCATATCTGACATACCTTATCTTCTGTAAATGAACAGTGGTATTAGCCAAAAAAAAGGCCACAAATGCCAAATGAGCCGACTTTCGCTGACGAAAGTACAAAGAACAATAGATGAAATTTTTCAAGTAGGTAACTACTAATTGAATGTATTCATATTTTATTCAGCTAGATAGGTACTAAAAGACGATCTGTAACGAAAATACCGCGAAGTAAATAGTTAACAGAGCAGTAGGTATGCTTCCTGAGAATCAGCTGGCAAAAATGTAGTCAAGCATCAGCAGCTGATGTCAGTCTTGTCTGGCGGTCGTAGACGTAAGAAAATTAATGAAATGCAGCGAAAACTCATGCAAAAGTTGTGCTGTTATACTAGGGAGTACAAAAGTATTGTTAATTGCAGATAAATGTGCAGGAACTAGATTGTAGTTGAATGATTGCACTACGATATGTGGCGAATTGCAAGCAGTGGAGTTACAAAAATTAGGCTCTAACATCGTGCGGAGTGGGTCCGATTATTGAAAGATATTTATGGTTTGTAGAGCTATATTATTATTACTGTGCCGGCCAATCCCGTGCGTGAACATTATTAGCTATTATTATAATCGTCATAGTTTTACCACCAAATCCACTCGATGAGTGATCAGTACAGTGCAGAGTCGGTAGTTCTATACAGCTCGGTAGGAATATATCATCTTGGCATTCCTGCTGGAAAATCTTTGTTGGCTCAGTGGACTACTATTGGCGAGGAAACACGCAGAGAACAGAAGAAAGACACTCAGGCGGAGGACGCCCCTTTCGAGGCCCTCCACAGGAGAGTAGAGGTGTCCCGCGCACTAGGTCGGCATCTCGATCGACAGCCCATCTCGTGGAACAGAAAGGGAAATATAGAGAACCTACCAAACCTTCTCAGCAGTTAAATTCGGCCAACTGCAACATGCCCTGCGGAGAAGGCACTCGGGACAGCCCTTGGGTCCGTGAGGCTCATACATATAGTGACAGAAAGAATCCGTCACAATATACGTACCCCTGAGAGCTACCGTATATAGGTAGCTACAAGAAAGTGACTTTAGCATGATTTTATACGAGCAAATCGTATGTACTGCATTTCCCACTGCTCATCCTTTTTCGTCTGAGCAAGGTTAACAAGGATAGGAACACACTGCAAAATTCTTAACCAAATCATTCACTATATATGACGATCAAAATGTTTGCATTGGTAGCAGGGTTTGAATGGCTGACAGCTTGTGTAATGCAACTAATTGTGTAGTGAAAAAATAAAGCCATAAACATGTGCTGAAGCAGTTACTATCCACTTTACAGTTAGTTGTAGGTACCATATTAGTTTAGGTACCTATACTTTTTATATTCCAAAAAAGTGCAAAGATAATCTGGTGCAGCTCAGGTGAACTTTTCTTTGTGCCGTGCGGAAAATAATTAGAAACAAATTTCACATGAGA
The DNA here is from genome assembly GCA_001587735.2 of Parhyale hawaiensis. NCBI lineage: Eukaryota > Metazoa > Arthropoda > Malacostraca > Amphipoda > Hyalidae > Parhyale > Parhyale hawaiensis. The sequence continues at coordinate 7,375,686 of LQNS02000141.1, read as the reverse complement.
AAAGATACTCACAAATCCCTAAGTAACTACTGGTGAGATGGAGACTGCTGCTGCTGAACCTGCTCCTTAGTTCGCTCTTGCAGTTGTTGTTGCATGGCCTCTAACTTCTCAAGAGTAACAGATTTAAGTGGCATTAATTTAGGACGACACAAAGCCAACTGATTGTTTTCTTCCTGGTAGAGGAGTCCCTTACGAGGCAACACTTCCTTTAGGCTTGACATAACTATCAATTTATTGTGTTTCTAAAAAGAACTGGATTTTTATAGTTAGTTCCTCCTTCAAAATTCACCTGCACATTCAGCATGACCAAAAAAAAAGCATGTAGCTCGGTATTACATGTAAGATAATCAGTCCCATTTGTTAAGATGTATGCTATAGAGTATAGCCTACTTTATGTAGGTACTGTATTCTCACAATGGCCACAATAAACTTCAATGCTCTAACGTTTTGACTGCAGGATTTGCTATTAGGTTGATGAAGAGCTCCAACCTGCATCTGACAAAGATTCTGCACTCAAATGCTGCCCTCATAGCATTTGATCTGACCATGCTGTGCATTCCATGCATATGCAATGTAAAAATATTGCAGAACAGAAAAGTGCCAGGTTAGTTACAAGAAATGGCTTCTAGTGAAATTGCAACAGCCATTAATATGCCAAAGTCTTTTTATGGTTCAACAGCGGACTTATATGATTGGCACTGATGCAGCAAGCTGAATATCACAACAATTTAAGTAAGTAGCTGGTGAGCAAGTACAACATTCTAACATCCCACCAATACTGGTATGGAGTCTATCTTACCTGACTCAGCATATAGCTAGCTAAGACAGTCATATAGGTCAGAATTATCCAGAACTTCAAACAGTGCGTTGGTTACCGAATACTCTTTGTACGGCTAGAACTCCATTCTGATCTATACAATGGAGTTTTCGACAGTCTCAAGCATATCTGGGGTTGGTGCTAGACTTTAAATAGACTCAAAGGGGCTACGCCAAACTAACATTTCTTTTCTAAGTCCTGGACAAGTTTAGGCTTATTGGCTTAAACTAAACTTGAATTAGTTGTACCAATCTATGACACCTTATCCAGGCAGTGCATATCATTATAGATTGAAAGTCAAAAAAGGGCTCCTATTCTAATGAGCCCGGCACTTGATTTTCTCGAAATGTTTTGTGGAGTGTCCAGAGCGAGCAATGTATGCACTGATTTCCTAAGTGGAACATGTCGTCTATTTGTACAAGGGTAAATTCACGTTGTCACTGAAGGGTTAGGATCAAAATAAACCCACAAGACAAGACACGCTTAGAACTTCTAATAACAGTTCTGGTGTAATGCCGCACCAGGTGCCCTCACCATCCGACATCAGTCGCTCTTCTCGCTGCTCCGAAAATAGCATAGTCACCCCTAACGACACTCGGTATGCCTAGGACTACTGGGTCCGTATCAGTGCAGTCTCCTCTCCAGCTCATCGGCCTACGCCACAGTACAGTAAAGGTAGTAGGGAAACTTCTAAGGGGTAAATTAGCGCAACATTTGGCTGATGGGCGCGGTTTAGAGGCCTACGTCATCGTTCCTCTACGCTGTGATTGGCCATGGCAAACCAGCGATGTCTTCAGCGATGACGT
>LQNS02000141.1:7295920-7310016 GCA_001587735.2 Parhyale hawaiensis | reverse complement strand
ATGTACTGTAATTTATTGTATGATAGGTAGCTACTGCACTCCGGAATCACTCTTGAACATTGTTTTTTTTTGGGGCATACATATGTCGGCTTCCGGACGAATCTCTATACAACGGAATGCTCCGGTGTATAGCGAGAAACGTCCGTTATATAGGGATCTCTTTATAAACCGGAAATCTCCTTATAACGGACGAAAAATTTCTGAGGCTCCCCCGAGGTGTCCGTTATACAGAGAGTTTACTGTATAAGCAACGTGAAGACGTTGCGCTGCTCGAATACTCTATTTTTCGGAGTAAGATTGAATTTCTGAAAGTCTCGTGGGTAACCTAAAACTCAATTTAATGGGTCGAAGTCAGAGACATGTCTCCAGTTTCGGACAAGTCAAGTTTCGAGAGCTTAATTCGGCGTCAAATCGAACGTGGCTGATGTTTAGAAAGGCGCAATATAAAATTGGTTGGGTTGAGTACTATAACGCTTTCGTAAATGATAGTGACGGCATAGCCTTGCAGATATATGCCACCAGTAAATTCCAATTTCGGAAGCCGAGGGTTGCTTAACTCTTTCTCTGAACATGTCAAGCGGGGTTTTAACTACCAGTCTACCTATAGAAGTTTTGGCAGTTCTATTTATTGTGCTTACAGGAAGTATATACATAAACGTATCAAACGTATTACTGTCGGAGAGTCAATTAAGGCATGAAGTCAGGACAGAAGGAATAGAGAGAAAAAAAAAAAGATGTGTCGGACTCATGAGATATCATCGATTGGTACGGTAAAATTGAGCTAAGCTGAGCCCAACAGGCTTTACTTGTAAGGAACTTAAGACAGAAGCGTCGGTTTTGCTAGTTTTAATCATGTTGCAGTTGTTAGCAGCAACCCATTTTATGATTGAGACGGGTAAAAAAATTCATTTTATGGGACAGGACTGTGTTTTTGGCCGTCTATATCGGGTTATCGCTGGGAAGTTAACGCTTGAAACTCGATTGGAAAGGACGAAACGGATGTTCTTGTCTCAACTTTCATTGAAATCAAACATAGTAAGTAATTACCCAATTGCCGAACTAACCTTATTTCCGAACAAACACATCGTCATATAAGGCTTAATTTTGGAGCCCAGTCGAACGTGCCCTAAGTGTTCGACACAAGTGCGTGTCTACCAATAAAGTTGTTAAAATGTTTACCGTCGAGTTAGTTTGCGTAGCCAGTGCCATCGGTAAAGTTCGCTTCGACAGCTGACCACTCTTCCGTTGTTTACGAGGACGCAGGCGTGGACTCATCGTTGATGGTCAACGTCTACAGTACATTATTATTCCAGAAAGTTCAAAACCAGTGCAAACTTATAACACTAAGTTTATCTTATTTAAAAAAAAATACGAAGAAACAAGGAAACGCTAGGGAGATATGGGTAGGTATAATGGCTGCTGGGAAGCAGAAAAATGACATATGACTGGCAAAGAAATTTTTATAAATGTCTGTATACAGGTAAAAAATGAAATTTTATTTATATTATGACAGTTATACAACGTATTTGCCTTGATGATGCACATCAATATTTAATAACTTTCTGTATAGGCTAGCAGAAATTTTGTAACTTGTTGTCTTAACGCAGTTTCCTAAATTTAAGACTTGATGGTCAAAACTTTTCGATTATCAGAAAAAATAAATTTTTATGATTAATTTTCGAAACAGGATAGCCTAGCCTAGGTCATTACCGTTCACTCTGATTATTCAGATGTTCTACATCATTTAAACGCTTTTAAATAAAAGAAAGGCGTTACATTACTTTTTAGGAGGATAAAAAAGGAAATTATTGCAGCTTAGCAGCATGAAACGTTTTTTTCTTAGATAGTGTCTTTTGATTTTTGACGTGCAGAATCTAAATTTGAAGTCCATTTTTTTTTTGGACGACCCTAGTTTCCAAGTTATACGGAAAAAACCTATCCCATTGTTTTCCTACGGGGGAAAATGTACTCAAAAACGATGGCACAGTGCAATGGACAACCTGTTAGACGTATTTTTAACTTAACCTAACCTAGGTTAAAAATCTATTAAAGGGTTGTCCATTGCACTGATTCATCGTTGGGTATTTTCTCTCATAGAAAAACAATGAGATAGGTTTTCCCTATAACTTGAAAACTAGGGTCGTGCGAAAAAAACAGACTTCAGATTTGCGTTATACAGGTCAAAGTACATAATATATGAAAAAACACCCAGTTTTTAATGCCGTTAAACTGCAATAATACCTAAGAAAGCTGTGGCTTTAATATGGAACTCGCAGTTTCATTTTGAAGCTAGAACACTCTGAGAGTGCATACCTCCGCCAAGCAAGGCAAAGTCAACGAAAAATTCAAATTAGTTTTGAAACTATAATTTCTCTTTTATTAGCCCCACAATCTGGTCATTTCTGCCTTTTGATGATGATGATGATAATAATAATAATAACAGTTTCTGTAATATTCTTGAAGATCCGTTCATAACTTTGTGAGTTATGTTGCAGACAAACATTCTGATAAACATTAGTTGAACACACAAACAAACTAATCATCACCAAAATTTGATCATTTATGTCTCTTGACATTTCTAACAATTCCTTTGAATTTTATTTAAATCCGTTCAAAACTTTTTGAGTTAATTTCTTAACAAACATTAAATCAAACACAGTAACAAGCAAGCAAACGGACCAACAGATCATACAAAATTTTGATCATTTACTTTTCGTAATATATATAACAGCTCATATAAATTTGATAAAAGTCCGTGCATAACGGTCTGAGTTATCTTGGTGACAGACAGACAAACCCAAAAGATAACCTCATTAGCAAAGGGAAAGAATTCAAAAGAACGAAGCTTCTTCATAGCCTGTGCCGAAGCATGGCATCCCTTGTTTCCAAGGATTTTCGTCGGGCGTCGGTCGACTAAACAGGTGAGAAATTAAAACTTCAGAGGACATTATTCATATTGAAAGGTCCTCAATAATCCTCCGAATGTCTTCAAGGTTTGTTAACTGCCTCCCGTTGCTATACTCTCTCCATATGATGATAGCTCCATGTTCACAATGGGGTTGAAATCTGACCTGTTTGGAGGACACTTTTAAAACCAGAATCTTGGAGCGAGTTAGAGGTAGGCTGAGATATATGTGCAGAGGCATTATCATGTTGAAAACCATGGCCCTTCCCAAAGACAGCGGTTTCTCCAGCAACGAAGTCATGAGGCAGCTGTCATGGAGCTCGCAGTCGGCTTTTGAATTAAGCTTTACCTTGTATATGGTCCAATGATATCAACGCATACGATTCCAGCAAAAACATTATATGCCTCCGCCACCTTGCTGGCGACAAATCCGAAATACGGATTGTTGCCTCTTCAGCATCTAGCCAGATGGTGCATCATCTGGCCCATCGGGGGTGGTACGACACTGTTCCTTAAATATATATTTGTTATTGTCTTGAAATCCGTCTTCAGTTGCGTGCGCGCCCATTCAGCCTTCCGGTTTTGTGACGTTTATTTGTTTTTTGACGTTTGTTGTTCCTTTGTTATTTTTGACTTATAAAATCTTCTCTTCCGCTCTTACTACCTATAGCTGCCATTACGTTGCTCCATATTCTTCGTTATTTTTTCGGCATTACAAAATTAGGGCCCAAATTCTTTCTCCATTTAGAACCTTCAAAGGCCTTATAGGAAATTTTGTTCTCTGAGGGCTTGCGCTGTGTATCGTAAGAGGTTAAAGAATTGATAGGTGCAAAGGAGGGGAAATTTCCCCGCGTTTTCCTCGTTCCTATACGACGCGACTTGATAGAAAGTATAGTACAGTCTGCCTACAGCTATGGCATTGGCCTCTCTCCCATTGTCAGCTCGCCCGATCCTAATAATAAAATTATAATTATCCGAAAGTTGCCCAGAAAAATTATAGACTTCTGTTAGGAATAAATAGAGCAATAAATAAACTGAGCGGTATGAAAGCCTCCGCTCACGAGATCACAAAATACGGAACATTCTCGACAACCTTTCCGATTTACATTGCCACACGGCCATGGTTCCGTCTCGTATATTGTTACATTGTAAAAAAACAAGAAGATCTCAGCCCCCCTGCGGTTTTTAAACTATAGCAAGTGCCAATAGAATACTATCGAATGTGTCGGTTTCTTTAAGTGATTTTTTGTAACCAGGAATGTGTGCACCAGCGCGATGTTCAGACATGTGGAATTATAGTCGCTATTAAGGAAGCTACTGTCCCAAGAGTCTGAAACGTTTTGAATTTTAAGCCCTCGTCTCAAGCTAGGTGAAATGATTTTTGAAATTTCTAAGAGCTACTCTATCGAGCATTGTATATATGTAGTACGCTATTTAATATAAGACATAATTAGAACAATAATCCTAATATAGTAAAATGCTTTGTGATTTTATTTACTTATTCCGTGTACGTGTTGAAGGAAATAGATAGGCAAAAAATAGGCCCCGCTGCAGATTTTGTAAATCATTGACCAGGTTGCAGAACATGGTGAAGGCTGATCCTTATCCCTTTATCTGAAGACACTTCTCTTTTGAAACACATCTTGAAATCGGTACAATATGAATGCAGCTTCTAGAGCCCGATTTTATAACTTTCATTTTCTCAGGTTGCGACGTATAAATTTGGTAGATGGTCAAGGAAGCGCTCTGGAGGACACGAAGTTTCACTTACAGTAGACACTTAGACATTATTTTCATTTCTTCTAGCTTACTGTCTTTCTTATTTGACGAAGTAGTTTTCTCTTCATAGACCAAAATTTGAGAGCTTCAAATGAAGCAGATATTTGAGTTGGAAAGGCAGTATGAACGGTATCATTGCTACGGAGCGCTAACATTGTATATAAGCTAACCTGACTGGCGTTGCATTCAAGTTTATTGGAGTGTTTTACTCTTTTACTTCTGCCTATCGATATAGAAGAACTAAGGATGAGAGCACTACAAAGGATCAATGAAGAAAATGAAGAAGTAAGTCAGAGAAGATTTCGCACTGGCCTATAGGTATTAGGCAAACATATCTATTATTGCGGGAATTTTTTCACGCACGGGTCCACTAGTAAACATATAAACTGCCAGCTCTGAAATGGAATGGCAACTGACACAAAAATCAGGAAACTATTCTTTTGATTAACAATCACTACTAAGTATTTTTTGTGAAAGTTATAACTAAAAACAGTTATTTCTTGTCAACATATTAACTTCATTTTCGACCAGAAGCAGTTGCCACAACCGTAGGTTTTGCTTTTGGTTACCTATAGCCAGTACTCCAGCTTCCCGCCCCGACTACACTTCGTTTGTTTTCATGAACTTAAGCATGACCGCTCATTTCTCTCCTGTGAATGAAAGCCGTACCTCCCCTCCTTCCCTCCGTGACCTTGCACCGCATCTCATCAAGGTCCCCTACAGAGCGAATCGGTGGCCTCGTTCTATTGCCCTTCCATATCGATGAAAACAAACCCTGTGGATATTTGGAGGATTTACAGTAATAGTTTATATTGGCCGCCAGTCCGCCAGGTGAATTTTTGGGAAATGTTCGACACAAAGTTCCCCTTGCCAAAAGCAAAGGGGGAAAATCCCTTTCGGAAATCCCCTCCCCGCTCCATGCAGGCGCCTCAGTTACGTTCTGGCTGCTGGCGGGTGTGGTATACGTGTGTGACCTTTGCCAGTACTGGTGGTTGTGCGTACGTTGCATTGTGCATACATTTTATTTGTTACATAAGTCAAGTGAGGATTTTCCTGGCTTTCCTTTCATTGAATAAATTCAAGTCTAATAAATTAAGTATAAAGATACCTGGTGAAAGTACGTTCTACAGTGCCACAATCAGCAAATATCGTGCAATTTGTACTCGGAAAATATCTTTTCCCCTGGGATTCCTGGAACTGTGATTATGGTCTTAGCGGAAAGGTAAGTTTGCTACGCCCTTAATATCTTCGATGATGACGCATGTTAAATGAGAAGACGTAGCATAGCTCCTGATCACTGCTGAGGAGCAAGTTTTTGACACATGTTTGATTGGTTTTATCAGACATGTGTTTGGATACTAATAGTTAAGCTGGGTTCACACTAGAGTTTTTCTAGAGTTTTTTTTTTCATACGCTGATACGAACTGTTTGCGCGTTTTGCAATGTTGCTTCCTACTGTAACCACAACTAGTGTGTCTTCCAAAAGATTGCTAAAATACCTAGCATCCGTCATGTCGGCTGGTTTTAAGGTAAAGTTTTGCATCTCTCTTTATATAGAGCGAATTAGAACCCAAAAGGCCTCAGATAAATGAAACACAGCAGGGGAGTACTTCAGTATTGCTACGAAAAAATTAGCGGCAATGATGACGTCACAACTGATTACTTGCATTAACTCTTAGACATCTCCGGCGGCGATAACAAGAGACAATGATGACGTCACATTGGTTTCGAAATGTGAATTTGAGGTACGCCAAAAAATCGTGTATTTGTGTACGTCTACCTTTGCATGTGCAAAAGGCTATAGAATTTTCTGTGATTTACAGGGTAACAACAAAATATTGGGACGCGTGACGCTCTAAGACGGCAGCAAAACACTAACAAAGTGTGCTCTCATGGCAGTCGCGCTTTCTCACGTAGGTACAGTCCACCAATTATGAGCAAACAAACAAACAAATATAATTTATTATCTCGTATACAGGGTACAGTGGATACACCTATCGAGGTTTTCTTTTTGCCTTATTTCTGGAATTTTGAAGAACTGGCAGTGTGAAGAGCAGGAGAAGCAGTCTGTGATGAGAGTCAATTTAGGATCCCTCACCGTGCATCGCCTGGCCTCTCGCTGCTGGAGTGCATCACGCAGTGTAAATCCTTAGCGTGCCGTCCGGGGAATCGAGCCCGGGCCTCCGTTGATGCGATGCCGAGCCGTTGTCACTTCACCACCGAGAGGGTAGCACAGGATGACGTGCTACAACTGACTTTTTGACAGACAGTGAACAAGTGCGAATGTGCAGTCTTAATGATGTATTACCCCAAGTATTAGGATAGAAGCGAATAGGACATGTTCAGCTGACAAAACTGGGGGGGGGGGATTGTTGTAGTGCACTGTTCACTCTAGTCTATAGGCAATTACAAAAAATTTTATGAGTGCAGACATGTTCGCTATCCTTTCATGAGACATCCATTTTGTTTTCAGTTTATCTGAAAATCTGCAACTCACTATGAGATGGTGCGTATGGTTCATCAGCATCCACCAGGTACAGAGCCTAGTTCATAGAAATCAGGTATCTGCTGTAGTTAGTGTAAGATACATGCGGCTGGGTGAATGTGCTACATCGACTTTGACTATTTGTGTCAGCAATGCATTTTAGAGAGCAAATAATTTAGGACATCGATGCTATTGATAGTTTCGAGCAGTGGGATGTCATAGCGTTCACGGCCGTCATCCAAACGGTCTTAAGTTCTCTTGAATATTGCTTTTTATCTCTGCATCATGTCGCTCCGATTCACTTAGATGAATCGAGATAATCTCGTCCGATAATATTCAACCTGTTGAGAACTTTGATGCTGAGCCCTGCGAACCTGAATTTGAGGCCATCTTAAGCGTAGTCGGTGTGCGGTTACCGTTTGAAACTCGATTTAAAATGGCGAATTCAACGCTCACAGGTGACGTTTCGGACAAGTTAAGGTAACAGGAGAAGCTAGAGTGTCTCGAGCCAAATGGATGAAATAAACTCGCCCAAAAAAAAAAACGATCATCGTAGAAGATAAGAACAGCGGGTATAGGTAGCTCAGTAGAACTATTAGATGAGTTGTTGCTAACTCGAGGGTCACGCATCTCCCCCCCCCCCCACCGCTGCATGAGGGGTGCCAAAACATTTGCAGGAAGTCATGTATAGCAATGCTGTCTGTGGCTCGGAATAATACTGATTGGATTATAAGTACATTTTTTGTGCTCCTCCATTTTCATTTCGCGTGTTTCTGTTTTTGTGGAAAAATAATGTGTTAGAACAGTTGAGTGTCATTAGGTGACACTTGGGTGGCTGGTAACGAGCTTGTGAGTGCATGTACCTACCTGAGTGAATGTGTAGTAGTTGTGTAGTTGTGACTGCAAATGCATGAATGTGTGTGCCAGCGAGCATGTGAGCTTGCGCGCATACTGTATATGTGTGCTTGAGTGCAGACGTTTGTTTCCATCTTTAACAAAGAAATTAGAAATTTAAATCCAGCTGCTGGTAGTAAGGGGTCACGTGGACTTAAAGATTTTAGTAAGAGATCGCGAGTAAATAAAAGAAAAAATAGGTAGGAGACTAGGAGCCGATGTCTTCGATCTTCTGCTCTGACAGCTGCCAGCGAGCTCTTATAGGAACACTTATATTCATAGCTAGAAGTCCATAACTCGCAGCAATTAATAGCGCATCTATATATGTGTGAACGTTTGAAAAGTGAATTGCAAAATCAAATGCGAAAGTGTCCGGAGATTTCGGGGAAAATTTGGTTTCGTTCTCCCCTCCTTTGTTCCTTCTTAACGCCTCTGAGTGACAGTTGTGATCTAGAGTGAATATAACCCTAGATGTGCCGCAGGCCAATTAGATCGGCCCAGCTATAATTCCCCCAACGCCAAGGACGGCATATCTAGGGTTAGTACCTAACAATTGGTTCATTTCATTGCGTTGGGTATAGTCTGTGTAAGCCAATCTTTGTGTCAGTTGAGTAGCTTTAGCTTGTGAACGAGCTTACAAAATGAAATGACTAGGGCTACGTTTAGTGTTTGGGAGAGGGAAGTTGGAGTTGGAAGGACGGAGGGTGACACGCAACGGTGAGGCTTTAGAGCTCTGACCGACAGTTCAATGTTTTGCTGGACAGGAAGTTTTGTTAGCTTAACTAGCTGTGCCACTGACGCCAGAGCCGCTGACACCAGGGTCACTGGCTGGTTCCAGTGCCGCTGACGCCAGCGGTTTTGACACCAGTGACACTGGCTGGGTGCCTGGATCCAGTGCCGCTGATTCAACTGACACTGGCAGCTGGGTACAGAGGTCGGGGCATACGATGTACGGGGAGGCGTGCCACGCACACTCTATAGCTGTGGTGACCCTCTTGCCTTATTCGCTTCGTTGTTCATTGCAAGGTCTGCAGGATCCTTACTTGTGCTGCACGAAGTATAGCTAGCCATACTGCCCATGCACTGTACAGATATTTTACATCGTATATTTTTTATTAGCTATTTCTGTTACTGTTAACATTGTTTAATTTTGTAAGTTTTACAACAGTCTGTCTTCAATATTGCCTTATATATTGCAAAACTAAACGCAGGAACATGCAGGCAGCAGGGTCGGTTTGCGATGAATAATAGTTGGAGGCCGAGTTCACATGCCATTGGTATAAACGCGTTCATTCATCCACTTGCCCGTAAATAGTTTTCTTGCGTCGTAGTCACGCAACTTTGTCAACACCACAAAAAGTTAGTAATACGTAAAGCTCGAGTCAGTTTCCTCTGCAAGTATCACTAGGCAAGTTAGGGACGTCTCTTTAAATTTTTAGTGAAATAAAACTCAGAAAACAGTGAACATTTCTGCTATTTCCAGGGCACAGTAACGTATTCGGTCAAGTGGATAAGCGAATGCGTTTATATAACTGACGTGTGAACTCGGCCTTGGACTATTCAACTTGCGAGACCTTTCCAAAATGTCCGCTTACTCTCGAAGAAATGTAAATGGAAAAATGTGCATATATCTGAATTCAGGTTATGCAACGCGATCGACTACCATATCCAAAGCCCGTTTCACTCAGCAGTCTTTTCCCTACCTTCATAATTCCCTACCTTCATATTTCCCTACGTTCATATTTCACAGCGGTCGAATGCGTTTCTGTCTATTGATACAATCACTTTTAATTTAAAGAGGTATCCTAAACTCTGCCGTAGTGACACTTGCTAAGGAAGCTGCTTACATTCTAGCCAGTGTTTTAATATGCACGCGTGTGTGTTTGGGAAATTGCGAATGAAGTATTCGCATTTTTTATTAATTTATTTATTTATTTATTATTATTTATTTATTATTTTTTTTTTTTTGAAGTACAAACGTAGAGCTAAGCCATGTGTCACTAGTAAAGTGTGGGATATATCTACAAATTTGGAGAGAATTACAACTCAAACACTGCACGATTTTGTCCTTCAAACATATACACCCTTACGCATTCCGAGGCTGAGTTTCGGGATCACGCCGTTTGTCTGTCGCTAAACAATCCTTTACCCTTTCACTACCGATTCATTTTTTTTACTGTATAATGAACCGCTGGGATCTCATTTCACGTTATTACAAGGATTCTTATGGCCACTGGTATTTTTTAAGAAACTGTGGGACACATGCGCCCAACGGTAGTGAAAGTATGAAGTTGGTTCACAAGATAGTGTTTTGAATGTTTCCTTTCCGCTAATTGTCCATGAACCACAAAAAAAGTGGGCAGCTTTCTCGGTTTTGAATCACTGTAGATTTGAAGACATACCAGAAATTTCACTAGTGTCTCTTACTCGAGTTACCGGAACTAACTAGGCGACTAACATTTGAGGGAGTCATATGCTATAGGCGCACAGTTGAGTTTACAAGGGCACAGCATAATGGGACTGTTAACTGAACGAATGAATTCAAAATACTATCTCGTACAAATGCCATTACCTCTTACCGGGCGAATGCTATTCTTAAGAAAAAGTCTCCGCCGCCCAGTACAGGTTAAGACTTAAGAAAGACCTAAACCAGCAGGGTAGAGAGACAGGGTCAGTTGAGAGTCAAACGCTGAGACACCTCGTGAGACCGCTCGGAATGTTACCCGCAGGATTTTGATACCTTGTCACACGAGGGAATCATCTGATAATCTTAATATGTCCGCGAGTTCCTGTGGAATCCCTCTCGCTGTCATAGTTGCGTGCTCAACTAGAAGATATAAATAAATGTGACGATACCCATTCACTTCACAACCAATACGATGTAAGTCTGTGATAAAGTATCTCACGAATTATAGGTATGCTGTCACCAGTAGGTTACGAAGGTAAATTAATACAAAGAGTTTTTTATACTACTGGGTACTGACCAGGGCGTAATAATGTTATTACTACTCCTTGCTACTGACTGTTTGTTAGTAACATTCTGCGCAGATGATCGGCCAATCACCGTCAAAATGCAGCAAGCTGTCCTGAAAGTTCTCCACGAACGTGTGAGTTACAGGTTTTCTCACGTCGATTCACTGGGCAAAACCAACAAACGTTTATTTAGCTGCCGTATGAACCCGCCTTTGCGAACATCAATGAGAAAGCCATATTCAATGATTATTTTTAATTAAAAATAGCATCCCGTATCATACAGTGACTTCACCGGAGGAGTAATAATTCACTCACATTTATTATTGTTTTCAAGTGACTGAAACATTTGGAAAAACGTAAATTGGTTGATAACAACATTAACTGGATGAGATGTAAAGATCGGAAGAGCTTAAAATGTTAACCACTATCTCCGTAACGTTGACTTGCTAGTTCATATACTTATTCTCTTGTCGTAGCATCTTCTCCATTTTCGATTGGGTTTTGTATTGTTTTTGACCATAGAGCGCGCCGTGCGCACAGCAAGTTTAGAAAAGAACGTCAATCTAATGAAGGGGAATCTGCTATACTGTGTAATTTGATTTGATCAGAACTGTCTCGCAGCGAACTGATGTAACAGCCATCGTCGAATGACGGCTTCATTTTCCATCTCTATGTAGTTCTCAGCTCCGTATATAAAGTTCAATATGTACAAGCTACTTTGTGGTGATTTAGAAACACTGATTCGAGCAACTATTAATAGCCTTGCGTGAAAAATTTACTGCATGGGTACAGAGTTTCTGACACCATGCAGTGTAAAGTTTCTTGCCGCGCTGACGTCATAGAGCCCCACCCCCTACCCCTGCTCCACAAATTCTGCTGCTAGCTACTTCTTGTCTGGCGTACCCTTAGCTGTTCTTATACCCTGTCTGCTGGTCGGTTCACATTTTAGTCTTTTCAACATCTTCCTACGCACAGTTTAAATTATATTCTTTTGGTTGCTAGAAGCTTAATATAACAGAAACACTCCCTGCAGTCCTGCTAATAAGGCCCATCCCGGTCTCCAGTGTCCCAGGGAGACCAGACCCCTGCGTACGGTGCCGCCGCATAGCTGCACGGGGATTCCCCTGGCGGGATTCCCCGGATGCAATCTCCTGTCGCAACCTCAACGCTCCGCCTCCTCTCTCACAACCCGCTCTGCCCCCTCCCCCTCTCACGTGATATCGGAATGGTTGGAGCTTTGTATGGAATTCTGGGAATATAGCGATGAGTGAAATCTGTTGGTGACTTGTTACCTTAATTTGGTGCATCCTGTCGTGCGTTTGTTTGTGATGAATTGTACGTTTACTTCTATTATCCCGCACTGCACCGGATCACAACTAACGACGTTCGTACACTGTAGCTGCTAAACTTTTTAAATGCATTACATCGCAAAAAAATTTAGTTTGGGATTTACCTAATTCAGTGCATGCAGCATACGATAGCTCCCAGTGCGTTCCCCATTTTCCCCCATAAGATTATGGGGTGTCGAGCTCGTCAAGCTTCTGGGTTGTGCTACCTGTATTTCTAAACAGTTTTATGCATTCCGGCAATCGTTTTATTTTCTCTATACAAAGTGCACTGGACAGCAGGGTGGTATTTAAGGAATGTGAACCGTTGTATGTATTGAATATAACGCGTTAACTAATTGCAAGCCTTAGGCTTAGTTCTCAGGATAACTTGTCTTGCAGGATAAAATTCACGGCCTTGCCTATTGGGACATCTATTACGAGTCTCTGAGATTCAATCATTTCAATGCTTGTGGGCAGTTGTTGCATCTATGATCCTGTACGTATGACAGTTGCATCATTGTTGCGCTCTCTCGCTGTACTGATGACTCAGACGCACCTGAGTGTCGGAATCGCTCGTAGCGGCACGGAAAGATTTGGACACTTGACCCAGAAAAGTTATCGACACGTAGATCACTGCAGTGCAGTAAACTGAGAGTGAAGGTGGTGACCGTTCTGGATCCAAGATGTTCCATTTTATGCATAATTTTTACTACGCCAGCGCTCCGTTGTTGAGGCAAGTTGCCTGTGTTTGGCTATTTATTCCTTTGTTGATAGGGTCTTCTTTTTAACTATCAGCAGGTAACGGCCAACTAGCTCGATTTATTGGCGCTTTTGTCAGCGTGCTGTCTACCGTAGCATCCCCAGTCAGTTTCCACCTTAGCAGAACATATCGTAGCCTTATAACTTACTCTATATTAGGGGTAAGACGCCATTATAGGGCCGCTCTTATCCGCTGAAGAGTCAGATGCGTTCTGTCAAGAGTGATGCACTGCAGTTGTGAAATTCACCCGGTGAGTGACTGTACTGCTTGGTTCAACTTTGTATTATTCACGCGCAATGCGAATGGATGGGGATAGTGGCAGAATATGTACCTAAGCGGTTATTCGGCCACTCTTCAGTATTTTTGTGATGGTCGCCAGACAGTGGTACGAATATTTTGGTATTTATATTTTGGTCTCCAGATGATGGTACCGATGCTTTAGCGTGTTTGTAGTGGTCTCCAGAGAATGGTGCCAATGCTTTGATATTTTGTAGTGGTCTCCAGATGGTTGTACCGATGCTTTCCTATTTTTGTGGTGGTCTCCAGACGATTCTACCGATGCTTTCGTATTTTTTTGGTGGTCTCCAGACGATTGTACCGATGCTTTAGCACTTTTGTTGTGGCCTCTAGGCAATAGTACCGATGCTTTCCTATATTTGTGGTCTCCAGACGATTGTACCGATGCCTTAGCACTTTTGTTGTGGCCTCCAGGCAATAGTACCGAGGCTTTCCTATATTTGTGGTGGTCTCCAGACGATTGTACCGATGCCTTAGCACTTTTGTTGTGGCCTCCAGGCAATAGTACCGAGGCTTTCCTATATTTGTGGTGGTCTCCAGACGATTGTACCGATGCTTTAGCACTTTTGTTGTGGCCTCTAGGCAATAGTACCGATGCTTTCCTATTTTTGTGGTGGTCTCCAGACGATTGTGCCGATGCTTTGGTATTTTTGTGGTGGTCTCCAGACGATTGTA
>LQNS02000141.1:7276324-7295808 GCA_001587735.2 Parhyale hawaiensis | reverse complement strand
GTATTTTTGTGATGGTCTCCAGACGATTGTACCGATGGTTTGGTATTTTTGTGGTGGTCTCCAGACGATTGTACCGATGCTTTGGTATTTTTGTGGTGGTCTCCAGACAATTGTACCGATGCTTTGGTATTTTTGTGGTGGTCTCCAGACGATTGTACTGATGCTTTGGTATATTTTGTGGTGGTCTCCAGACGATTGTACCGATGCTTTGGTATTTTTGTGGTGGTCTCCAGACGATTGTACCGATGCTTTGGTATATTTTGTGGTGGTCTCCAGACGATTGTACCGATGCTTTGGTATTTTTGTGGTGGTCTCCAGACGATTGTACTGATGCTTTGGTATATTTTGTGGTGGTCTCCAGACGATGGCCCCGATGCTTTGGTAGGTATTTTTGTGGTGGTCTCCAGACGATTGTACCGGTGCTTTAGCATCTTTGTTGTGGCCTCCAGGCAATAGTACCTACCGATGCTTTGGTATTTTTGTGGTGGTCTCCAGGCGATAGTAGCGATGCTTTGCTTTGCTACATTTGTGGTGGTCTCCAGCCGATGGTACTGATGCTTTGGTATTTTTTTGGTGGTCTCCAGCCAATGGTACTGATGCTTTGGTATTTTTGTGATGGTCTCCAGGCGATAGTAGCGATGTTTTGCTTTGCTGCATATGTGGTGGTGTCCAGCCGATGGTACTGATGCATTGGTATTTTTGTGGTGGTCTCCAGCCAATGGTACTGATGCTTTGGTGTTTTTGTGGTGGTCTCTAGACGATGGTACTGATGCTTTGGTATTTTTGTGGTGGTCTCCAGCCGATGGTACTGATGCTTTGGTACCCACAACAGCAGCGTGTCTGACTTCTGCGCTAGAGGTGCCAGGATTGAGCGTGCCGGGGCGATCTTCGTGGCATCCGGATCGCTGAGTCGGCAATTGCTTGGTATGCGGAGCTGTGTGGGGGCACTTGCCTGACTAGGAATGGGAGGGTAGGGGGACTCGGGTCGTTGGACCTTCCGTTTTGGCGCCATAGTTCTTCGCGACCGTTGGTTGGCTGCAGCTGTACTTACTCCTCTGGGGCAAATTGGCCTATTTCTGCAGCACAAACCAGTGCGTGTGGGTTTTCCAGGGGAGGGTATAGTCAAAGTTGACTTTTACGGTTTACAGTAGGTGTCAGTTTGTCAAGAAACGACTCTGTCGATGCGACAGCATCTCTGAAGGGGTTTTCATACTATTCCTGAATTTCTTTTCTCTGTTTTCTCGGCACTTTAGGCGATACTCAAGAAGGGGAACAGCATTTATTATTTTCTTTTCAGGAATTCATTATATCACTTAAATGTATACGTGACCAATATTGTCTACTATGTGGCTATGGAGTACCAACGAGTTTACAACGCGCTACAGCTTCGCCAAGTCTTCAGTAATAAATTTCGGGATTTTACTACCCGATTTCGTAGTAAAAATGGAATTTACATGGGTCTACTGATAGACTTTACTTTTACTTTGCGTAGCACTGTTGCCAGGCAGACAATGCCAGCCACTGGGTTTAACTAAGCACAAACTGGCCTCGAACTTCTACCCAATCAGAAATTTCGCTATTTCAGGTCAATCATCCGATGGTGTCTAATGCCGCTCACCGTATACTAGTAGATATTGGTTAAATAGCTACGAACTTCCGATAGAGCAAACTATATCTTTTCACGTGGCGACCGCTGTACAGTGTACACGCGTGAAAATATTCAAGCAATAGCGGGGTTGTGTGACTTGTACGAAACGAGTTGAAATTGCCATGAATGCAATTTGTGGTTTTTACTCGGATGCGCTTTAAAGCGACCTTGGTTTCGTGAGAACACACCCGCAAGTTGATCATTGCAACGGACCTCTTTTAATCGGATGGTTGAGTAGAATGTGAGAGTTACCCATGAGAAGAATGTAAGAGTTACCCATATATTACGTTTTCTATGCGATGCACAAGTCTACGGACAGTGTGCGTATTCTTGCGTTGTCATGTCGGCCCACCAGGAAGTTGCTCGGTTTATAAATAAATAAATATAACTTATTTCTCAGCTGATGCTAAAATTATAATTATTGAATACTACGCAGTGTTGAAATATGTAGTTTTTATGTGTTGAATCGGTGACAAAAAATTTGATGTCAATTTAGATAGTACGTCTTACTCTGAATGCCCTCCTGAAGTGAACTCGTTTTACGAAATAAGTTGTAGTAGTATTAAATTAAGAACTGAAACCCTTCAGTTTGTGGCGTTTTTAATGATGTAGCTAATAATAAACAGGATGAAATAAGTAATAACCTTGGCGGAAAGAAGGTTGTTCAATGAAACTTACGAATACGTTACAAGCTTCGATATTTTTGTTATTTAAAGGGAAGGGATATTATTACAATGAAAAGCCGATTTGCATAGGACGTCGACAGCTAACAAGAGTAACTAGAAATGAAGAATAAGTATCGATCAATTTTAGCAAACAGTCATCAGTTGATTTGGGATTAATTCTAATGATGCAGACACATAAATCACTTTCGTGTATAGTGTATGCGTATGCTAGTGTTAGTAAAGTTAGAGAGAGAGAGAGAAAGAAAGAAAAACAGATATTGTTTCGCAGGTTACGAACTCGACCGATTTTTTTCAAGCCTGTACTGTCGGATCGTACTTTATTATCCAAATAAATGTCTGGGATATTTTTAGAGCCGTGAGCTCCTGGCCGTGCAGCCCACGTGAGTAAAAGTCCGCAGACCTGGAATTTCTGCTGCCTTCTGGCGTTTTTTTTTACTTCTTTTTACCTCTGGAAATTTATGCGTAAAAACTATTCGCATACAAGAGTCGCGTAGTCTTGCGGCTGCGCGGCTTGTTGCCCTCTGTTGATCAACTTATTGCATCGTCAATCCAGGAGGTGTAATGGATATAAATTCATGAACCGATGGCTGAACTACGTAACGGTACTTCATTCAACCATGCATAAGCCCTCCTTGTCGCGTGCAGCGCTGCTCAGGCTCTTGTTGCATTACATCGACCATTTCGGCATTTTGTGCCTTCGTAGCGTTTTTCTTTTGAACAATTCACCTCATTCCAAGCAGCATAGGAACTTTCTAGGTTAACTACCTGATGCTGACTATCGAAACCGGAATATTTCATCTAGAAAAGAGAGATTTCAGTTCGACAAAGGAACAGTGTACTGAGCGCTGTATTTCTTAAGTTTCAAACAGGAATAAGTGTATTTTCATAGATGTAGCGCAGTTTATATAGCTCTTACTGTAGTCTCATTATGTAGAGCATAAGAGCGTACTTTTTGTTTACTGTTTCGCCATTACCGCTAGCAGTCAACTAGAGCTCCCCCTGATGAAATTTCTTTTTCTCTGGTGACACTTGGATTACGTAACCTTGTAATCCAAAAAGGACCTCTACTTCTACTGGTAGTTCTTTAGGTGATAAAATTTATTATGAGGCAAGGAGGTAGTGTATTTAAACAAAACCTCGTGACACTCTCTAGGCCCTAGCGCATGGTTGAATAACGTAACAACATGACGTAATAGTTCAGCCATGGTCTAGGGATCTATTATTGTGATCCATCTACAGTATCTGGATTAGGTTTCCCAGATATTAAAAATAAACTGTCGGACAATAATAAGGGCTTTTTTCCAAAGGTGACCGGAAGCCTACAAGGATGATGAGACTTTCAAGGTTAATGCGCGCGGATCGAGGGCCCAAACTGCAATGCACCCTGGGTAACGAGCTTGTGACGTAAAATCGTAGTACGTTGATAAGTAGCTACTTTAGATGTTTCTCCTTCATTTCATTTGGGCCTCCAGAGTGTCTTACATGTCCTTCATTCTTTATAGTTGAACTCTTTTTTTTTAGCTTTCTGAAGGATAAAATTTTGAAATAACTTTCGTAAAAAGGCTTGTAAACGAGCTGATGAATTCATACCGGTAAGTGCCCGCATGTGTCAGAAAAACTTTTGGAGTCAACTTATCGTCTGTAGATGCTATAAATCAAGTGAGTTTTGTCGAGAGTAATATGGCATCCTGAATCATATGGTTGAATACCTTCATGTTTTCGATTTATTCTTGTCTTCTACCAATGACCTGCTATCCTCTATTATATCAAACCGCTGCAGCAGAAAATGGTTCTGATGCGTATGATTAAACCCCGAGATAGAAGAACTTTTAACCAAGATTTGTGTAGAAAACATTTAAGCATCACAGAAACAAATTTGTTTCCTTCCGGCGAAGTATAATATTAAAGCAAAAGTCTATACATAATACGCAGAAGTCATATAATTGCTCGGTAAAACTAGAGTAAAAAGCATCAATTAGCCTAAATACGCTGTGCGCATTATTACAGCAGTATGACAGTCAAGTGTCGCGTCCGACTCGCGTATTCCTCCACTTAAACTGTCTTACAGAACGATGGTGTTAAAACTGGTGAATGCTAAATCCATAATTATTTGCCCTCATGCTGTAATATTTATAATTAGCAAAGGAGGACCTGTTAGCGACGCGTACGCAACGGCATAGCTATCGTCCACATTTTAAAGACACTGTCCGAAATAATAATAATAAAATTCTATCCTTCAGGGAGCTAACAAGTTCGTAGATGCTTTGCTGCATATTTTTGTGTAACTTAAAAGATTGTAGCACATGTAGGACGCTCTGGAAGCTCTAATGAAATGATGAGGAAACAATGTAAAATAGCTTCTTATTAACGTACTACGATTTTACGACGTCACAAGCTCATTACCCGTGGAGCATTGCAGATTGGGTCCTCAACGTGCGTTAACCTTGTAAGTTTCATCATTCTTGTGAAGCCTACGTATTGAAATAGGAAGCCGAGATATCGAGTGCAGTTGTTCTCTGCTGCCTGTTACTGGACTAAGCATGTGCACAATAGCGCAACTCTATACGTAATTGCAATCACCTGCACTCTTTATCGGTTATGTTTATATCATAGACGTGAAACTACGCACCCGGAAATTGATTCATAACTGATCTGTGAGCGTATTCGTGCTCTCTGTACGTGTTGCCTGATCGCTTAGAATATTTCATATAAATATAAGGTCGACTAGTCTAAAATAAAAATTTGACGTTTCGGGACGTCCTTTCCCATCATCAGAAAATGAAGGAAATACTATTAGCTACAAAAGGAAAAATTCACTTGAACATTTCTTAAACCTAAAGCCTAATGGGGAGCGAGATGTTGTCAGTGTGAGGTGTGAAGCGTGAATAACCGGAGCAATTTCCAAGAGGCCTAACGTGAATGCTCGTACAGGTGGCCGATTAGGAAGAGGCAGCTGGGTACAGTCAGTGAGCGGAGTGATAAGATCTAGTGCAGCATATTTTAGACTGGTTGACCTTATATTTATATACATGAAATTTTCCTTATTTTAGCTTTACGCTTAAAATATTTTCCGGAACCATCTCATTGTTTAATTTTTTAATTTTTTGAATAATTAATCAATTCTTACGCAGTAAACACCTCGTGCTGTTGTGTTTCAAGGTAGATAGGCTACAGCGCGATGGCGACCCTGGGTGTACGTCTCGATCGTGGCCGGTATTGGTATCTGTACGTGTCTTATGTGCCGATATCAAATTTAATGGCGGCAGAAAATAATTACTTTTTACGAAACCCCTGCTTTTCTTTGTTCTTCTTTGTGGTTCTACTCTGAAAAATGCTTTTATTATTGTCGTCTATTCAATTTACGCGCCATGGTACTTCAGATGTCTTCGATTTTTAAATTTCAAATCAGGCTGAACAATGACCTCGTTTGTGCTGACTGCTGAGCTGATGTATTTCTCCTTTTTAATACTGACAAGGGAAGGGACGGACCAACCAATAAGCAAGCAAGCATTCCCTATTATTATCTATTGATATTCCTCTTTGGTTTCTAAACATCATATTTTGAGACAGTTATTTAAAATTTAAAGCCAACGGCAGGTAGACACACAATGGTATAAGAAATATTTTTTTTAATTAAGAAGTTAATTCGAGTCAACTGAAACTGTTGCTCATCATGCAGGAGTAGCGGTTTTAGTAGTAATTAGTATGCTGATAGAGCGTAATTTCTGAGATTTAATTACTTTCTATGTAATTTAATCATTGCCTGTAAAATTAATCATTTATTGGCTCTAAAATTTAAATACTGGTTCTGACATTTACTTATTCGTTTGAAGACTAATATATTCAAATGAAATTTACTGTCTGGTTTGGTATTTGTTTTTTATTGCCTTAGAAGGAGATTTTTGCAGCGAAGAGATATTTATCAGAGCTTTTCGCTATCGACCATATCACGGGATGTCATCATTATTTTTTATTAGGGAAACCGGAATGACCTGTCCCGATTTTTCTTAGGAATATTATAATAATGGCATGAAATATTACGGACAAATCTTTACTGCTCAACAAAATAGTCACTATCATTAGATATAACTTCTTTTCATCTACTTGGGACCTGTTTAATCCCTCTTTAAAAAAATATTAATATCCTTGCGAAATAAAGAAACTAAACTCCGCTTCAACCTCGTCAACCTTTATGAATCTATGCCACTGATGAAATACTCTAATAAGCGGAATAAATGAAAATGAGATGGAGCAAGGTCTGGCGAGTATGGAGTGTGAGGAAGAACTTCGCAACCCAAGGCCTTCATTTGTTCTGGAGTTTGATTGGCGGAATGGAGTCTAGCGTTATCGTGTTGCCGATTGATTCCTTTTCTGCTCAGTGGGGCAGAACATTTGCTACGCAGCGTAGACATTGGAGCTGCTGATAGTGAAGGTCTGCAGTCACAGTTTTTTCTTGCTCAAATAATTCAAAGTGAACCATTGTGGAATTCATACAACAATATGCAATGGGACATTTGATTCACTTTGAAACTTTTGTCTTCCACGGAGTATAGATGTGCTTAAACTATGAACAGCAGTAGATTTAACTAAATGTGAAGTTTAAATTAATATCTGGCATCTGATCTGACCTTGAAAATAGCTGTCTAGACTTAATCTGATGTTTTAGTTTGGTTTTAAAGACAAGCGGACAGAACTTTCTGGTTCCCCTAATCATGGAATACACCATAGCTACTGTGTAGTGTAGTCCCCCTAATATATCGTGACTAGACCACGCGTTTTTCTTACTAAGAATACTGGACAGAATTTCCAATAGTGTCATAAACTTTTGCTAGTTAGGCCTACTGGAACAGTTCCTGTTTTGAAGTCAGAACATACCAAATTGAGTTATGGTAACAAAAAACTAATAATTATAAATACTTTCTATGTGTGAGCGTATGGAACTAGAGTCTTCGTAGAAACCCAAGTCCCACAGCGTTGCACAACTTCACGCAGCGACATTCTGACATGCACTGAGCCCTGGGCTCCGAAGTCCGAACAGACACTGCCCCGCGACGGGGAGTCCTCGGCAGTCCTCGAATATGCCGTAGTGAAAATTTAGCATCTGCATTTAGAGACTGTGTCTTATGTTCTAGGAAGAAAATGGCGCAAATAGGTTAGTGGTGTTCAAAGTGTGTGCGCGTGTGCGCCCGGGAGTACTGGTGAGCCAAGGAGTACTGGTAAACCAGGGAGTACTAGTGCGCCCGAGAGTACTGGTGATCCAGGGATACACGGGCGTGTGGCAATCAGACACCGGTGTTACCTTCATAGTGTTACCCGGTGGCACCTCGTGTAGCAGGAAATGCGACGTGCGATCTCAGCGCCCCCAAAAAGTGTTGCAGAATTTTCGGAAAGGTCGTACAAAAACATGTCTGGCGGAGCCTTATTTTGGTTGTATATTACGATGAAAAGTTGAGAAAACTGTGCAGAAGTACTTAAAATGACAGAATTCAAGCAGTATGTGGTATTCACACATTTTCTGAAACCAATTCTTGAGTATCAAAGGCAATGTTTTTAAACAAAGGCGGTGTTACCCAGCTCAAAACCCTAAAATTTTGTGGGTTGCCGTCGGCGTCACTTGGTGTTACCCAACCTGTGTCGCATTGGAAGCCGGTGTAGCACGGGGGACACCGAAGGCCTGATGGTAACACGCCCCTGGGGCGTCAGTGAGTACCTACTGATGCAACCGGGAGTATTGGTGCGCTCGAGAGTATTGGTGCGCCCGGCTTTACTGGTGCACTCAGGATTACTGGTGAGTCCGAGTATTGTTGTACTCAGGAGTACTGGTGGGCCAATGAGTACTGGTGCGTCCGGGACTACTGGTGCGTTCGGGAGTACTGGTGCACTCAGTAGTACTGGTGCGCCCGGAAATACTGGTGCGCCCGGGTTTACTGGTTCACTCAGGAGTACTGGTGCGTCCGGGGTTCCTGGTGCGTCCGAGTGTACTTGTGCGCTTGGGTGTACTGGGACGCCCGGGAGCACCGTCGCCTACTGAGGAGCCAGGGAGTACTAGTGCGCCCGAAAGTACTGCTACACCTTGGAGCACTGGTGAGCCGTGAACCAGGGAGTGCCTGTACGGCCGAGAGTATTGCTGAGCCGTGAGTCAGGAAGTACTGGTGATCCAGGGAGTACTTGTGAGCCGAGGGTACTGATGCGCCCAGGATTACTGGTGCCTCCGGGAATAATGGTGCGCCCGGGAGCACTTTTAAGCCAGGGAGTTACCAGTAGTACTTATGAGCCAGAGCGTACTTGTGCTCCGAAGAGTACTGGTTTGCCCGGAACTACTGGTGCGCCCGGAGTACTAGTGAGCCTGGGAGTAAGCTACTTGTACCTTCTATAGGCGACACTAAGGTTACTTCTTGTACTGTCACATACGTATATTTATGTAGAATGGAAATAAATTTGTTGTACCGATTTAGTTACATATATTACAGTATTTTAGTACGGGTGTAACCTTCTACAATAAAAACTTTTGAAATAGCGATTTCCCCGTAAATATTTATTGAAAATTTGTCATAGTTCCAAATTGCAATTGAATTGATTCATTTCTATAATGAATAATTTTTTCAAAACGTGTTTCTCTTAATGCTGTATATAGTGCGTTGTTTGTGCGTGTTTGTAGGATTCAAGTGCGCTACGACTTCATGTTTGTAGGATTCAAATGCGCTACGACTTCATGTCTGTAGGATTCAAGTGCACTGCAGGATTTCATGTTTGTAGTATTCAAATGCGCTACAGCTTTATGTCTGAGACCCAATGGTCTAGAGTAGAGCCAGAACAGAAGCAGCAGCGGTCCCATATAAGTACCACAGCCACACAAAAACTGGACTACATTCCTGCAGTGTCCAAGACGCGTCCAACCACCGCCCATGCAGTGGCTGCTGTAGCTGTAGCGCGCGGCTGTGATGGCTGCTCGAGCGGCTGCAGTCTGAAGGTCAACAACAGCCAGGGTACGGGCCCGTTGGAAGGCCAGGGGACTTGTGGACAATCTCCCCGGAATCTGCAAATATTCGGTGCAGTCCGGTTCACTCTCAATTTTTCCGCGTTCAAAGCTGGAATTCCTCTTAGGAGGTTATTTATTATTATTATTTTGACGTTGATGTAATTTATACTTAGCCTACTTCCAAAATTAAGTGTTGCACTCCGACAACGCAGACCTCTACCAAGCAACGGACTGCCGGATCATCATTAAAAATTAATTTTTTTTCCTTGTTACAGTTCTAACGATTCCTGTGAATTTCCTAAAGTTCTGTCTTTTTTGAGTTTTGTTGCTAACGGACGAATAGCCCCCCCCCCCCTTAAAGTTAACATTAACTCCTTTGCAAAGATACTAAATTGCAAGGACACTTTTACTCTTGCTTTGGCAGAACGTATAAATCCTCTCCCTCTATTTCGTTTTAAGAAGTTAGTGATGAGAATAATAATGCGCTAGCATTTCCCATTTTTGGTTTATTGTTTGAGTAGTACAAACATGTAAGATGCTCATCAATTTTAGCACGATGGAACAGTGCTATTTCCTTTAATATAAAATATCCCTTTGTTTTGTTGTTCTTTGCGAATGTTTGTCGTTTTTTGGTACGATGACAATGTGAAAATACCGTATTGTGAGAGTTCCCTAGCTACACTACATCAGAATTTTGGCTGCTTTTCAAGCTGTTGCGTGCTTGTTCGGTATCATTGTACTATATATATATATATATATATATATATATATATATATATACCCATTGTACTACATATACCGTATAAATATCAAAGTGGATTTAAAGAGATCAATTTGTTACTGGTCATAACTATTCCGGATAATATGTGTCATTGTCAGACTACAGTATTATGTTGCCTGCCATGTTTATATCGAGACTAGGTTAACTTGTTGATCAGTTTGTCTTACTTTTCATGTTTTTCATGTTTATAACGGAGATAATTTTATTGATAAAATTAAATTATAACGTTCTGTATCATGTTCATTAAGGAAACCTCTTTATCGTCAAAAATTTTTTCTGGTTAAATTTATAAGAATATACATATAATGAAATAGACTTTGGCTAGAACGCGACTGCTAGAAAACAATGAGCTCACATTTATGCTTACTCTGACTTAGTTTAGGTATTATTCTATTTAGATATGTTGCTCGCATAAAGGGCGTCAAAGAATATAGATATATTGTTATACGAGAGGTAAGAGATATATGCGCTATATCGAATAGCACTGACGCTCCTCGATATACTGTAGGCCTTCATAGTTTTTTGTAGTTTGGCTAGTTAGGGTCATAAATTTTATATCTTAGTACTCGACACGTGTGTTTTTGATTCCAGAGTACTTATGTCTTATACCTGCATGAAAGTAAAAATTTTTAAAAGACTACATAAACCAGGAGGTTATATCGAGGACTTATCCGCATCCGCGTGAGAAAATAGATGGTTTATCTTTCTATTTTCTGCAAAAATGTATCTGTTACATGTAGCACAGGAAGACACTTGCTTCGTCAATTTAATATCGTAATGTGCACTGCAACTCTAAGTGCATTATGTCTTTAAACTCTGAGATTTCTTTTCATTTTTGTCATACATATCCGTTTTTCGCTCACTCTTGGAAATGTTTTGCTGGTCTATGTCTTCTGAATTTCACGTTCCACTATTCCCCTATTTTGTATACCTTGTAAACGTACCATTTACTAGTTTGCAACATCTTACCCCTAGCCTAATTTTCTTCTGCATACTGTATACCGTATCATACTCACAGCAAAAAAACTTTTCGCCTTAGCTTTGTGTAACAACGTTTCTCCCAACGGAAAATGGCATCAATATTATCTCCTTAATAACATGTATAGGCATTCTGCCAATAACTCTCAACAGACCAAATTATATTCTCTCATATGTTATTGTTTAGTACTACAGTATTCTTTATTCTTAAGTTATGTTAGTATTAAGTATAAGAAAACCTCAGGGTGTTGTGCCCTAACCTTGTTGGACACAGAATCCATAGGAGAAGTAAACGATTTAGTATAATTTATATTATTTCTGCATACCGAGTTTGTGTTAGTGCTGGACAACTTTCTTTTCTCATTGCAGAGAAAGGTGTTCGGAAAGTCCCAGTGCACCTAGATACTTATTAACTGGGCGTGTGCTAATGAATATAAAGCATAAGAGGCAATGATGAGTAATTAACCTACGGTTGTTCGCATCAGTAGAGGCTAGAATCCGTATACTTTTATAGTTAATAGGGTCACTATCTGAAATGTTCACACTCTTTGATTTTTTTCTGAAGAATCACTTTTAAGTAAAATATTTCATTTTAAATCATTGCTTGTTACCAAATATAGGTTAGCAGTGGTAATCAATAAATGTCGATAGTTACTCATTCTCCAAAACAAACTAAAAATAATGCGTGCCCTTAATTTTCTGATATCCCAATGTGTAGCAAGAAGACGAATGGCCTTGAATGTCGAAATTTCCTTTCTAAGGCAAAGAGACCAGTAAACGGGATCTGCATATTCTGGTATAGCTAACTTCTAATACTGTTTTACCAATGCAGTTCCCCTGTTGCAACTTGACGTTTTCAAATTTTGTGTGTTTGTAAGATTTTACATTTTTTCTCATTTAAAGTGTGAGCACGACAGATTATGTCATTCACCTGCAGTTCCCATTCTGAATATTCATTTTTTAAACATTGATAAGATACTAAGTACTTGACTTGTTTTAGTTTTTTTTTTTTTGTATTTTCTGCCTCTATACGCACGACTCCAAACTCTAGCTACCCTTATTAGAACTTTGTATCTTTAACTTTGTTTTTTAATACAATTTATATCTTTTTCTGTCCTATTTGTGTCTATACACAAGCCCGACACACCTAGTAACAAGGTCGGTCGGCTGCCCGACGGCTGCTGCTTGTTGTGCTCTCAATCTCAGGGGATATCCGGGGTATGTCCCAAGCCAGCGCCGCAGACTCTTTCGCTGGGGTTACCCTGCACTTATCTCGCCAACACTCCAGCCTATTTACATGGTGCACTCTAGGCGAAGTCATGCTGCAAATTTATCATAAAAGTGATGGTGCATTTTTCAAAATATTGGCGCATGGGAAATTGTACTGTTTCGGGTGTTACGTAAGCAGTATATGAGGCCCCCTTTTAATGTATCAATTATTGTGAAGTTGTATCTATATACATATTAACTTATCCTGGCAATAGTGGCAGCATTTTTCTAAAATACTGAGTAGGTATCGTGAGATTCTATTTGTAACGTTGTAACAGGAGCAATTGCTTTTTTGAGGTGTCGAATATTGTAAAGTTATACTTAGCACGTCATAAATTGTAGCTGATAATGTTCATCTTGTTATGTTGCGTATTGTAAGCACACTGGTACTTTTATACTGTGGCAATAGCCTAATAGTAACGGCGTGTCTGACAGCGTAAAATTATACTGCTATGTTGTGAAAGTAGATGATAAACTCTTGCCGTAGAATGTAGATTATTATAAAATTGTACTCTCGTTTTCTCATGGTATGAATGATGTTCATATTTTAAACTGTACGTCCAGCAAAGATCCACCGTTGTTAACAGGAATTCGAAGCACGATCAGCACTTTCCCTTATCTATGCTTACAATTATTCCTCTATCAGTCATGCCGTTGAAATATTATTATTATATTACGTTGCATAAAACTAACAATACAAACAATATATTCTTCTGGACAGCACTAAAGGGTATCCTACAACCTATGTTAGTGAATTCCTTAGGCGTAAAAATCTTAAGCAGTCAAATTAGTTGTTCAGAATAATGCTCTCAGACTTAAACGGGACTAGTTATAAAATACTATATTGTGTCACCATAAATAATTTGTTTGTAATGACATTAAGAAGTGAATATCTTCACTGCCATTGAAAACCAAAACACTTACTCTTTCCGTCTTCGTAAGTGGAGCTGGGCGTAAATCTTTATAAGCAATGCCTTATTTTAGTTGTGCCCCACCACAGGCTTTTGTTGACCATTTTTGTGGTCAGAAGCTCTTTTGTCGTCTTTAAAACGAAAAATAAATACACTAACACGATAACCAAGCGCATGCTTCATTTTAGTTGAACAAAGTGGGAACTTCCGGCCCTGCGGCACAGATGAAAAGGTAGATAATATCATTGCTGTAACAACCAAAGTGGCAGCAAAGCTGCTGATCGTAAAAGACGAACAACAGTTAAGTGGGTCAGAACCATTGTATCGATTTAATCTAAAAAATGGTATGCAGTGTGGGCCATGCTATCAGTAAGAAATTATTGCCATGCATGGAGGTACGTTTAGCTCTACCTATGTCGGTGTACAGTAAGTATTCACTTATATTGGCCATAACGCGTAGATAGGGCACATAACAAGGTACACACTCACTTAAATGATCCACTTTGGGGATTGTCCCGCCGAGAAGAAGCTACGCTGATGCGGTTCGTTCACGGCACCGCAGCTCCGTCTGCCGATAAGCGGGAATTTGCCGAGCAAAATCGGGCAACTGAGCCTGAAAAATACGTCACTGGGATCGCACGCTGCCAAGTCCACCGAACGTATTGATGCCCAACGGCAATTGCGTCTGTTTGTTATCCTTTAGAGCTCAGCTTTGTTCTTTTTTTGACTGAAGGAACGATCCTGTGTTGACTCTGTTTCTTCAAGTAGCTACTGTTATTTGTAAGTAAAATATGGTAAGTGAATTTTGTTGACTATAATGCACCTTCAGTTCAATGTCACCCATTCATTGAAACTGTACAGGTGGGCTATTTGGATCTTTTTTCAAGCATATGAATGTTATGTTCTATTCATATACTAAATTGAATTGTTTGAATCCAGTGACGATCCATTTGTTTCAATATCGGGAAAATATACGACAAATATTCTTGAAGTATATTTGCCCCGTACGACCAATAAGCCTAGTCGCAATAATCTGCAAATGCTATATAGGGTCCTGTTCTGAAATGGAGTAGTATCGTGTCATGGAACACTATGACTTCCATGCACTGAATTATTTGTAATAAATTGCTTTTGTATTAGTAGCTTGATTGGTAAACTGATTTTGGCAGCAGTTGTTGCACAAACATTACTATATAACCAGTGGTTCCACGAGCCTACCTAATTTGTAACTTCTCTATTTTTTCAAAAGTATCTCAGATTTTGCACGAGGCGTACCTCATCGTTTCTGCCCAGTTGCTGCCAACGCATTGCGCTATCAAATGGGAGTACCTTCTTACGAAAGGTCACAGCATGCTTACTATATATCTACGCCTTGAACGTTTTCTACCTTTTACATGCCATAATGATTAATACGCCATTTGCCCTGTAAAGTATGTGGACAGTACCATCTTGACAGTTTCAGTTTCTTGCCTTGTCATGCAGTAATTACCGGGAATGGAAAGAGGTTGAAATTCCCCTGTAGGTAAGGCACCCGGGTTAAATCATAATTGTTGGGTGCTTTTCATGATTCATTATTATCATTAGCAGATTTAATCGAAAAGGACCGACATCCGAGCTATTCGAGTGCTCGAAATTAATTTTTACCGAAAACATGTTGAAATGAGGAGACAAATGCCCTGCAGTTCGAGCTCTTCTCGAAATTGACAGTTATCAAGAAATACATACAGCTGTTCGAACGTCTTCTTAATTTAGGTCATTCGATAGTTCTTCTCTCTAACATGCACGTGAGCTTGGGGGAGCCCGATATTTTCCCCAGAGCTTTACAGTTGGTGTTGGTGTTGCTTTACTTTGATTTTGATTTCATAAAAAATTATATTCCTTATTCTTACACTTACATGAATGTAGCTCTTGATGAAGCTCATCGTTTTGACCTTACAGTTATTTTCGAGAATTTGTTGCCTTACATTCTCTCATATGATTAAATATTTATTGCAACATTGAATTCTCTCTGATCATCGGATGCTATCAGGTACATCGTTCACATTTACAAAGTTCACTGAAAATATTACACTTAGTAATATGTATATATCTATATATAGTTTTAATTTTTGTGCCTTCCAATGAATAGTAGTTAAATAAACTGCACGTAAACTTAAATACTTATGTATGTCAAGTACACGTATTGTATATTCATTTTTAAACTCAATTTGTACATTTTCAATTTGTGGCGTCCATTCATCGTCTCTTAACTTTCTGCAAAAATCTATTTTTTACTTTTATTTAGTGTACCGTATTTGGTGGCATTGAAATTTTGTTTACGAACATCTTCGTTATTTCAAATGCACGATGATGGGTTCCTCCTCTGATCAAACAGTGATGTTAGTGAACGGTATTTCATTGTGACGAGTTCGACTTAAGACGGCGTAAAAGGTTTATTTATGAAAAGGTGACATTTCATACTGAAGCGTCACCTAAATGTACTGAACTCAAGAAACATTCAGTTTGTATACTTGAGTATACTTGAAAACATATTCTCATTACGTTGGGATACAACGTAAAGACAACGGCGTTGTCTTAATGACATTACTACACTGTCGATCGAAATTATTTATGGACTATGCCTTGGATCTGTAGGTATAGCGGCGTCTTAAGGCGAATGTTGCTACTGATTCCTCTAGCATAAGTTGCGTCAGTCCGAACTGTGTAATATTTTCGTGAGAAAAAGTTAAACCATAGACCACACAATGCATATACATATATGTACATGGTGTGGTCATGGTTGAACCGTTCGCGAAGTAGCTTTTGACAATTCCTTTAGCATAAATTGTGCTAAGCCGAACTGGGGAAATATTATCGCGACACAAAACTTAATCCATTCGCAGAGTAACTTTTTGAACAGTGCATGCGAGTCCAACTTACAGGAAAGAAAATTTGTATCTAGATTGTAAAAAAAAAACTTTAGACTGCTCATCCCAACGAATTGCAATTTGCAGCAATCTCCTCTACCAGGAGTACGTTAACGCATGATACTCTGCAACAAGACTATAAGTTTGAGAAAACGAACTAACCAGATATTCGGGCTGGTGCATTGCTGGGTTATGACAGAAGTTGCCCGAACGTTCTCTTCAACTGCGCAGCGGAGATAGTTACGGGCGTGCGGATTTCCCCCGATCAACAGGCCTCGATTTCAACCGGACCTCAGGCTGGAGTTGCTAGTGAGGTTACGGGGTCGGATGACTCCTGGTCCAGCCAGTTTCTGACTCCGACTCCTTGGAACCCAAAAATGTCCAACTCCGACCTGCTCTTGAGTATATTTTTTCCAAAATAAGCCTATTTTCTCCAATTCTTGGGCTTAGCCTATGTCCAATTCTGAGTCTGGTTTCTGACTGACCTCATACAACTCCGATTACTGTTGTCTGCGACTTTGTAGTCCTGATCGCAAGATCTGCACCTCTAGCAAAATTTTTGGCCTACCTGTAAAGAAGCTACAATCGTGAAACAATATATGGGGCAGCCAAATTCTCTAGGGAGTGCAGCTATCACTAAGATGCCTTCCCTTACAAAAGATTTGGAATGCCAAAGAAACTGTTTTAGGGCTTTAATTTGTGGCCTGGACTTCCAAGAAGATTGGTAGGGTTGAGTTAACTTGAGTCCATCCGCAGATACTGCAATACCTTTCTGACTACTGTGCAGATAGGAATGATAAACCGCCATTCGAGGTACTTATGAAATAATATTTCCTCGAGATGGTATCGTGAGACTCGTGTTATTTTGTGACCAACAGGGGTAGATTCTCTCGGTTGATTCCTATACTATTGCCTATTGCTGGGCCCACTCTACACATTCTCACGCATAACTTGTACGTCGTTCATGCTACCATTTCTGCGCTACCAACTTAATGTATGTAACGGAAAGATGTGCGACCTGCACATCCTCGCATCGAGTTCCTCATGCGAGTGCATAGTGTGGTCCCGGTAATGGCTGCAAGGAGGACGTACAAAAAAAATTGGCCACTAACAGGGTAACAAAAGCAAAATCAACAGAATGCCCCATCTATACGATAGGGTAACATGTCCAGTACCCGTCCACCATGCTAGTAGACGTCCACTTGGCTTTAAAAACTTCTTGTGTGAAAACTAGTAGTGCTAGAAAGCCGTGCATAGGCTGGCTTAAACTGTGGGCAAAGTAGTGCCGCACCATTCCTCAAAATGACGGGCAAAAGAAATAAAATAAGAAAAAATGGTGGTGGTTTTCCCATTTTTTCGTGTTTTTAGTGAAAAAAAAAATGGAAAAACCACCACCATTTTTTCTTATTTAATTTTTTCCCGTCATTTTCAGGGATGGTGCGGCACTACTTAGCCTACAGTTTAAGCCTATGTACGGCTTTCTAGCACAGCTAGTTTTCACACAGGAAGTTTTTTAGTGACAAGTTGGCGGCTACTAGCATGGTGGCGGGTACTAGACATGTTACCCTACACGATTGGGCGCTGAAAATAAGCAGTTGAGACTTGACTTGTCCAAAACTATCAACATGGTGCGTTGGCTCAGACCAGGTAGATTGAGCCTCAAGCATTGATCCTTAATCAGTTACCTTCGCGACTTCAAGATACTCATTCTTCTTCCGTAAATTGGAGGTTTTAGCCTGTTCAACATCAGCGCGTTGCTTCTAAAGTTTGAATCACAATTCCAAGTGGCAAAGCCAAAACGTCTGACTGGAGTTTCGGGCAGGCTAAGCCTCGAGGGCTTAATTTCAGCGCCCAATCGATCATGTCCCTATTGCACCTCACACGCCTTCCTTCAGCCCACCCTCATCCAAGGTTTATGCTCTTCTATAGCCGTGTCATCTCGTTGACAAAGACTTCGGCGTTTTCATAAGCAAATATACCTTTAGGCTCTGAATTTAGCCTCCTGGCAAGGTCCCGGTCTCTTTCAAAATTGATCCCAGCAAGCTTTTCCAACAAAATTCACCAGTTTGTGGCGGAAAGCAAGCAGCAGCTAACTAACCACAGACCTAATGCTAGTCCTGACCTCGCATCATGTGACTTTTGCATGGTTATTCCTTGGGTTGACAGAAAAATAAACTGCGATCTGTGAGGATATTGTCAGTGTTGAAAAGTGTGCCTGCTTGTGAATCTCGTACTGCAATAGTGTCAATTGATGAAAACCTTCCTATTGGGAAAATACATTATTTTGAATTCGAATTTGTGAATACTCTGAGTGTTTTGTCAAGTGGATGACATGGCTCCACAATGAAGTCCGTAAACCTTGAAAGAGATCGAGTACCGTATGTCGAAGAAGTGTGCTGCTGTGTAGATGTGCATCTGTGTTAATTTTGTGTTTGTTTCCCTGTTAGCAAAACTTTTTGAACGTCCTGTTCGTATGTGCAATGTGCAATCTCCTACTCTAATTGTACACTCAGCGGCTTACTGTGTGCCTCCTTTTGCAGTGCAAAGCGCTACATTATGCAGCGAACAAGCTCTGTTGTACGGAACTGCTTTTGAGCCCCCTAGAAACGCACGGTACCGAGAGCCACTTTTTCAATAACTTCCAAAAACGGCGTCAGAGTTAGGCGACCTAGAAACTCGGGTATATCACAGGAAGTAATAAATATATTCCTTTCTTTGCAAGTACCGTGTAACACCCGAGCTCTCATGTCATGCCACATTCGTTCCAATGACGAGGGTTATTATGTAACAATGAATAATGTTGACTACAACCACTCTAGCTAGCGTGTGATTCTAAGGACCTCTTTTATAGAGCATAGTGCATGGTGCATCGTAAACGCTTGCACACTGTAGAGTGTTATGATGTGGAGCAGATAAGTGCTCTTCAGTAGGCACAGCTATCTGTCAAAGTTCAGCTAAAGGTTAGCGGTGCCCCGTGTCGGATGCGTCATGGATGCCCTATTCTTTAGGCGTTCCTACCTAGTGAACTGTGATTATTATCTATATATATATATATATATTCTTGTACGTACCTACCTACCGTTTGTGCCGCGCTTTACACAACTAATGGATAGAAGGAAATTAGAGATTTGATGACTTGGGGAAGCTGACGTATCTATGAGACTATGGGCCAGTTCACACGTCCCTTATTTCAGAGCGTTCAGACTTAAGGCGTCTTTTTGTGGCCACGCTCGTAATCAGAATCACCGTGATCATGATCATCGTGATCATTGAAAAGCACAAGAACGGTCAACGATTTTGTAAACAAACCAGAGCCGCCATGTCAA
>LQNS02000141.1:7255256-7276059 GCA_001587735.2 Parhyale hawaiensis | reverse complement strand
TCACCACTGATCACGGTTGATTGCTATCAGAATCACGTCAAAATGCGGTCACAAAAACGCGCGAATCATGCGCGATCAGGGGGAATCATCAGCGCGCTGGTCACAAAAAGACGCCTTTACTGATGGATGCGGCGCGTTGATTTGATGGAAGCGGCAGCAGAAAATGCGGGAGACGGAAGATGAAGCACGTTGCATTCTTGAACGCATGGCGTAATTCAAGTTCAGTAAACCAAACCTATAAGTGCAGGATTAATCCTCTGTGGCATTTTCAAGTGATGAAAAAGGCGACAGAAATGACATTTTATCGTCACTCTAACGATCAGAATCCCTCTATTTCTGGTTAACACAAGAAAACTAGTTAAGCCGAAAATGTTTTACTAAGAACACAAACGTGGCGTGACGCCATCTTTGATTTCACAACGAAGCGAATTGCTGCGTGTTGTTTTCCCTTTTATCGGTGTATCAGGCTATCAATATTTTGAAAATAGACTGTTCCCATCAAATTCAGGCTCTACTAGCGGGACCCGTGGAAATTTCACGGTTCTGTATTGTTTCTTTTTTCTTATAGAGCAACGAACATATTGAACGCTCAGGAAGCAAAGAGCGTAACATTGCATTTTTTGCTTCCTGTTGAACGCTATTACAGTATACACAATCTTGGTTTAAACCTAAGTCACGCTGTTTGACCTACGACTCTTGAGTAGCCTCATTTATATTGATGTCGGGTGGTCAATTACAATTTTTGTCGGTGTTATCAGCATAGAGCTAGCCCGAATAATTCGGTTACCATATGCCGCAGCCACTGCTTCATCATACCCCACTATTAACTTGTTCCTGTAGCAGTTGCCAACTGTTACAATTCTCACACTATAGTTACTGCCAGAGGCAAACTTTCGATTATCTTGCCAAGTTGTGAGTGAGTTCCAATTCCAGAAAGATGTTTTGTTTCCGTTTTCTGCGGTTTGGTGAAATATTCCAAACTCTAGAGCTCATGCAGTCTGGTTAAGTGTAGTATATGATAAAACTATAGCCACAGTCACAGCAATACAATTGAATTCAGAAGGTAACGACGGAGAGAGACGTGAGCATCAGACTTAATGCATCTCATCTTCTATCACATGCTCTTCTCTTATTGCACCTTGTCGGTTATTACACATCTCCTGTACTCTGACACACTTTGCCTAACAAACAAACATTACTTACCAAAGCGCACGTACATCTTCAATGATAGACATGGGGTTCTGTCCCAAGGGTAATTAATAGATTACCTCAGAACTTAGACGTAATTAAGCTATCTGAACCTCTTCCTCTTAGTCATGTTTTACTTCCTTGCACTTGCGTATACCTATTTCTAATGGTGGTGATTCATTCTAATCTTATTTTTCCATGTCGAATTTCTGTTTTATCTTCTGTGGCAACACACTCATCTGGGGGTTCCGTATATCTTTGGACATAATTAATGTACGCCCCTTATTTCTTACTCTGATAGCAAATGTTTCTTGAGGAGACTCAAGCTATTCTGTTCAATAATCTTTGATTTTGAAAACTGATTCAGTTTACTTGTACTTCCTTGCCACTAATTCTCATTACGCATTTGTACTTTGAAAACGCGCAATTTTCTATGTGATCCTTCGAGATTTATAACCTATATTTACCCTTTTATTTATCTATGAAACTAATAAACTTATCTGCTGCAAAGCACGCATATTTTCATCTCGAAATAGCTGGGAGGATATGTAACAAATCTCATTATTTTATTGACTGCTCCATGTGGAAATTAACATTCATTTCAGTAGTCCGTGTCACGAACAGTTGCTCAGGAATTACGAGTTTCTATTTCGTTTATTGTGCTTTCTTTCCTCCTGCTAGGTACAGTTATTATGTCAATACTCGGAGGTATCTTCTAGTCACATATGGTTCTTGCCATATGGCTTAATTTTCATGACTCTTACTTGCTTTCGCAACTTGTTTTCGTACAAGCTGCATTGCCCCTATTATTAAGTAGTTTAATTGAAAAGCGTAACGTGCAGAGACACGGACGGATGGACCTACGGACGGATACAGCCTCAAGCAGAATTATAATAAAGAAGTTTATGGGATACGAATGTGACTTCAAACCAACGCGAAATATAAGCGAAAATGTAAAGAAACGAGATCATAAGTGAACGCTGGCGTTATTCATTTGAGTGAAGGTCGGTTCTCCGTGTGTGCACTGACAGCAAAAGCTAACTCACGGCTCATGTTCATTTTCAGGAGCGAACGCGTTGATTTGAGAGACGTGTGAACTGGCCGTATGCTATGGCGGGGGTCAGTGATCTCTCGACCACTGGGCAATGTTTTTTTAGTGATGATAATGTGCCTGAGCTTTTAAGTAAATATCATTGTTAACCTGTATCGAGGTTTATTACCAAATGAATTCCACGGGTCCAGTTAGACGAAGCAACTTTTAAAAATATTCCACGGGTCTACTTAGACAGAGCAGCTTATAGAAATTATTATCAGCAAAGAGGCTCGCCGTAAGGCCCTGTTCACACGTTCCCATCGTAAGGGTCAGTTCACACGTCCTTCAACGTAACGTGGTAAGTCGAACTGATGGACGCGCGCTTTGATTTGATGAAAGCGGCTGCAGCAAATGCGGGATACAAGAGGATGAAGCACGCCGCATTTTTGAAGGCATGGCATAATTTAAGTGCAGTAAACAGAACCTATTAATGCAGAGCTATGTACTCCTCTATAGCATTTTTAAATCATAGAAAGGCGACAAAAATTATTTTTACCGTCACTTAAACGATCAAAATCACTCTTTTCCCATTTAGTACAAGAAAACTAGTTAAGTTGAAAATGTTTTACTAAGAACAAAGACGCAGGGTGACGCCATCTTTGATTTCTTAACGAAGCGAATTGCTGCGTGTTGTTTTCACTTTTATCAGTGTATCAGGCTATAAATATTTTAAAAATAGACTGTTCCTATCAAATTCAGGCTATGAAATTATGGGATACGAATGCAACTTCAAACCGACGCGAAATATAAGCGAAAATGTAAAGAAGCGAGATCATAAGTGAACGCACGGTGTCCGTCATATCAGTGAAGGTCGGTTCTACGTGTGGAAGTGACAGCAAAAATTGACTCACGGCTCGTATTTATTTTCGGGACTGAACGCGTTACGATGATGGACGTCTGAACTGGCCTTAAGATATGTATCATGCATCGAGTTTCCCTGTTGTTGTAGATGGGGCATTGCCATGATACGTACCACGTGAAGTTTCACTTTCACTGATCCATCTGAAAGGCTTTGCCCGACTGTGCACGTTTCGCGGGTGCAGCTAGTTGTTATAGGAATACTATTTGGTGTAGGCTATACGGCACGCTTCGTCATTCAATGATGGTAAAAAGTCAGTACATCAGCAAACCGCCATTTTCTTATGTGTCTTCTACGCTTAAGAGGAATTCTTTCCCCAAAAGTAATATCCTATAGGTTGGATGTGTATAGTTTAATGCCCGAAGCAGAAGAGCTTAGATTCCAATGTATAGTCAACAAGCTAGTCAATAAGCTGTCGTCGGGTTTGCCCGATTGCTACGGTACTACCCCGTATCCTGGATACATAAATCAAATAACGTTTATCTACTATATAATAATTCACGTCGTGTTTTTATTTATTTATATATTTATATCTTTCCTGTCACGCTCTATGGGCATAACATAGGAGAAAATTCAGATTTCAAGATGTAAAAAAAAAGTGGGGTACCTTGGAATCTTTTTCTTCAGTATTAGATAGGGGAAAAATAGAACTAATAACATAGGAGAAAATTCAGATNAAAAAAAAGTGGGGAACCTTGGAATATTTTTCTTCAGTATTAGATAGGGGGAAAATGAGGAAGCCCAAAAGACGGCGGGGGTTTTGGTGAAGTGTTAATTTTTTGTCGTCATTTATAATGACGGCTTGGGCCACTAGTCATATGTATAGTACAGGAACCAAGGAATTTCAATTGAGCGGAGGGAACCATGCAGGAGCCTCGTCCGTGAAGCTCATGAGTCGGGTGTTTCTGCAGCCGATCCCGTATGCACCAATCGCATAGGGGTATCAGTACATCGTTTTGTCTGCTGCTCTCCGGTTTAACTTGCTGCTCCCTTCATTTCCACCAATGAGATTCATGAACGCGTCTCACAGCCATATCGGATTTGGCTGACTCGCTGGCGAGCCTAAGTTTTAGCGGCATGGTTCCCTCCTCCCTATTGAAGCTCTTCGACAGGAACATTGTGCACGTAGTCTGTGCGTGTATGCATGAAAGGCAGTGAATTTAATAAATTTTCTAAATGAATATCAGCTCGGTGCTGAGCAACTTTGGAAGGCTACGGACAGAAAGCTTTTTATCGCCCGCGAACGAAGTGAGAGAGGGCATAATGTTTTCTCTGGGGATTTAAGTATATATATATATTTGTCTTTCCACCCAATAAGCGGTCGAAGGAGTTGAGCAATGTTCATATTTTTTTACAGGGAGTCTGGTTGGTTGTCCTCGACGTGCTCCCATGCCAAAAAACTAGGATTAGCTGGCCATAAAAATTGACGGCGATGAAATTTGCTGTTCACCCAAAAACAGGTAGAAGGCGTTGCACTATTTTCATATTTTTTTTTGCAGGGAGTCTGGTGGGCTGCCGTCAATGTATCCGATGTCAAAAAACTAAGATTAGCTGGCCATGAAAAATTATGCCGATGAAATTTGCTCTCACCGCGGGTGATGGTCTTACTCTATGAGGCGTTCTAGTTTATTATAGTAAGGATTTTGCACGAAAGCATTTTTTGCGGGTTGTTGGTTTAATTTGTTTACAACTTATGAGTACAGTACTGCTTCTACCTACAGATGTTATTTAGGTGCTCTAACTTGCGGCGGAGGTTGGTATCGTTCGCAGAACTGTAACTCATTTATGCTCTTACTTCCACTGTCTGTCGCTTCAACACCAAGTGTGCGTAAATTACTGTGTATCTCAACTCTCTGCTGGCTGAAAATTCGGTAATGGAAATTGTTAGCTTTTATTTCCTCATAGATAATATTTCTCATCAGTCATAATAGCACATTGTTGTCTTAGCTCCGAAACATATGAAGAATCCATTGTCTAAACGTTTAGTCTCACTGTTGGAGAGACGTCTAGAGCTCTGAGTTTCTTACAAAGAGCTACAACTTGCTATTTCTCACTTATTAAAATTGCTTATGATAGCTGCAAATATGTCAGTGGCGAAAGGCTTAAGAAATTTCTGTCTTTCTGAAATATTGTGCAGTTTAGTTCAAATAAGCTCTACAGATATCAGACAACTAGCTGCTGCTCCGGTCAGTCTCCCAACGAGTTTAAGCCTTTTATCTTATCGTTGCTGGGGAAGTTGTGGGGATAGAGTGTGATTTTCCTGAGCGGTTGGCACGACATACACAGCATGTGTACGGTATAATATATACACGCAAAGTAAACTGTCTGCCAGATATTCTGCGATATTCCCTCAATGATTACAATATTGCGTTGTCGCATAGTTTCAGCATCAGTGTCGGTGAAATATTTACATTGCTCTATATAGACTTGTGGTTCACCATAAGGAGGCTATGCTTTCCCTAATAAAAACTAGTGTAGTATACAGTAATATTGGTTTCTCAACGTAGTTGGGGAGTATGATTTTAGAGTGGAAAGGCAGATAGGTAGATTTACTACATTATCTTTACAGTTAAGCTTCAGTAATTTCTTTCTTTTAATAATTTTTGATTAAATTCAACCTCACAGTCGTTGGCCTACGATCTAAACCGCCCTCCCTCGTACGGCTAACACCGCGAACATGTCGCGTGCGTGTCAGACAACGGAAGGATCGTGTAGCATCAGTTGGATCAGATCACACGTGAGCGTGGGAGTCACAGGTTCACTGCGTGCCCAAATGTTCCTAAAATGACCGTGTCGCATGTCAGGCGCCCTTTAACTCCTGCATTTCAAGTCAGTCGTGCGGAAAATAGGCCTTTTCGCCTTTTATTATCCGGTTGGAATTGTACGTGAACAAGCTGTTGTTTTCGGGTATGACCTCGTTGTACCTGTGTCGCGGTGTGTAATGGCTGATGAGCGGAGAGTAATGGTTAGAGGTTGTCAGTGATACGTAATGTTAACAGATGCTTATTGGCTGTAACGAAGCGTATCGTTCCGTATAGCTGCACCTTGTGGGACAGAGATGCTGCGTGATTTAAAAGCCGAACTCTTGGACATAGCCAAACAGTTGAGCGGATTACGGTAACTTTTAATAGACAGGGGAAAAACAGAGCAGTGAATATTGTTTGGTTCATCAAAACACTAAGTTAATAAAGATATGAAGCCTCTACGACACTTTTTGTGTATTTG
The DNA here is from genome assembly GCA_001587735.2 of Parhyale hawaiensis. Classification (NCBI taxonomy): domain Eukaryota; kingdom Metazoa; phylum Arthropoda; class Malacostraca; order Amphipoda; family Hyalidae; genus Parhyale; species Parhyale hawaiensis. The sequence continues at coordinate 7,269,694 of LQNS02000141.1, read as the reverse complement.
AGTACATTGTACCGTATTCCTTATTAAGCTCTTAACTGCGCCTCTTGTTTAATGAACGACATATTGCGCATTTTCCCGTAAAATCCGAGTTTTCTTAGTAATTTAAGTTATTTAATTTAGTTGTAGTCACATTTTTGTACTTCATCGGTTAGTGATCTGATGTAAATGAAATCCTTAAAAGAAAACTCACGTTCGTTGAGGTCAAGAGGCAATAATACAGAGTCTTTCAGACTGCAATATCGTAGGTTTTCTACGGTATATTTGCCAGCAAAACTAAACGTAGAGAAAATTAATATTTCTGGTAGTCTGAAACCTGTACGATAACTACTTTCCGCGTGCTTCTGCTTTGATGTTCCGAGTCCGACTGGTTATGATGTTGCAACATCGCTTGTGTTACTATAATTTTTTTTATCACCTAGCATTTTTATGAGAAAAAGTATTAGGACATTATAGAGCGTTATGGCTAGGGGAAATTAGATTTTGTTATTGAACGTCTCGATGAGTCTAGGAATTTCATGCGACCTGTGTGTTCAGCACCATGTTTTGATGACGACAAAGTCTACATTAACATGATATGTATCATGATACTACCTACCTCATAACTTACGTGGCTCTAGCTATCCTATTATGACTTTCCTGCATTTGGTTTTCATGATATTGAGAGATTGTAGTTTTTGTCGCGACATATATTCTTCTGCTGTCGTTTCACTAATGTATCGAATTTCAGCGCTGCATCTTCTGGTAGCTGTGCTTTATTCTCACGATGAACAAACTTCAACACAGATCTGTTTATAAAAAAAAACTATTCTGCCAGTTGCTAACCCATTGTATGATGAAATGAGAGAGCATCAGGCAACTGTTGCTGTGCACTATCAAAAATCAGCTTATTAGTGACTGCTGGACAATTCGGTGGGAAATTTTAAATTTTATGTATTGGCTAAGATATGTTTGTATGTACCTCAACGTGTCCCAAAGAATAGATTGATTCCTGACTTGTTAGATAACAACTGCCAGACCTAATTTTTTGCCTGCTGTTGCATAACACCGGTTTTCTCCCGTATTTAGGCGTCTTTGCCCGATGGAGAAATTCGGGGTTCCCCTTCTCCAATTCTCACTTTATAGGAGCACGAACTGAACGCGCTCGAAATAGAGCGTGCGAGATGCAGTAAATAGCTACAAGACTTTTCCAGTCAAGGAACAGAGATTGCTCCGCCTTTTGCACGTCATCATCTTCCGTTTTGTATCACCCAACAGCAGCCGGAAAAATCCCTGAACTTTTCCCTCGACAGTCGCTGGAGCGTCACCTCGCCACCGCCTCTCTGCTGCTAATTTACGTCCGTGAACGCGCCAACACAACTGCAGTGCCGCTGCCGTGTCCACGGCCGCGCAGTTTTTTATAGTTCCGTGCCGACGTCACTGGAGCGATTGGCTGGATGCGCGACCCGTGGGGAACTGCTGACGGAACTTCGGGAAATTTACCCTGGATTGACCCCGATGGTTGAGCGCTGGCGGCCGGATATGCTGTGCCACTATAAACATAACTTCGCCGCCGTTGCTAAGTTAGTCGGCAAACGAGCTTCGTAGTGTCAGTACACGCGTGCGCGAGTCCCGTTCGCTCTCATTTATATAATTGGCTGTTGTAATTACTTAATTTTTAATAGCGCAATGAGAAAGAACCGTTGTGCACACTGCCATTAGATATATACCTGTTTACAAAACTAACTGATCTTGTTATAACTTACAATCCATGGATAGTACATCGTTTGCTACCGGAAGGGTTTCCTGCGTATACAAGTGTTCTACATACGAAATTGAAGTGCCTGCTTGCTTTGTTTGATATTAACTGTAACTTGGACCACCTGCACCCCGAGCTGCTGCTGCTGCTACGGACATTGTGTCGCCATGACTCGCACCAACTTCATGTTTGAGTGAGTGACTGAGTGAGTGTCACCTATGCTTCATCTATGACTTTTAAAGCATGACGACTTCTCATTTACATTCTAGTCGCTTTTTGATGTGCCATAGCAACGTGACATTTATTGATGCACCCGAGGAACATCGTATCAATTTCCGATAAGGGAATGCACTGTTGTCCACGGCCTCACTTTCAGCTGTGGACTCCAGTACCAATAATATGTAAATAAATAAACTACTGTCGTTACTTTTCACATGGCTTGTAGTGTTTTTATGTTCATTCCATTCGAACTAAACTTCAGTGGTTCAGTATTCAGCTGTGCGGAACGAGTGCTTGTTTAATATCATTTAATGCAATAAGAAACCTCCGAATATTCGATTTCGTAAATTTCATTGTGGTATTTTCAAACGGTCGCAATTGCGTGTCGTTCCTAGGTCCGGGTTTTACTTTCAACATATTCAGTTTTAAAAAAAAGGCTTCCTAGTGGTCAGTGTCAGCGAGATAGCCTAAATCGGCGGTTCCCAGGTCGAGATCCTGACAATTGCGTCTTACAAAAGGTTATACTTTCACGAAATCGTAGGTTTGACCATGCATCGGCGCTTCTTCTACAGCGGAGCTTGAAACTCTTCATTCGCCCCTCGTAGCTAGTACATATATCTATAGATGCATATTATGGCGCAGTCTACATGTATCATTATTATTACTGGTATTAGTATCAACGTACACGTGATCAGATTCAGTAAAACTGACTAGAACCTCTTTGCTCTTCAGGATGAAATAACAAAGCCTCTCTTTTGAAGTGCTGTGACATCCGGAGAATTAGTGTATAGACTGCAAAAGATATATTCTTCAAGCGTTATCTCATTTATCACGCTTTATTTAGTCCGTTGGAATATTGCGATATTGTTAAATCATATTAATTTCCTCATTATTGCTGCACAGCCGAAACGAGACCGCGTGGCGTAGATACAACTAAAACTCTAGGAGTGTCTGCAAACCTTTGTATCGGCAACACTGAATTATTCACCATCTAATCTTTTGATATAACTAATCGGTACTCACATCATCATAAATAAAATTGCACTTGGCGTGTTTTAGAGTTACGTTCGGTACCGGTAAGTCTTTGGAGACGATAACTGTCATAACTTTTTTCTTTCCAGCCAATTCTCCATTTTTTTTCATTACAGTACCTCCTATTTCATTCCATGTTTGCTGAAACCGAATTCGTACAATAGATTTCCTTTCATTTTTATGTAAGGTACTTGCTATGGGTTATGTTTGAAAACTCCTACCTGTCTGTATACCTTAAAAAAAGCCAGACGTGGACTGGGCGTAGTAGATGCAGTCAAAGATATGTAGACATTCTGCCTTACAATAATGCTGGCCAGTGCTTTCCCTTGCACCTACCAATGATTATTTTGAGAGTTTTCAGTCGTCTGACATTGCGTCGTACAGCTGACTTACTGCAACGACAGAATCAATTATTTTATGGGAACGCACAGATATCTCTATAACGGTGAGTCGATCATGTATGTACCCCAAAAATGTAAATGTAACCTTACTGTTACAGAAATTCCTCTCTATGTAGCTAGTGCCTTTTTCTTTTCAGTGTAACGAAAGGGTCACACATAAACAGAAAAAATGTTTCTTGGATATAAGCATGGGAGCATTGGGAGCACACCATTAGGAATCATAAAAAAGCCAAACGTAGAATAGCTGAATGCCGGAAATATACCTACAATACAATGAATTGCAGATTCAATAAGAGGAGCTGCCGTCGATATATAGCAAAGTATTGGTAAGCTTTTGTAGTTACTTGAAGTTGTCTTATACATGTATAGCGAGTTGTTGACAGGATTCATCTGCTTTTTACTGTCCTTTTATCCATTTACAGTCTCTTAATTCGACCTTCTGCATCACGCCCCTGATCATAAGATGTCTTTCTCTCCATTTACATGCGAACGACTTGCTGTTACAATGGCAGAGTTCTAAATAAAAAAATTATTATTATTATCATCAGTGTTATTTTTGCGTAGTGCAGCGGACGTACGTACAGCAGCAATTATTATGCGCCGTCCGTACCTTGGAGCCTCAGGACGTGACCGCGATGTTTGCATCCGCGTATGGCTTCTTTAATCTGTCCAGCACCGTCTCTGGGACTTCCCCAAGCCGAGGTTTGCGAGCCTGGAAGTCTCCTGGAAAGTGTGAGGTCTACACTTCATTGCTGGGTTTCCCGACCATCCTTCTTGCTAGGGCTAGTAGCAGTGTCAGCGCATCACATTCCCACTGTCGTTCGTTTCTCCGATTACTTGGCAGCAGATGCGCATGTTTGCTTCCACGATTAGCATGGACTGAGAGCAAGTCCAGTGTTGGCCAGGCTAGACGCACTCACGTTCCAGCAGTAATGTTTTCGTTATGTTATAGGATTATTTCCATAGTTGATGTCAATTTTGCTGCGCCTGTACCTATACGGTGTTTTCAAATATCAGTTCTTTCGTGTAGAAATACTCTCATGAACTCTTCGTAGACAATAGCAAGCTATAGATTGTAACAGGAAAGTTTTCTTCGTCCAGCAAATGACTCTGTTAGACAGATACTTTTGGGCGCAGCGGAAAAATGGATCTGTTTGCATATTTCAGTTACCAATTACGTTGTTTTCCTGGCTAAACGAACACACTCTATCTACACTCTGCCCACTAAATCTTGGCTTTTCCGCGTGCTTTTTTACTTAGTACATTCTTGAGACCGGTTCATACGACAGTCTTTTGAATGTGTTCCTCGGCTAATCTTCCGAATGCAGCTGTGTCATTGATACAGCTGGAAAGTGTACGGCTTTCTGAGTTCTAATTCGCTGAAAATTTGAAGAGAAAGCCTATGTGGAACTGTAACGCTGACTTTTGCTCAAACCAGCTAACTTTTATTACTTGTTCGCATTGCTCTTTTTTTTTATCTAACTCCAAAAGTGGATAAAAATTATCAGCAAACCGTTAGGCTGGCCGCTTCTTGACGTTGCTATCGGATTTTTCAGCTAAAGAAACCACTCGCTGCGTTAGATTAAAAATAATTGATACTATATGGAGATGGCTTTAAAGTCTGTAGCAAAAGGGTTGGTGAACTGACTGGATAATTTATCGCGGTATTAATTTAATTATATCGTCGTTGCCTTAGTGTTCGCAAATCGCACAGGCTTATCAGTTACCACACTATAATTGATGCTCATAGCGTAGCGCAAGCGGGACGGCGCTCCTCATTGTATGCGCTTTTTGGTTATTGTTTTCTGAACTGTCCTGACTCACGGCTGTGGGAGCTGTGGTGCCTATGACTGGAGGTGGTAACCAATGCCAGCGGCTGATCTCAAGGCCAGCTTCGTGCAACGGTCGCTCGTGCTATTTAGCGCTCTAACAAACAATCCTTGTCTACGAGTTCACCTGGTGCCATTTTATTTGGTATAGAATTAATTAAATCGACGATAGCTGAGCAAAAGCCCAATTAGTCAAAGATTATAAAAGAGCTCTATGAAACAAAAGTTGAGGCACCTGCATCATCACCACCACCAGCAGCCACTTCACTCGCACGCACCTCCAGAATTCTGCACCAGACCTTCGCTGCCGAATGTCGTCTTGGGTGGAACAGGTCTGGCAGTGTTGTGTGTTCGATGTGTGTGACGCCGTTACGTTTTGCACTGCTGTCGTGCCCCCACCAGCTTTGTTTCACCTTTTTGTGTCCCATACGATATTACGGTGTGCCGTTCGCCTTGCATCGCCAGTACTTAACCTAACTAGCCCATTTAATCTTCGTCGTGAGTGCGAACTTGAACACCATTCACATTTCAGTGTAAATCTGGTCTAAAGAATTACGGTGTCATCAGTTGAAGAGTGCGTAAAACGAGAGGGAGCAGCCGAGTCGTAGAACAAGTTAGTTATTTTCTGTTAAGGGTTCTTGAGGTAGCTAGTGCTTTCTCCGGCACAATTGAATTAAAAGATTGCCATATTTTTAAGTGCTAGTTCGTAATCCGAGCACGGATTTCGTACGACAAGGATATAGCCTATATACAGTACATAGGTAGCCTATGCTGGATCATTATCTGTTGTGCGTTGAAAGCTCTGTACCAACTTGTTGCTTCTCAGAAAGAAGCGCTGATCAGGTGATACTCCAAGCATAAATCTTTCGGCTCTCATTTGTAATGATCTTCATTTTGGTTACTAAAATGAAAGTGCGAGGCTGCATACACGTTTTGCAATATCAATCTTGTCTTTGCTTGATGAACATAATGGTCCGGAAATTGCGTCAGGACTTGTGTGATGGATATTGTGCTTATGTAGGCCAGCACTTGTAATCCCCACCGACAACGTGCCCGTGATAAGCTTTGCATGTGACTTTTGTTGTCTTCTTGTTTGAGTTCTGCTATGATAATGTACACTATTTCTATCCACCATGTCCCGGGACAACTCTTGCTCCCCGTTATTGAGTACATAGCTAGTCCGGTGGCAGGAGATCTACCCAAGCTTGTGCCATACCCTATGCGACCTTAGCTGCTGCCTTCCAAGGTTGTTCGAAGTAGGCGAGTTCCTTTGATTTCTTCAAGATGTTAGTTGATTATGTATGCACAGGTGCGTTTTACAAGGGCCGGCTTAATTTGAAGCACCGGCCAAGTTGTGGTGCCTTGCGCGCATACCTGCTGGTCAAAAGTTTCCGGCTTGTGTTATTTGGTCTTCAACCCATGTTAATCATCGCTGAACTACTACCTATATGTCGTGCTGATAATCCTTTGCTCTGATAGGTACATATGAGGCCTTTTATTCTTTGACTATTTATTACCCTACCGCCTTAGTTCTTTGCTTGCTGCCGATATCGTTAGCCAGTATTTGTCTTCTTTGGTTGTGCATTTAAATGCTGGTAGAGCGAGGATGTAAGGTCGACATTTGATAGCTTTTCTAGGATATGGGAAAAGTGTCTTCCAAATCCCCAGACTGATTAAACTACCTGATTATTAAAGCCAGATTAGGTCCCGCGATGGAAGTGTGCTCAGCTCTGTAAGCTCTGTATGGTAGCCTGTAACTCAATCTTTTATTTTTTTTCTAGCGGAGGTGAGAGGCCCTTGGGCTCTCCATTTAGCGGCGGGATGGCGTCCCCCTACTCGGACCACTCAGCGGGGCTTCCGTCACCTCCAACTGTGGTGTCGGAGTACAACCGCCCCTATGACTGTGAGTATCACGCAGCGACTCCATAGCCTCCTGATCAGAACTGTTCATAATATGCATAAACTTGACTGCAGAGAGTCTATAGAAGCTGTCGTATTTTGAAAGACGGTAGCGTGGTTTACATTCCACAAAGTTTCCGCAATGACACAAAAATATAAATAAATGTGGTTTGATATTATTTCTGTTTATGCTTAGGTAATTCTGTGTATTTATGGCTTTAAAGAAGGGACTCTGGGATTTTAAGTGAAAACAGAGCAAAGTGAGATAGGTAGATATGACAAATAATTATTGTTAATCAATATACTCGTAGGAAAGCATCTGAGTCAAACAGATCTCACAGAGCGGATACGTTTCTGTTCGCTGAGCTAGTCACCGGATGTCACTTGAGTGGATTATCGTGCAATAGCTGGGCGTCTCTGTCTGCCTCGGGCATTGCTTTTACAGTTAGTGAATGATCACTAACGTACTAACGGCCGAAAGTTCTAGCTTCATCATTTAATATATTGCTGGTTTAACCTATTTTGAGTAGCTACAATTCGAACGCTTTTTTCCGGGAGCCGCTCTATTTCAGTTGGCAATAAGTGACAATTATATACCCAAATATGTGGAAGTATCAGACAATAACGACATGTGTGCACCGTATTGCAGATGTGAACACTGACGGTCCACACCTGATACTGACGGAGCAGCCGCAGGGCAAGTTCAGGTTCCGCTACAAGAGTGAGATGGTCGGCACCCATGGACAGCTCAAGGCTGAAAGGGCCGACAGAAACAAGGCGATCTTCCCTACAGTCAAGGTGGGTCTCATCTGCACCAAAGGTCGTGTGGCTAGGTACGAGGCTCTGGAAAATCTTGGCTACAGCTTTCTATTGATTTTTTTAACCCAAGTTAAAAAAAAAAATCACTTTTCAGAGGGTCATCTCATGCCTGAACCGGGTAGTAGGTTTCTGGAGAATAGGACGCTTTTGAACTTACCCAAACGTTATCCCAATCAGACTGAATTTTGAGAGTTAGCTTCCAGAATTTCATGCCATAGAGGTAAACTCAAAATTTTGATTTCAAACTCTTACCAACTTTCATTAACAATCGAAGGGAACACCACATTACCCCTAAATCGTCGACTGTCGGTTTTTCTTGACGTGTCAAACAATACTGTTCGTACGAGAATTAAGTCTTGATTCGTCGCTTCCGCGTTTAAGAATCATCTCTGATAACATATTGTTCTTCACTGCTTGCCTCTCGACATCAACTTAATAACCAAAGTATTTTGTTTTGTTGTTCAGCTTGCGAAGTGGAACGATGGTCCTGCCTTGATACGTCTGGCTCTGTACACCGGAGAGGACAACCCCAACATGAGACGTCGCCACGTGCACGAGCTCAGCGGTAAAAATTGTGACAAGGACACCGGCATCTGCGAGGCTGTGGTGGACGAGTCCAGCGACTACACTGCCACGTGAGTTCCGCACCTCACTCATGCTGTGTTATTATTATTATTATTATTAGATAATTACTGGCGGCTTTATTCCCTTAAATGTCTTCACTTTTGGCGTGATTTCTACAGCGCACTGATTCTCGATTCAAAATACAATCCTTCCCTGGGTCGAGAAATGAATGACTCAGTGCAGTTATTTTGATTAAAACTTCACTCTCGGCCCACCACGGACAGCTAGTGCAACCCCGCGCTGCTCTGTATCGGATATCAAAATACTTACTAAACCGTAGGCCACCACGCCAGCTATCTTTGCAACCGTCATGAGTAAAGTTTCGCATGCCTCTTCAAATGTGGAGTGAAGTAGAACATAAAAACCTGTGCGCATGGGAAGCCACAGACTCCTTGTGAACCCGTGCGTTTCTTTGCCTGAGCGCCTTCCCGCCCACTCAGCATCCTATATACGCGCTCGTTCATTGGTCAAACCACTTCGACGAATGACTTGAAATCGAATAACGGGGCACCACTGTATTAGGTAGTTTCTTTACATATTGCAACAAGACTAGGCGATGCATAGGTATTTAGCTTGGTTAGTAGGTACTGTGCATCATCTGGCAAGTTGCATTAGATATTTTATTAAAGTCGTTTATTGGTTCAACCATTGTTGGTCTCATGAGTGTTGTCTCTCGTGAAGCTGTTTAGTAGCTAAGTTTTATAGCAATCAGGACAGTGATATATTTGATACACAACTCTGCAGCCGTTAGAAGTTACAGTTCAGTAAGTAAACTGATTACAAGTTATATGGAAATTTCCATTTACACATACTATATTGCTAATTGATGTGTACCTGCGCAAATATTGTATTTTACTTTCTACCGGCGATTAATTTTCGCGGGTCATAGCTTCTCATGATCACTGTAGTTGACGTATATGGCCTGATGGTTTCTGACGACCACTACAACTTGCCGCAGTAACTAACTGTGTGACAACAGTTTCCAGAACCTCGGCATCATTCACATCGCCAAACGAGACGTGAAGGACATCATCAAACAGCGCAAGAAAGCCGAGCTCATCGATCACGCTAGGATCAGGAGACCAAACTGCACTTTGGACGAGATACGCCAGAGTATCACTCCCACAGATATGAAAAAGGTTAGCATTGTTTCTGCATACTATATTAGCCGTATCGGATGTCCATCCTTTTGATACGCTTTGTGTAGTTTTTCACCTTTTTGAATTTTGAATGCTTGTGTAATTGGTAGCGTTATACACCTGGATCAATGGAGCACTAATATGTCACTGTCGTTAACAGAAAAGGGCAGGAGAGCGGTGAATGTAATAATTTGAATATTTTTTCAAGAATTTCTATTACTTCTGGCAAGCAATTATCATTCGAAAACTGTTTAAAAGAAACAAGAAAATCCTTTAACAGCGAGTTATGTATATATGTACTAACAATGCTTCTGCTGGGCGTTTCCTAGTACGCCACTACTTCTTTCCCGATTCCCGAACTCTTTTTTTTACTTACCATGTTTTTATTTTTTTGCTTTTCAAATACATCTAAATTGCTTGTGGAAAACCTGAAAATTTCTTTATTATTAATTATTCTTTGACTATTATTACACTTTACGAATGCTTTATTTCATTGTACTTGGATGGTTTCTAACGGTACATTAAAAATGTACCATAGCACTATTTTCGCAGTTAGCAGGCATTTCATTCTGTCCTATCATCTTGCAGTTTGACGAGGAGGCGGAGGAGATCGCTAAAACAATGGACCTGAACAAGGTGGTACTCCGATTCCAGGCCTTCCAGTACGACACGTCCCTGGACTGCTACCGGCCCATCACCCGATCCGTCGATTCTGAACTTGTTGTCAACCTCAGTGAGTTTTCAATGATGGGTGTTGAATCTTTTCCTTCATACTGTTTGCCTGCCCCTACGTACTCTGTAATTTGGCACTGCGGCCTATGGAACATATCTTATAAGTGCCCTTATGCTGGTTAAAATGCATCTATAGTGTGAGTAAGTGTGTAGTTTTGTGTTAGCAATTTTGAAGTTCTTTCCTGTCATATTAATTTTTTGCATTGGTCAGTGACTCAGTATTCGCTTCGTGCGATTTCTGACATAGTAGAAGTTGAACATTTTGTTTAGAAATAGTGATATACGGTAAAATATGTTTGTAGTGTAAGTGTATTGTAATCACTTGTCCACTTTTGCCAGTAACCTCTCAAGTGTTGTGTCGAAGCAGGATTGTTAGGACAGTGAAACATTCTCACGTGCGTATACTATCATCTATGCAAGTTCCACCTTCGGTTTTTGCTGTTATTATCTAACAGAAGCAGCCTTAGCTCAGTGTAACACTCGTTTGTCCATTGCAGAGAACGCGTCCACAGGAGAACTGAAGATAGTGCGCATGTCACAGTGCTCGGCACCCTGCACAGGTGGCACTGAGATCTGGATGCTGGTCGAGAAAGTGAAAAAAAGTAAGCATTTAGCATTCATATACATCGTACTGATACTTACTGTGCTTATACACTTACTATGCATAACGTTTTCTTGTGATATCGGTCGAATAACGAAAACAACAGAGCATGTTCCATCTATAAATCACAGAGCCTGTGAAATTGTTTTCTAACTGGAACTGGCTTTATTCCGATTATATTTTAATGCGACCTTATCTTCAGTGAATTAACCTAGAAAAAGTACTCATCATAACTGTAACAAAGTAAATTTTTAAATTACCGATCTTGTTTTGCGTAGTAAATATCATGCTGGGTCATATCTAATGGATATAATGCAGCAGCTCCAATTTGATTTAGCTACGTAACATCGTTCGGTATATTCACGACTGTGGTTATTTTTAATGTTTTGTTACACTTTGACTTTCTTCCTAGTTCCTATCGCTCTCTTTAACTCATCCTGACCTTATCACTGAGTCAATGACATCCTCTCTATTGCAGGTAATATCAAAATCAAGTTCTTCGAGACGGACACAGATGGGAATGAGGTGTGGTCCGCTTATGGAGAGTTCAGTGAGGGAGATGTCCATCATCAGTACGCCATTGTATTCAGGTACTACATCTGTATATCGTTTGAGTAATGTGTGTGGGGTGCTGCAAAATGCTGCTGTGAGGTTCTGTAGCCTATTTCCTCAAACTCTCGGGCTGCCCGCAAGGTGTCTCGTATAACTGTATGGAAGGTAGTGGAGATTGTTACACTTGTTGGTTTAAAAGGTGTGGTGGTATTACTTGTACCATATATAGGCATTACAGGCACCATCACTTGTGTCAATTCCCTCGAGATAAGCCAATCCTATCAGCTGGAACGTGTCCGGAACTTCAGTCATGAGCGTTGATGTCGCTACTATATATCTAGTTTCATGAGTAGAATGAGTGAGGCAGTTTCACTTAATGGTGATCGGTTTGGGGTTAACGTCTGAAGCATGTTTCTACGCAGCAAAACTAGCGCTCATGGCTTAAGTTTCAGACAAGTTATAGCTAGCGAGATTAGCTTATGTCAGTGTAATTGTCCCAGTCGATGACGCCTCCAGTTTGTTATCGTGCATACAGAAGTGTGGCGCTGGTGCTGCGTCATACTGTATTTTCATCATGCCAAAAATTAGATCTGTACGTATATAGTTAGCTATGTACAGTTCTGTTGTGGAATATATTCAGCTTTTTCATTTGTTTTGATTTGTGCTTACTTTGAAAAAATATCCAAGTTTCTGAAAATTTCATTTGACACGCACTGACCCTCCCGTTGCTTTGCAGGACTCCTCCGTACCGCTCGACCTGCCTGCGAGCCCCTGTACGGGTCAAAGTTCAGCTGGAACGCCCCAATGACAAAGACATCAGCGAACCCAGGGATTTCACTTATTACCCTGAAAGTGAGTCGTTTATGTCCTTGCCGCTCTTTATTGATCTAATCTCGGTATCCCAATTGTAATACTCTTTGTTCTCTGACATTAATGGTTTTACTTTATTTTCGTTGCCATGTCGGTGTGGTGTATTTCTGTACACTCCTTAGCTACTTCAGTGGTAGTATTTTAGCTTTTTTCAGGTACCTTTTATGATTTGAGTGCATCATTTCACCTAACCAGCTGATCAGTCCCTACTTACTGAAACTTGGCTCTTGACGGCGTTCTCCGTCTTACTGGTGACACTATAGTCGAATCAGCGTAAGCAGTCCTTCGGGGGCGGAGATGAATTGAACGTAGCAGTGCCAAATGTAATCTACTAACTAATGCACTTTGAATATTCAATTTTGAATATAATTCTATCGATTGAGACAAATTATACCACGCGCTTAAGTGAGATTTGGCAAAGTTGCTTTGAGTTCTTAGCCACGCCTATCGGACTCTTTACGCTGGTTTGGCTATAGTTTATGTTTATTTACTTCCTAAAATGAACAAAACTTGCTTTATTTTCTGTATCGGTTACTAAACATATTCTTAGACTTTTCAGTGAAATAACCCGTGAGCTACTTTGGATATACAGTACAGCATTTAGCCATTTTATCTAAGCTATTGTGTATGGCAAATTAGTCAATGTCTCTTGTGTTTGCAGGTCGAAAGCGACAGAGCCCCTATCAGGAGTCCACCAAAGTTGAGGAAGACGAAGACTACCCACAGGGCGGCGGTGGCCGATCCAAACGCGTATGCCATGACACCTCAGGTCCGCTGGACCTAAGATTCAGTGAGTTTTCACCCACCCAACAGGGTGACGGCACATTTTTTGGTAAATATGAGCCCCATTCCCCTACGTCGGTCAACGACCCGTGCTCTTCGTCTGGCCATGTCCGCACGCGGGCGAGTTCAGGCAGCGCCATATTGTGTCGCAGTTATGAACAAGACCCCCACCATGGCAATATTTTCCGCTCTGAATTTGAAAGAATGGTAGACATAAGAGAGCGAAATAAAAAACAGGCCACATCAAACTTAACTCCGCACTGCTCTTCATCCATGCTTACTCTCACAGATCACCTCAAGCGTAAGCCGCATAGTGGTAGTGGCTTCCCAAGTATGGATGATGTAAACGCTGGCCCACATTCACTTCTCTCACCTCACAGATCATCTGAGTCTAATATAGCGAGACAATCTTGCTCTCAAGAGTCCCTCATTGAGTCATTTTCTCGAGCCTGTAATACGGAAAACGTCGGGTCGATAGGTGCTAATGTTAAAACTGAGGACCATCCCAATGTAAGTATGCAAAGCCCTGGCGTAGATCCCTCTCAGAATTACGCGTCCTATTCGGGGCCGTCTTATATTTCATCCCCAGTACTTTGTTCTTCCCCAACTTCCCAAACGTCCTCTCCATTCTCTTCTCCGTACCATAAATCTGTTGTAGACACCGAATTCCGTCTCATGGGTCCTCCCTCCAGTTCTTCATTCAGCTCACTTTTGTCTCAGAACTTTCAGGTTTCTGCGGCTAATCCAATTCAATACCATAGCAGCTCCACTTCTGCGAATGAGCAAACTCTTGCCAAAGCTCATTCTTATGGCAGCTCTGATCACATTCACCATGCCGAATCTTTGCCGAATTTGTGGCCGGAACCAAGCACTTCTGCGGACTCGGGCCCGACATACACTGAACTGCAACCGGTACAGAGAGCAAGTCTGAAACCTCCCCTTGAGCCGCTGCTTCTACCCAGGAGCGTAGACCCGTATGGCTCCTATCTACCCAGAGCTTCTCCTCCACCTCGGGCCCTCGGGTCTGAGGCCTTCGGTGGGAGCCAGCCTGCTGCGTCTGTGAGCTATACGCGCCGCAGCTCTGCTCCCAACATCTCAGGAACCTTCACTCCTCCCGTGGTGACCGTCACGCCTCCTGTGGCGTCATCGCCATTGTCTGGCTTCCTGTGGAACCCTGACCCTGCTGATGATATCCTGGAGTGA
>LQNS02000141.1:7233103-7254700 GCA_001587735.2 Parhyale hawaiensis | reverse complement strand
CATCTTACCAGGACGCATTCTCAGATCTCTGCGTAGAACAGCTTTGTTATAGTCTGTGTGATACTCAGAACGATCCAATGTTGCTCAAGTAATTACTCGGCCTTGGCCCATAAGTTAACGATTGTTATGTTGAGGTTTTAAGCAGTTTTTGTTAAGTCTAACATAAATGTCTTAAAGAAGATCCACATTATTGTATTTACAAAAGGGAACTAAGGTGACAGGCATACACCCAGAGAAATGCGTCCTTCGCCAATTGGACGCTAATCAGTATATATAAGACCATTCGCCAACCGTTCAATAATGCTAAGATTAAAATGCTAAAAGGCTAAAATTAAAAAGATTTCCTTTTCAAGCCTCATTCTAATCTACGTCGACATTCTTCATGGTAGTTTTGGCAATAAGTGAGACTAAGTACATCAAAACTGTTCCATGGGCAGCTTTGCGCCCAAGCACCCAAGCCTAAACAAAAATTATATGATTCAGACAGAAATCACCACGTCTCTAATATTGCATGCTTTTGAAGACATTAGTGTAATGACTCTCGTATTGGCTGCTTTACTTTAATGTTCACAATAGGCTTGCTTGATTGTAAACTGCTGATAACGCCTACGCATGATAAGAGAATTGTCTATTCCTTCATTGTTTCATTTGGATGGAGATGAATGAAGGCAATGCCCAGACTTTGTCATGCATTAAAGTTAATGGCTACTGGTCGTGTCGTTGTCACTACATCCCTACAATTCGCCCATGATTTCAAACTCGTCCCTGCACCGGAGCTTCTTGATCAGCCACCGACTTCACCGCCTCTGCAGAGTATCGTCAGGGTAAATTCGCTGAGCCAGTCACCTCTAACGCGCTGTAAAATGGGTATTACACAGACTCAAGGCAGAAAAGTTTGAAGATTAGTGGGCATACACCTAACGCTGATAAGTCAACAGAAAGCAGACACAGAGGAATAGCATACCAGTCAATGTCTCGATATCACCTGGTAGAAATATCTCTAGAATAATAGCAGAGAAATTTTTACTCTTTCTAGAGAGCACAAGAAGAGAAAAAGGCAAAAAACTATAAAGATCATAGTGCTAAGTTCAAGAACATGAATTCATGCGACCGAAGGAAATGTATTCATAGTAGCAGCTTGGAGCGTCACATTTTTTTTTAACTTCTGCACCCAATACTTCAACATAAAATACACTGTATTATAGAAAGCTATCATATTCTATTAGAATATGCTCAGAGAAAAATAAAAGAAAAGGTGTTATATGTACTGCAAGAAAATAAAAAGGAAAGAAATTATTGTTAGAAAATGAAAATATTTAGAAAACTCTGCAAAGTGCACAAGATACGCTTTCGTCAAGCAAACAGAAACAGACAAGCTGCTGACAGAAGAAAATTCTATGAAAAAAAAAAAGAAAATTTACATAAAAATCACAGGCAAAAGAAAGTATTGAGGATAACCATAAACAACAAACAAGACCGCATTGGTATGAGGTATCTCCTGAATCCTACACAGAATATAGTTTAATTTAGGTTACAACCCACTTGCATTTTAAAGGAGCTACTGCGCCGAGAACGGAGGATTTCTTGAAGTACAATTTATAAATCTCACGTTTGGAAATTCCACAATCAAAATGGAACATACTGAATTAAACAGCAAGAAGTTAGATGCATTCAATGAGCTTGAAGCCACATCATTGCAATCAAAATGGAACACACTGAATTGAACAAGAAGGAGTTAGATGCATTCAATAAGCTTAAAACCCTATCATTGCAATTAAAATGGAACATACTGAATTAAACAAGAAGGAGTTAGATGCATTCAATAAGCTTAAAACCCTATCATTGCAATCAAAATGGAACATAATGAATTTAACAATGAGTTAGTTGCATCTGAAAGTTTGAAACCACGTCGCAACAATCCAGAAAAAATATAACGAATTAGACAGAGAAACGTTCGAGGCACTCTGAAAATTGAAAAGACGTTTGTCGTTCCTGGATGTCGCGAGATAACAGACGTAGTTGTCTTGAGAAGAAGATGGTTATTAGTAATTCGAAGCTACCAGTGCCAAAATAACTCACTATAGTGGACTCGCTTGGCCAAAATCGTCGGTCTTCCTTCGTTATCCGGTTGCTGGAGGTCGTGCCGGTATTGCAGTTCGCTTCAGAAATGTTTGAACGAAATCATGCTAATCTCCGCAAAACTTCACTGATGCTAAATGATGTGACATTAAAACACAACCAAAAGTTTTGCTTCGAGAATACTCTGCGATGAACCGCTTAGCATCATAGGCAGCCTTGCGTTGCAAAGTAGGCTACAACTGTCTCCAAGACCAACTGAATGACCTTGAACATAATCTCCTGTGTTCCTTATTTCGTTCCTTGATTGAAATGCAAATGTGACAACAGTACATGTTCATCGTATTCTTTCTGTATACCGTACGTTAAACTAACTTCAATTCGAGTTTATTAGTTATTATTTTGCTCATCACATTTTTTGAAGTGATGTATCTTAACTAATTGTTTCTGTCTCAGAACATATATATATATTAAATGAACGTCTTTTTGTGGTTTCAGTTAGCAACGGACGGTGCCCCACCGACAGTGATATCAGGGATGCCCTGGCGGAATACTACTCCCGGGGCAATAGTGGCTTTGATGACGGTGAGTTAGCTTCCTTGTTTACTTCTTGAGTATCGCAAAAGAAAATATTTTTAGCTTCCACGAAACGTTTTCTTCAGTTGGCGTTTCACCTTCATTTGATATTTGGATTCTTGCTGGACTTTCTAGCGTAACGCTGACCTCTCTGACTTTTCAATGGCCTTGTGGCGTTTCGTTGACCTCTTGACCATTGGATAACCTCGTGGTCTCGTTGGCCTCTCGATGACCTCTCCGTGTTTCCTTGACCTCTTGATTTGGAGTTGATAGTTCGGAGTTTCATTGATTGCTTGATCTCTCTCTGAAATGCAACCTCTCATTCACCGTTTGGCCGTTTGACCTTTCGGGGACACTGTGATTGACCTTTTGACATATGTTTGACCTCTTGGTGTCTCGTTTGTTCACTTGATCTCTCAATGACTAATGATCTGTTATTGTCTGGTTTTCACCCCTTGTTATTCACATCTTATTGCCGCCTACTGTACACTGTTAATCACTGCAGCCGGTATATTCATCGCGGTCTGAAATCACCAGTAAATTCATGTCCTGGTAAATTTATTGGGGGCTTAAGTGCAATTGATTAATAATATAATCGCTCGCCATTAATTGGCGCGGCGATGCCATAACGTTACGATGAATTTATTCGGCAATAAATTTATCAGTGGTGAACTTATTTGTAGTGACGTTATAGTGACCTTGTTCATTACATGCTATCATGTACTGCTATTTGTGTTATTGGCCCTCTTAATATAAGTGACTTTTTAAATTGATATGTACTATGTATGCTAAGCTTCCATACATCTTGGACTATGTACATTTTGCCATAGACAGCGAAGTTCATGGTGGCTATGTAGACATATAATTTTTAATTATATTCCATAATAAATAATACTTTTCAATAGTAATTATTTTAATTGTACTGTGCATATAATCCTCAATAGTATTAAGGCTCACTTGCTTCACCATCGGTTAATGAGACATACCACCCCGTAGAAAGCTTCTAATATTAGGTGTCTCGTTGGTACAGTGGCCTATTAAGTTTCATATATGTACTCTTTGTATTATGCGTGGTTCTTCTCACTGCTGATTCAGTGTGCCTCTAGGTTGCCTGGGTTTCCAATCATTATCACCCGCGAACAAAGTGAGAGAGGTGATAATGTTTTCGTCGAAGATTTAAGTATATATATTTGTATATTTGTCTGCCCATCCATAAGTGGTCGAAGCAGTTGAACATTCTTCATAATTTTTGTAGGGAGTTTGGTGGGTTGACCTAGATATGACCCATTCGCGCTGGAGCGAATTTGCCTCCAGCGCGGCAGATCGTCTGGAGAATGGACGTTCTATATTTTTCCTATTTTATTATTGAAGAGCTAATCCATGGAATGAATGCGGCTGTGCCCTAGCCTCGTTGATCGAAAATGACTTCGTTGAATGTGCCCCCTACCGCTGGTGATGGTCTTACGCCACCGAGGTGTTCTAGTTTTATCTGTTTTTGGCACTCGAGCTGGGGGTATTTTTATGATGATAATAAGAAAGCAAGTCTGAACACTGGTTAGAGCTGCTACTGATGTTACCTATTGTTTATCCACAGGTCTGTTTGTGACTCAGCAGTCTCCTCAGTACGTGGTAAGTCTCGCATTAGGTGTGGCTTTAGATTTCTTCTAGCTACTCAGATCTTTGTGTTTACAGCGTGCTCGACAAGTTTTGCTTTTGCCCTAACCGCACATGTGTGTAAATAGTAAAAAGAAAGAAGACTCGTTTATTACTTTCATTTGGATGCTGTACTCAACTAAATGAAGAGTACAGCATCTTGAGGTGCCCTGGGGATCATGTTGGAGGTGAATAAGTGAAGGTAAAGTTTCTTTCACGTGTTACAAATTGTAGAAGTACACGACACTGTTTACAGCATAATTTCATAGCAATACTTACACTATGAACTTTAACGCTTAATCCTACAGTTATAGCAGATTTAGTTGGACTGTATTCATTGAGCACAGATATAGATAGGTGGCGTCAGTTACATCAGTACGTAGAACAGTTTTGTTACCAGGTACTGTAGAATTTTTTTCCAATTAAACGACAGTTGCATATTCAGACAGCAAAAGTTTAATCAAACTATAATATTATATTGCAGGTGCCATCACCTATTCACCCCGGTGCCTCACCTAACAGTAACAGTAACCAGAGCATGTACGTCTCCAGTAACGACAACATGGCCCTGGACACGTCGCCGTACCTCCAGGTAGTGTGGACTGCTTTTCTGTCTGTCTAAATAGACGCTTTCAGGTTCGTCTTATGCTGAGGCTGCATATGCATTTGCACGAATAAATGGAAGTGAGGATGAGCAATTCACTCGTTGTCTTGAAATACATTTAAACTCGGTAGCATAGATACGGTGCCATGAATGACATGCGAGCTTGGCATCCTCGCTTCACGTTGTTTTTATGGACGTTTGCGTGGCCACGGCAGTAGGGGCTTATGACTCCTTAATCCTTCCTAAAATATGCTTAAAATTTTGGGTGTTTTTATTTAAATATCCATGTATATTAAAACTGTGCAGACTTGCTCATACACACGTGCACACACACTCTCTCTCTCTCTCTCTGGGCTAAGGCCCCCCCCCCCCAGTGTTGTTCCTTCTGTAAAAGATGTTCATGAATTAGCTACATTACATCAGAGAAATAATGCCAGCGTTTGCTTGCACTATAAAAGCTCAGTCCAGTGCTACATCGAATACGATTGAAAAGATACGCAAAAATTACATTGAGTTAGCTTAGTTGGCGAACACCTGCCGTGGCCATGAAGTCCAGCCACAGCTCATGGTGGGTACTGCCACCAGGTTATTTAGCCGATGTCGAAAGTAGGATTTGCCTTAACAGCCCAAAGTAGAGAAGCGCAGGTCACACTTATTCTATAAATCATTGGAAATATCCGCGCTCTTTATGAATAAATGACTCTTCTACAGCAATTAATATTTTAAGTTATTTTACATTTTTGGTCCGTTTATGTTATCAAATATTCACAAGATAGGCTTAAACTATTTGTTTCGCTACGGCAGTCAAGTGTAGTAAAAGTTTTCCTGTTTATTGCTGCCAGGTGCCAGGTGATGCCAACACGGGCATGCAGATGATTGTAAACAACGGCCTGCCCTCGTCCACGCTGCTGCCTGCAACAGGAGACCCCCTGTCCCCTCAGCAGCAGCTGTCGTCCTCTCCGCTGTATCAGGTGCCCTCGCCCGGTCAGGTGAGTAGTTGATGAAGGTGTGAAGGCGGGTTCACACGATAGGCTTGTGGCGCCCATACTTTCTACTCAACTTTCAAAGCTTTGTTGTGACCTTCGAAACACAGCAGAGTTGTGTGTCTGCCAAAGTAATTGCTATAATGCTAGTGGTCACGACAGTTTGGTTAGCGACTCTTCAAGTGTGAAGTGAATTGAAACGAGAAATTTGTGAACTTTTCTGCAGCTCAGACAAATATTACAATGCATTTGGACTCTGTGTAGTTCGTATGGGAACCAAAAAAATACCGCGTGAAGCCGTGAACCCACTCTCAGGAGATCAATATTCATGTTCTTATGCTTTTTGTTGGACTTCAACTCTTCATGAAACTCTTCCTAGACGCCTATTTCACACCTTAACTCTACTCTCTGCTATCATCGTATTAGATTTTATGAGAGTTTTAGCTCACAATCGGAAGAAATTGCTCCTTAGTGTCACTGGGAATAGCCAGGGTTCACAGTCCTATAGGTATATTAAAATGGACTCATATTTAGTATTGGTCTGTTTTTGACAAACATTCGACAATTTTTGAAAAAATGTTACACTGAAGTTTGAGTTTACAAGTAAATATCAGTACGAGTTAAGTGAGAAAGTAATAGAATATATAGTGATGGAAAACAAAACTATATACATAAGTACGTGGGACGTATGACATTAGAGAAATTGCTCGCCTAAGTCCTGAGCTTGAAACATTTACTGAAGAAAGCATTTTACTCGTACGCAGGTCTCGGTCTCCTCTCCTCAGTACCACGTACCTTCGCCCCAGCAAGTGGTACATCAACAGAGCCCATCTCCCGCGTACCAGCAGTCAGTACCATCTCCTCAGTACCAGTTCAGCGCAGGACTCACGGACCATCTTGTACCTCTGTCACCTCCGCAGCCCGCTGGTGGAGCTGACGTTATGGCTGGGGGTCAGCTACACATGCAGCAGCAACAGCAGCAGCAGCAACAACAGCAGCAACACCATCAGCAACAACACCAGCAACAACAGCAGCAACAGCAACAGCAGCAACAACAACAGCAGCAGCAAGTGCTATCACAGTTCCAGTTCCAACCCAATGTTTCCCTACCACAACAAATAGCGGAACCGCGCCTGGACACTCAGCAGCTGCTCCAGCAAACTGTAAGTTGCTGCATGGCTACCGCACTTGGGGGATATTTACTGTAATTACTGTCTATGGGTCCTCGTAATATAGGTGGCCTGCTCTAAAGTATGGGCTAGGTTAGGTTAGTTGATGCAATAATAGGTCAAGTTAGTTAATGGTCGGTTAGCATAAGTTCTGTTTAGCTAGAATAGCTGCATAACCTATCTTTCAAGTATATAGGTACGTATGTTATGCCTAGATTTCAGGTAGGCCACATGTACACCACTACCAGTTTATCTGTTACTATTGTCTGACCATTTTATCAAGGCAGTTCGGCCGTGGTCAAATTCCTCTATAGCGTTGCCAATTCTATGGACATTTCTGAGATTTTGTTCGGCCCATATCTTAGCCTCGCCCTTTACCTGTATTAGGCTCTTTATAGAGAAATCTCAGAAATACCCACAGAATTGGCGCCGCACTAAAGGAATTTAACCACCACCGAACTGCCTTGATAAAATGGTCGGACTACATATAGGTTCTCGCTATACCCCTTGGGTGCGATATTAAGAAATAGCTTTTTATTAGTAACGTGTGTAAAAGTGATATAATTTATAACTATTAACTAATAGTAAACATTAACTATAATAAGAAATAAATAATGCAAATTGATAATCAATTACATCAATTAATAGATGTAACGTTCCCTGTATTCACTCTTACATTTTCAACTTTCAGCTTGGTGGTCTGCACACACCTACCATCTCCACACAGAGCACTGGTAACGCGGTAAGTGCTGGTGTCGAGCAGAATAAGTGCGTCTGTCGCTCCCTTATGTAGCTACGTGTGGAGAGAGGTCGGGACTCACGGTCTGTTCCATTGGGCCAGTTCCATTGCAATTATCTCATCCCATTAGCCTCAACTTATCCGAATCTTCAACACTTGAAACTCAATCCAAATTAGCGAATACAAAGCTCGGAATTAATGTTTAGAAAACGTTAAGGATTACCTTGATGGAACTAGGCTTATCGAACGAACCTTGGTTTAGTACCTACTGTATATTAGTTCCGTTTGAGCTGCTGTGGTAAAATATTTGGAATTTTGTATACTTATTACAGTTCTGTAATGGACTATTTCCCGCTGTTTTGTTATTGACACGGTTTGCTCTTTGTCGTACACTTGAATAACGCACCACTGGTGAGTGAATAAATGGTTCTAATAAAGGCATGTTCGATTGGGCGCTAAAATTAAGCCTGCCATGCGTGACTTGTCCAAAATTTCCGACAGAAGCTTTGGCTTCTCAACTTTGAAGCTGTGCTTCAAGTGTTAGGGCGAGTTCACACGTCACTCATCTTAACGCGTTCGCTCAAACTGGTGGATGCGGCGCGTTGAGTTGATGGAAGCAGTTGCGGTAAACGGGCGAGACTGAACATTTCCCTTTTTCAACGCGCTGCATCAATCATGTTCAGTAAACCAAATCTTTAATTACTGAATTTATACTCTGTAGCATTCACAGATCAAGAACAAATCGATACATAAGTTTTTTTTGTCGTCACTTTAATCAGATCCACTACAGTATTATCCCGCATAACACTAGAAACCCCGAGAATATTTGTAAACATACGAAAAACGCCTTGTCTGTTTTGAAAGAACTGCTGATTGCTGGTGATTTTTTCGTTTCTCTCGGTTTAATAGGCTAGAAATAGACTGATTCATTTGAAATTAGGCTATAAGATTATGGGATAGGAACGTTACTTTCATCAGACATATAATATAAATAAAAATGTAAAGAAACGTTATCATAACTGAACGCGCGCCATCGTTCATTTGAATGATAGCCGGACGGATGAACTTGCCTTACAAGCCACCCAAATACGTTGTACGGCTGAAAATTCTATTATACGGAGCAACATTGAGTTTCTGGACGTGTCAAAGGTACACACGATAGTTAAAAGAACAAGTTTCGTCATCACTGCGGCCGAATGCGTCGCTGTGTTCATGTGAATAGAACAATCTCGAAAAGACTGTTGAGTTATAATTCCCTCCAAGTTTGAAGAGATGTCTGAAACTCAACTAACTGCACTTGCTGAGGAACTCAGCTGACGGCTGACACTTTAACGCTTTTTTTTTTCTATACTCAAAACTGTGACGCGTGGGTGGCACAAAGCAGCCACCTATGTAAGTGAGTGAGGAGGTAGAATAATTTATTTCTCCACGAACGGGAGGTGTTCTCAAATTAATACTATAACAGTTTATATCATAAAATGACATGTACTGGGAAGGATCGATGGCTTTCCCTAAGAAATTAGGGGAGAATGGCGAACCCATATGAGAGAAAGCAATTTTGCATCTTGGATTGAGCTGAAAAGTATTGTACCAAGTGCAGTTTTGGAACTTAGTAACTAATACAGCGCTCGTTGTCGTCACCAGCAGCTGTCGGAGGGCAGCGAGTGGGACTTCAGTAATCTGGTGCAGAGCACCGACGGTGGACTCGACTTCAATTTCGACGACACCACCGCTCTGGAGACCATCAATCCTGACTTCTTCACCGGCTCCGATCTTCAGACTGACTGCGCCTTTGGTAAAAGTAAGTAACCGAAGCTATTGTCTATATATATTATACAGGGTGTACGGCACTTTTGGGAACAAACTTTAACATAAGGGCTATCATAATAAATATTTTTTACGAAATAAAGATGTGGTCTAAAAGGTTTCTTTAAAAAGTTTCAAGGACTTAGAATCTTTATTCATTGTTCTGAGTTGTTAGAAAATGTACTCACAGCCGACAGGAGAGGACTGTGGTTCCAACACGACGGTGCTCCTCCACACCTCGCACTTGATGTTAGGCAGTTATTGAATGCCCGATATGCAAATCGCTGGATTGGACGTGGAGGCCCTGTTACATGGCCGCCAAGATCTCCTGATTTGACGCCCTTGGATTTCTACCTATGGGGATATTTTAACAGCTTGGTGTACGAAACCTCGGTTCAGTGCGAAGAAGACCTCATTGGCAGAATTACTGAAGCATCGGCAAAAATTGGTGAAACTCCCTAAGTATTCGAACGCGTCCGGCAATCATTGCATCGGCGTTTGACCGCTGGCAACGAAGTAGAAGGGCACCATCTTGAACATCTTTTGTAATTGATCTCCTGCTTCTTGTGTTAATAATAAAATTGTTCGCCTAACGTACACGTTTCCATTCCTTGCTACTCTTTACCAATGAATGTCAGTTCAATATTTCTCAAACTTAGTCTTAGTAACTTTTTAGCGAAGCATTTTAGACCACATCTTTATTTAGCAAAAAAATGTTTATTTTAACGGTCCTAACCTTATGACAAAGCTTGTTCTCGAAAGTGCCGGACACCCTGTATATAATTTATTTTGCGTATTGTACTGACCTCGTTCTCTCCTAATGGTATTTCATGATGACAATTTCAACAGAGGCTGCAGCTCTTGTTCAGACCGTTGGCTTTGCAAACGATGTTATCGAGTACTGCTGTCATCAACATTATCAATGACACCATTGCACTGCACTGTAATAAACACAGCTTTTTGCTTGCTTCACATACAACTGCGACGGATCTCCAGTAACCACCTACATTGTAAGTTGATACATTCCAAGCAGGTGGTTCATTTGCATCATTGGTGTTGCTTACAGATTCGCCGAAAGCTCCAAAGAAGCCCGCAACCACCAGCGTGGACAGCCTAACCCAGAGCCTCGCCTCAGTCTCCATATCAGGGGGAGCAAAGACGAAGGACAGCAGGAAGACGCTGCCTGCAGGCGCCAAGAAAATCAACACAGGTATGTCTCCTTGCCGTTCAATGTTACTCTTAAGCTGATCGCCTGATACTCAATTCCATAACTTTGCGTACAAGCTTTACTAATTTTACCTGTTGGTCTGTCTCTATCGGCCTGATGGTCTGCCCAACGTCCTTGTACCCGTTCGCAACTTATTGTTCATATTAGGTTGTGTGGATAGTTCCTTACGGTCATGAACACAGAAAATTTCAAACTGATGTATAGGAACTTCATGCAATAGTTATGGTTTATAGAACTAGCACATTTCTACTGTAGTTACGTTTGTATCTTGTGCGCGCGGCACGTGATGGCAGGCAGTTAGTCAGCGGCACCAACTGTTCATAACTTGAATAAAACGTTCAGTAATGCAATTGTCGCAGTCGTTTACTGCTTACTGTTTGCCCAGAGTCACGCGATCTTGTTTTTTAATCCGGAGCATCACCACATAGTATTAGGGCTTACCTATAGCACTAATACGTCACCCAGTACACTTTTATATTCAGTAGTTTAAAATCTGTTTGCAAAATGGTTGCTGGGTAATTCTATGTTCATTGCAATGAGGTATTTCCAAGCACCAGGAATTAGTAGCAATCAAGTATGAGCTCTCAAGTCTAAAGAAACTACGTCTGCCAATTCGCATCTGCTTCTGCCACGGTCCTAAACGCACTGGGTGCACCTCATCACTTGAAAGAAAATAACGGCGCCATTAAGCACATAGCACTCATATTGGTAACATGACAGCTTCCAAAATACTAATAGTAAAGTTTGCTTAGAGAGACTGAGCTGCTCGGTATCTTAGATGCTGACTCATGATGTCTTGGTTGTACTCCGCTCTATGACTTTCTGTGGAACTCCGTGCTTCGTCATTTTCAACGCAGAAAAGGAACTAACCATTGCCTCCCCTCCCGCTCCCTGCGCTGTACATACGTACTTCAGGACTTCAGAGTGAGAAATTGGGTCTACTTGTTGCGTGACTCAAACTGATAGCCATCAAGTTATTCATGTGCTTATTACGTATTCGAACGGCAGGTTCTGCAACACGACAGTCTTGGAACGACAGGGTTGACTTTTTGATGTAGGCTACAATGGGCGTCAGGTGCAAAAAAGCTGATATCCACTGCGTAACTAACGCCGGCACTTTTTTGCCTCACTTCTCAGGGATTAGAACTTTGTCCACACTTGTAAGCTTTACCCACCTGCCAATGGCTCCCTCTGTGAGCAGTCATGCACCCCAAGACATCAGAGTACTGTCTACCCAGACATGAGCACAGCATTGGGTTCAGATAATACGTGATGTGTTACATTCCAGAGATAATAAATTATGTTTGTTACATTCCAGAGATGATAAATTATGCTTGTTACATTTCAGAGATAATAAATTATGTTTGTTGCATTCCAGAGATGATAAATTATGCTTGTTACATTTCAGAGATAATAAATTATGTTTGTTACATTCCAGAGATAATAAATGATGTGTGTTACATTCCAAGGTGCAGTGGATGTGGCATTCCGTGTGGCTGTAAGTGCCGCTGAGAGCCTCCAGGCGTACGCTGCCACAGGAGACCTCGGCAGGCTGCTGGCCACGCATCGGTACCTCCTCGCTGTCCAGAACTGGCAGGGCGATAAGTGAGTTCTTATCTCTCTTGTACCTGGCTGGCCTTCCTTTGCCGTCGATTCAGTCCAGCGTTAAGTAGATTTCCTAAGTATGTCTTTACGATCGAAAATAAAAAAGCTAGGGGAAACTTTTCCCTGAGTCGCTCATTACTATTCCAAAAATGCTCTTGAACCCTGAGAGGCCTGCGACCTTAGTACAGGGCCTTTCAAACAACTTGCTATTCCATACGAAAACTCTACAAAAGAAATCCTGGATGCAGCTTATTGAATAATGCCTAGTTAAATATTCTTCAAGTAAACATAAAGTTATAGTGCTCATTTTCGATCTTCTAACCACAACGCAGTTGCCACTCTCAACATTGACGCAAGCCCAGAAAATTTAGAAATCAGTTACTTCAGCATCAAATGTCCCGCTCTTCAACCATTTGAGTAAATATTTAATTTTCAAGTTCACTGGCCTATTACGCTGAAGTTGCTAAATGAATTCTAAGCTAAGAACCTATCACAGTAGGCGGGATGATTTGCATCACTCCGATAAAACTAGAAAAGTTTTTTATAAACTAATTTCAAAGAATTATGTAGTATTATTTTTGTCTCCCTCATCTATAACGTTCTTAAACCAAATTTCTTTCATCCATAAAAACAGGCTTCGCACATCGCCGAAGGAAGCCAATGCCCACAAAAGCTCTAGGAAGAAACAACTTTGTATCCTTGGCTCTAATCCCCACTTTACATCATTCTGTACCTTAAAGTGTCCATAAGAATAGAACTTAACATGCAGGATAGTTTCTTATCAGGGACAGTTATATTTTACTGAATTATATACCTACTTCTTTCTTCAATTTGGCATCGAATGAGCGATTTTCGTGTAGTTGATCACGAGAGAGGACCAACTTTATGGTATATTTTTGTGTCATTGCTTATAATACCTCTCATAATCATTCATTATAATACTGAAAAAGAAAGCTTAGTTGATGACGATAGTGATGTTTGTTTCTTACTAGAGTTTAGTCTTTGATAGTCTTACGTAGTTCTGTTTTTTCAATATCCTTATGTGTATGCTTGCTTTCAGTGCGCTCCACACCGCTGTGAGCAACAAAAACTGGGACGCTTTCAATAAAATCCTGACAGCGGCGGCGAACCTACGTCCCCAGGACCTCTTGAACATGAAGAACTTTGCTGGGGAGGTGAGTATTTCCCCCTTCTTTAAATCAAAGTTGTACGGTAGAGATTGGCAGACGCTATGGCTTCGGTGGGAGGTATTGGCTGGATATAAGCCGTGCCGCACGTATATCATATATAAGTTAAGTATCTCACTTTGTAACACCCTGCTTGATAGAAGTAAGCCCAAAATGTGATATGGACGTGAAACACAACGAGTTTTTATCTGGTATAGCAGCGCACAAGGCAACAGGATTCGTATCTGGTGCATCGAAAATGCAGACTTTTTTATTTTTGTACAACACAAATGAGTAATATTTGATAGAGAATTTGTCTAGGAAGCCTTAAGCATCTCACATGTCCTTCTGATGTATGAAGAACTGTCTATACTATTTACTAACAACATTACTAGTCGGTTCTAAAGACCCTTTTCCTGTGCGCAGAGCGCCCTGCACCTCGCCGTGCGGGGCGGTGAGCGGGCTATGACGGCGCGGCTCGTGTCCACAGCAGGCGCTGACGTGAGCCTCGCTGACGTGAAGGGCAACACTCCCTTGCATCTGGCAGCCGCTCTGCCTCCTACCCTGCCTCAGGGAGCTGACATCATGGCTGCCCTCCTCACTAAACCCATGAATGGTGCCCGTTCTTCGCTGGAAAATGCCCTGCAGGCCTACAACTATCAAGGTGAGACGCTGGCCCCGCCCGCTGCTAAAGGGTACCAACAAAAAGCGAAAGCTTCTATTGGAACAGTGGCGGCACTGTCACACAAAACAAACAAACAAACAAACAAATATCATTTATTATCTCGTATACAGGGTACAATGGATAAACCTATCGAGGTTTTCTTTTAGCCTTAATTCTAGAATTTTGAAGATCCAGTAGTGTGAAGAGCAGGAGAAGCAGTCCGTGCTGAGAGTCAATTTAGGATCCCTCATCGTGCATCGCCTGGCCTTTCGGTGCTGGAGTGCTCCACGCAGTGTAAATCCGTAGCGTGCCGTCCGGGGAATCGAACCCGGGCCTCCGTTGATGCGATGCCTAACCGTTGTCACTTCACCATCGAGAGGGTATCTGCTTTGCCACCGTTCGTCGATTGGTGGCGCTCTCGCAATCACATTTTAGGAGACGTTTAGCATTTTTCAAGTTTTAATAGCCCAAGTGGGTTATGATTAATTACATCATGCCTTATGGTTTCTGGGTCATGATGTCACTTGCGGGACAGAGCGTGACCCACTTCCACCGGGACTACAAAGCTGAACTACAGAATTTAATTTACTGTGGCGGCCATGCAATGATGCCCACCCTTGGCTCCTCTATCTGTATTTGCTAATTAATGTTACGCTGCTCCTTACATTAGAATAGCGACGCTTGCTAGGCAAGGGCAGTTTGTACTATAGCGAGATGAGCTCACGTTCCTAGGTACTTGTACTCGCTATTTTGCTGCTCTGTAGTTTATGTGTGCTTTGTGCTAGTTAAACTGTTATTCGCTTCCTAGTTGCCCTGGACTAGTTTGGTTATAAATATGTATAGTTGTTGAACTGTCGTTCTTGCTGCTTCTCATCGTACATAATACTCTCGATATTCACCGTTGTTGCCTTATATGTGAGGGCGTCTTCTCCCTCGCTCTTTTCGATTGTCCTGTTTGGATATTTGAATCCTTTCATTCTGTCACCTCCGCGTTACCTTCCCCTCTGTCATTCACTAATGTTATCATTTGGGTGCAGGCGAGACCGCGTTGCACGTGGCGGTAGTGAGCGGCAACCTCCGGGCGGTGCAGCAGCTGGTGGCATCAGGTGCCGGAGTGCACCAGTGCGAGCGCCGCAGGGGCGCCAACTGCCTGCACCTCGCCACTCTCTGCGGCAAACACGACATCGCTAGATACTTTATTACCAACGTGAGTACATTGACACCCTTGTCTACTGTGTCTCTCCACCCATTTGTTTACTGTTTTTCTCCGCACATTAGTCTACTGTGTCTCCGCGGATTGAGGAATGTGTGCAACGCTATTGTGGGATAAGGGATAACGTCCTTTTTAAAACGTGCGCTTGATTTTTTGCCGGTCTGCGAGTTTGTGTCGCTTGGTAGAGTTTGAATGCGTCAGGAAAAAGCTTACGAACCTTACTGCTATGCGTATCTGATGTGTCCTTTTGTTTTGCAGACGCCAATTACAGTGAACTCTCGTATGTTCGATGGCAACACCGCCCTTCATATCGCTGTACAGGAGGATGATGCCCAAATGTGTAGTCTGCTCATGGAAGCTGGGGTAAGGAGCATGTTGTTTTGGACACATCTAATTACTTGTGCTCCCCTCTCCTCCCTCGGAATTAGGTTATGTGCTCTACAATATTCATTTTCACTTGACAGTGATCCGGTAATAGGGCCCTTGATGGCCACAAAATGTGAATGTCTAACGTTGGAATTCCACTTGTTGTTCCTTCTTAGTTAAACAACCTTCCCTGTGTCAACATTTATGCAACTACCATGTTATCAGTGCGTTACTGATTGGCCTAGTACTAGTAGTATCCATGGTCATCATGATTTGATAGCGATAATAACAAATAATAATGCATCATAATAATAGTACATTATTCCTGCTGGGATATACAGCATTTATTTCTACGCCAGCCCTGACAACTAAACGAATTCTTCACACCGTTCACAATTGCTCTGTGTGTATTGTGCAGGCCGATCCATGCGCCAAGAACGCCCTCAAAATACGTCGCCAGCAGACCTCAGAAAGCGCCAAAAGCGAAGATAGCAAAGACAAAGCCGACGATGAGCCGGAAGATGACAATGAAGACGAGCAGGAAGAAGATGATGAAGAAGATGAAGAGCCCAACTGCTACACACCTAAGGACTACGCCGGTGATAACGAACAGGTGAGTCTGCAGACTTATTAACGATCGCCTATATTTGCTGTTGTTTACATAAGATATCGGGTACATGTTGGACTCAAGTCTTCTGAGTATGAAGACGTCGTTAACTGGCTCAGTTCCATCGATGTAAGCTAGTCTCATTCGTTTTAATTTGTCGGAAACTTCAATCATGGGCGTTGGCTTTGTAACTTTGGATTGAGTTTCAGGCGGTATTTAGTTATTCTTTAGACTGCCCCAAGCTCAATCCTACTGAGCTGGGACCGGTCTGCCATTATTAGTTGGGGGTTTTACGCCTGAACTCGATCCAAAGTAGCAGAACCAACGCTTGCGACTGAAGTTCTGTATAAGTTAAAGTTGATATGATAAACTTATCTCTATGCTATTGTCCCAATCGCCAGCAGTAAGGAATGAAAGGAAGCAAGTATGGCTAACACTCGCCGTTGGTTAAAATTGACTTTGCCCCCTATTGGAAAGCTGCTGCAAACTCTGCTTCGAAATAGACGTGCTTATGTCAACTCCACTACCTGTTCTCCCCTTGATTCTTTCTATACCGGCAGTGGAATGGGTTACTGCACTCGACTGTTGCATTACCTCCTAGATATAATTCGATTAATTTGAATATGAAGCGGGAAATACCCTGATTTTGTCCCACTTATTAGTTTTTTTTATCTATTTGACAGATCCTGCAAATCTTAAATGGCGTGTACCACACGAGCACGGACTCCAGTACGGCTTGCGACTCCAGTATCGGCAGCGGCGGCCGCTACTGCGACTCCGGCATCGACGTGTCCGTCACAGACTGCAGCTCTGCCTCGCTCGTGTGAGGGTCAGAGCTGTTCTAAATTTATACCAAGCATGCACGAGCTACCTTTCTTTCCATGCCTTTTGTTAGTCAGAGTTTATCACTTAATATGTGGCTTTATAAGTAACCGACAGAGTGAATTAAATGACAAAGGTACATATGGATTTAGGAAAATCTGTCTTGCAATTGATATGAGAGGGTAGTCAGACTGGTCTGTTGAGGATGGGCAGCACTATCCCGCCCTCAGCGCGACAGTGTGTTGCTTCGGACGGTGCGATTGTCAGACCTACTGCAATTCAAGCGTGTGAAGAAGACCTTGTGTCGTCAGTATGTACAGACTTCATTGACTGACTTGTCAAAGCCGAGCGCAGCCGAGCCCATACGACTTGTCTTGTCCTGAAGTCCAGACAGATAACAGCCCTGCCACTCTGGATCGTGTCGCTCGTGTTGAAAGCAAACCAACTACGCCTGAGACGTCGAATGCTCAAGATATAGTTTTCAGAAGTTTCAAGGGTAGCCATTTAAGGAAAAGTCAAATGTCGAAGGCTTAATTTCCCCGCCCAATCTATGGCGCTCTTTGATACCTGTTCTATTTTTGGCTTGCGTCAGCTCTACGGAGCGCGCTTGCATTGACTGCTGAAGGTGCGGGGCAGTGGCGGCACTGTAGTAAAATGTGGAGGCACATTCACAATACAAAAGTACATGTATGTTGGTTACATGGCAGCAATGTTGGGAGGCTGGGCTGTGGGGGTATGATGCATTGGGGAGGGGGGTGACCCCCACGTCCCTCTTAGCGCCCTCACTATGTGGGGGGCTGTGACATCTGATATCGATCTTTGGCCAAGAAAACATTTCCTAGCTTGTGCATCTTGCACTGCGTCCATTCGTTTGCAATAAAATATTCGCTAGTTACTAGTTTTATTTTTACTGCTATTGTTATTTTGCGACCTGATTACGTTTTAGCTTTTGTTTGATGTAGGATCTCGAATTTCTGCTGTTCTCCGTAATTTTACTGAACTATTGATAGCTGAGACGCTGATGCAGCGCATCAAGACTCGCCTCCGCTGAAATGCTTAGTACACACTCAAATCTATGCTAAATGTCTTGCCAAAACACTTAATGCTTAGTTAGCAATGATCATCTATATGTAAATTCGCTTTTTGCGTATGCAATGAAAGTCTTTAATTGTGGTGGCTTGGAGAGAAAAAATTCTGTTTCTTTTTTTAATACGAATTTGTTCCCTTGCAAAAGATTTTTTTCGAAACTGTACTTTAATTAATGCGCTGGCAAGCGTTTAAGCTGATGATGTACAGTCGTTTAAATAACAAATATGATAGTAGAGGTTTACTTGTGGTGCATATATTATTGAGAATGATCTCGGCATCCAATATGTGTTTGACTTGTTTGTACATACGCCATCTCTTGTTTGTATTTTGAGTCTGTTTCCTGTCAGTGGAACTGTATGTATAGGCCCGATGATTGATATTTTCATTGCCAATATTTTAGTTTTAGAAGAGAAACTGTGTCTTACGAAACCAAATTCTGCTGAAGTCACGCCTATGATTACGAGCTATTGTGGTATTTGGGTATACACAGTACATGTAAGTTACTCCATTACAGAAATTTCATTACTACACGAAATTATCAAGGGAGCGGGAGAATTAGAAAAAATACACAAATCAGGGAACTCATTGCTGGATTTGGTTACCATCTCTCGACATGGTGGAAGTGCCCAGTGAACACACTAGATACAGAAGGCTTACCCCTCTCTGTTGCTACAGTTTAAATGAGAATGTTTGATGAATGTGTGCCGGAAAAGATACATACAGCAGACACTGGGAGGTGCGACGATTATATTGATGCAATGCCTTGCCAATTTGTGCGTTCGTACTGGCAACTTGATGCGAGGATGCGAAACTGGCACTTCCTTTATGCTGCCGTATCTATGCTACTGATTTTGAATGTCTTTCGGAACGACCCGTGTGCTGCCCATCCTGGTTGCGACTAGAGTTGAGCGTGCGAACCGGTGTGTGGTTCCAGAATCATTAGGATATTGAATCCTCGAGGTAATAGGAGTGTAAAGCACCTAATCCGAGAGGTATTTCGGGATGCCAGTATCTAGCTATTTCTAAATTTTCGAAGCAAGCACGTTATTTTTTTTTTCAAAAAGATGTGAAAAGTAATCTCACAAGCCAGTCCAAGTATTTGCAAAGGCTTGTTCACTTTAAAAATAAAAAAGTTCGTGAGTTACTGACTGTAGCCAATAAGAAATACGATCAAAAAGCATTGATCTTCTGCTGGGCCAGATTGGCTGCTGCAGAGAAGCTGATTCGTTGCCCGAACAAACTTTCCAGGAGCCGTCGAGCAGAACTTTCGTCCAGCCTTTTGTGGAATACAGCACACATGTTAATAAGTATAGAGAATAATTGTTACATAGTATATTTGAATTTTGTGTCTGTTAATTACTTTACCTGAATCGTTAGCTGTTAAGGCCTAGTAGTTGAAAGCAATTTGATTTTTTTTTAACTTACAATTGGTACTTCACAGTATATTGCTCAAACTTATATGAAGTTAGTACTTGGTTTTGTATTATTAAATCATTACTTTATTGCACTTAGTTTCTGCCTCATTTTGAAGCTATAGGCACGTGTATTGGAGCTCATTTTTGTAAATGTCTTATTTAAGAACTTGTAAATAATTAACTACTTATGATAATACAGGAAAACCATGGACGATCAACAGTGTTGAAATCAGGCAAATACATTTTGGCGAATATCTCTGCTTGTTATTCTCCTTCTAACTGAATCCACGAGTAATTTGTCATCGCGTAGGTGGTTCAGGGCGTAGTTTGGTGTATCATCGCAGCAGGCATGAAAGACATATTTCAGTCAGAAAAACATTTCCGCAAAAAAGAGGTGAACAAAAGCTTTGTAGTTTTGTTACACGTGCGAAGCGCGACGCGGTTACATACTAACACGCAGATCGCTATTGTAATTCAAAGTTTCGTCTCTTCAGGTGCATCAATTTTACTGTTTTTGATGCATCTTGGTGCATCATCGGCTTTGTCACAAAACCGAAACACATAAGTGCATCAACGTGCCAAGTGCATCATTAAGACCTTATATGCATCATCATGATGCACTTTATTTCTATAATGCACTTCCGTGTTTCGGCTTTAGGACAAAAATGCATGTAATTTTGATGCATCTAAGTGCAGCAAAGTTTTTCTCAGTGAAGACCATCAAGGTGGAGTCATCAGTACTAGGGACCGCTGCACCTGAGGAATTTTGTACCCCCTTCCCCCACGCGGCATCTGAGGCATTTTGGAGGCGCGCGCGACATTCGGTCCACGACGCGATCCCCGCGCGGGGCAGGGCGTCCCCCTCCCCACCTAGCGCGATGTTAAGGGGCGAGAGATGGGATCCGGTTAAATATTTATTTAATTTTTATTTTTTTAGCCCTACTGGTCAGTGGAACACCTATCCATAGCCTCGGGCACTAACGAATAAATAGCTCCATGAGCAATTAAGCCTTCTCAGGACATTGTTTAGCCTAATTATTTCACCCTCGGGGAAGCACTAACCGACGCAAGGGCTGCGCCGCCGCCACTTGTTTTCCCAGGAGGTTCTTTAGGCCAATTGTAGCATACCCCAGGGCACTGACTGACAGGAGCCACGCAGGCACCTGTGTTCTTAGCACGACATTCTTCAGGGCAATTAAATAACCTCCTCTGGCACTAACCGTCGCGTCCGCTACCATGCGACATCTGCTAGGTGGCATACCTTTCTCTCATTAGACACCGGATAGAAAACAACTTCATGCTACGAGAATGTATATTTTGATAGGCTACGAAGTACCTAAATTATCTCGGTAAGGAACTGAGGAAACAGCATGTATTACCTCGCTTGAGCCAATGCATGTGACTAGACTACTTGTAAACCTAATTCGGGAATATTTTTTTAAAGGAAAATTGAAGTTTTTACGAACAATGAAATGAATCATTTTAGAGCAAATATTGTTGGCTTTCTCCACAAGTTAGTAAATTTATATATACCCAGCAGTTTCACCTCCAATTCTGCCACTGGAAAGGTTATGAAGCGTAGAAGAAAAGCACATGAATACTTACAGGTGAGTGATACAAATCTTTAATCTTCCAGACCGCATTCCCAAATTAAGGAACGTGAATGATCGGGCTGTATATCAATGCTCTTAAAAAGAAAGAAAGAAAACCCATTTATTTCTCCCCGTAGGAAGGTATTCATACAATAGTTCTATTACAATACATGTTCAGTAAACTAGTGTAAAACAATAAGCAACGAGTCTTACACGCTAGGTTA
>LQNS02000141.1:7191296-7210132 GCA_001587735.2 Parhyale hawaiensis | reverse complement strand
CAATCGACAAGACCGCGCCATGTGCGCCAACTGTGACACGGGGCTGACCATCCGTCACATACTTATAGAATGCCCACTATTCGCTGCTGAGCGAGCACAATACCTTGGACCTGTAAACTCCCCCTCGGATGTTCTCATCGGAGGGGCCGCAACACTCCATGGCCCATTGCACCGATTTCTCCTTTCTCTTCACATTCTACATCTCATTTAAAACAATAATGACCTACGGTACCTTTGAATTAAGGTATACTTAAAAAACAACTCAAGTCATTACTAGTTCTACCATTAAATTTACTGTAGTGTAAGACCCCACTATCCCATAACGTTGCGGTTCCGGCCATATAGCCGAGTAAATCCTTCATCGTAGATCGCTATTGATCGTCTCCGATTCGGAAATAGCGGGACAATACCAATATAATAATAATAAGAAGCAGTTCGCTGTTCGGCTACTACTGGAAGAAATGGATACAGTCTGGTATCTTGATCTCTAGTTTTTCATCGTGCTAAGCACGATCTTTTTTCTTTTTCTGTTGGTTGCGATTCTAGTTTTGTATTTTATTTTT
This sequence comes from Parhyale hawaiensis, assembly GCA_001587735.2. Lineage (NCBI taxonomy): Eukaryota > Metazoa > Arthropoda > Malacostraca > Amphipoda > Hyalidae > Parhyale > Parhyale hawaiensis. Next base: position 7,209,569 of record LQNS02000141.1, on the reverse strand, counting down.
ATTACGGTTATAGGCCTGTTCGTCGTTTTCAGGCCAAAAATTTTGAGCTCTGTCCGACGCCCCCTTCAGTCTAGTAAAGCTTTATAAATACTAAAAAAAAACGTACAGAAACTTGCGACTTGCTCAAATAAAAAAAAAAAGTGCGATTCCAATAGCTGGACGGACCGCTGACCGTAAAATCTACAATAAATGGGTCATAAAACCACTGCCCGTAAAGCCGTCAAAACAGGATTGAAGGTCTTGGGAGAGCCAAGTTAATTTTTAAGAAAGACAATAAAGAGCCGCCATCGACTCTGGCCACTTCCTTCGACCTCAAATATGTCTTGTGAAAAAAGACGCTATTTTCTATGTTCTCTGGTTTGGCAAGCCAACTACCCGTTGATTGTAGCTTTCCCCTTACTTCTCTTCATACTTCTTGATTTGCTTGGCAGTGCGATGCGCAAGTTTAAATGCCTCGACCGCACTGCTCGCACTGACAGCAGCGATACGTCCCTCGCCACGCTTCATCAGAACACCATCACCGGCATCCATATCATGAAGGGTGACAAGGATGGTGCCACCGCCGTGTCGACATGTGGTTCTGATTCCTACCTTATCCTGTGGAACTTCAAGGTCAGTATTTTGTTTTAATGGCACATCATTTTTGTCATGTTGAGCAGTTAATGTGTAGTAAGCTGCATAGGTTTCTGTGATACTTTATGGAGTAATGTTCTCTCTTCTGTGTGGTGTTTATTCATGGTTACAGTAAAGAAGTCATGAAATTAGTTATGCGCCGGAATTGAAGATATGCTAGGGAACCTCAAATTGGGTATGGATACTTTCTCTATTCTTCTCATTACAAACTCTTAAAGCTCCAGATTTAGAGCCAAATGACTTCCCTTACCTCTGTGTTCACTGTACATGGAGAAGGTAAGGATAATTAGGATTACTATCTCCCTACGAAATTCTATTGAAATATGCACCGTTACTGGTCGTGTTATAATCTCAACGCTGCTACCAGGACCTGCCGGTGCCTATAACGGACGAACTGGCTCAACATCCTGACACAGTGTGGATGGTCGAGCCTCGCACGCAGGTCTCTTGTGTTACGTGTGCTCAACTAATATTCTTCTAATTCTGGCTTGTTACTCCCTTGTTAACAACCGTTGTGGAGAGGGTGTGTATTAGCTGACTGCTCTGACCGACAGATTGTAGATGAGTAATTTAGGACCGACGTGTAAGATGCTACTCCAGGAGCTCCAATTCCTCCCGTAGGTACTGCTAGCGCTGTCGTCAACGACGACCTGAAGCTGAGCTTTTTACTTTGATTAGCTAAGAATTGAGCCATTGTCACCACACGCTAGCCAACAAAACAAGTTTGCGAGGTTTGCCCTTCGAATTGACATTACAAACCTGCAGATTCACGCTTTTGCGCAAAATTTTAGGATGGTGCATGCAGCGTTTTTGTACTCGCTTCGACCCCTCAGGGGGCATAGGATGGGCCATAGGCTATAGGGTTTGGTTAGTTTAGGTTCGTCCATCCTATGCTATGGGGCCAAGTAATCCCAGGGGGCCCCTATAGGTACCCTCAGCCATTAGCTAGGCTTTCGGGTAGTCTCTCTTTCGTGCCCACTTTGCTTCCTTCCCTATTTCATACTCCTACTTGCTCATGCTTTATTCTATTCTTCCTCTTCTTTCCAGACTTGCTGTTCTCATGCGCGTTGATCCTGTGTGGGAACACTTTCGTGCATGGGTTCCATGTTTCTCTTGGCGTACTATATGTCCCTTGCTGTTTCCTCTGTGATATTGTTCTTCTCGGAAACGGAGGCTTAAACTTCCCACCTATAACCAACATAGCTTGTACTCTGTTCGCTGGTCAAACGCGCTATATGTTTTAACAATGCGCCCGTGGCGCCATCTACGTCGGGAACGTCGCTTGGTTCGCTTGCGTAGCGGCAATTGCTGATTATTTCCATGATGTTTTATCGTGAAATTCTTCTTGATATATTCTTTTCTGAAGGCAATGGGTATTACCTGTAATATTATTCTGCTTAGATTTTTGTCACGCTGTTCAACCTGTAGCAATGACAACGTTTATTTGAACGGAGCTGTAAGTCAGTCTACCATTGAACCATCTTCATACGTGAATAAGGGGGCGAGTTTTCGCGCAGTGTTTCACTCATTTGCGAGACTTTCTTCAGCCTTTGGCTAGTGTGTGTACCAGCCTTTAGAGAGGCAAGTCAAAAATGCTACAGTCGAGTCGAGACCGGTTGAGCACCTCGCCTTCAATTATTGTGCGACAAACTAGCGTCTGTCGTGGTTCCCTTCTAATCTCGAGTTACGTAACCCAACGACTGCTTATTCTCTCTGTTTCTCCTCATCGTGTTTTTCTTTTTATTAACAGAGTTAGTGTATTTTGTTTACTTTTCAGTTGTGTGGTACGTGTGTGAAAACCTTTGTTGTTCTAAGGTTATTTCAATTGGTGCAGCAATGCCAAACTTGATACCGTAACCCAACAGAAATTGTGCGACATTTATTGTAAAGTTGTCCTTAGCATAATATGATTGTAGGCGTCTGCACTTGAAACTTACCGCAGTTCCCTGACTTCTGCACAAAGCAGATGCAAACTGTCCAAATTGGAAGTCGAACTCAGTACATCGAAGGCAGTATGATTTCCGCATGAACTAGTCTGTCTGTAACCAAATGTGACGCATCTATATGTTAATACGCTTGACAACAAAAATTTGTTATTTAAGAAGACCTAAAACGTGATGGTGTTAGCAGTGTGGGACCTAGAGGGCGAATGACCACGGTGCGCTATGGGGTCCTTGTATAAGCGTCGAGCGGCACGGGGAGCGGAGGAAAATCGGGCGAGTGCAGTCGGAGGAAAAAGCGTCAGCCATGGTTGTGACGAGTGGTACAGCTGTAGTCGTTATATAGGGCGGGGAGAAAATGAACATGTTCAGTCATGAGGGGAAAATGTCTGTCCTACACAAAGAGCGGACGAACCAAGCTGTGAGCAGGGGCCGGGCGCCAGCCCCCGTGCAGTCAGCAGATGTGTAGTTAGTTAGTCGGGGATAGTGTGATAATAATACGCTTGTATCTACGTGTGTCAGTCAGTGTGTGTGTCACGCTCTTCACAAATGGATAAAAGGAATTTAGAGACTTGACTTCATTTCATGCGTATCAAATCTACGCTTTCATTTTTCTTTGCAAAGATCTTAGTCGCTTTGCTGGTAGCAGATGCGAGTCCTCATAGAGTCCGAGGCGTCGCCACGATACGTCCCGGGTAAAGAAAACGGGTTGTGTAGGGCATCTCTGCTTCAACTTTATTTTTCGAAGAGAATATACTGAGAAACCATCCGCCACTACTGTGCGATCGATGTCTGAAGAAATGCAATGACATCTTTAGAACAAAAGAGTACTCTGGCGTGAGTGAAACAATTGACCAAATCTATTTTCGTTTATTGTATAGCGATTGCTATGTATTGCGTTTAACAAAGCCGAAATATGATGTGTTACTGATCAGTATCAACGGGTCTGAAAATAGGGAGAAAAAAATCGGATACGGAGACAAAAAATTCGAACGTGTAACATGTTGAGGGCAAAATTACCTGCAAACTGTCGGAAACAGAGCTTTAAAAATGTGTGCAAATACAAGGAGAACATTGCAAGAAGCACCGTCGTACTTCTATGTCTTTATCAAGACACAAGTGCGAATTCTTTACTGATAGAATAAATGCGTGATACATTTTATAAAGTGAGAGCATTAACTAATCGTCGAATTCTCACGGGTCACGTTAGCTTATATTAGGAAATGTCATGAGAGACTGTGTAACGATAGACAGGGTTAAGCGGCGAACGTTCGTTCAGACGCTGTGAGTTACGTTAGAAGCGCTACCTCAGGTTAAATGAGGCAAGTGAAAACATTCACTAACCGGGCGTGTCACGCTCTTCTAATAGATAGAGGAAATTAGAGCGTCTCGAGGTACTCTGGATACGATCCTGGAAGGGATCAATAGAGAAGAAGGGAGTCAAGTTCATAATTCAGCTTCTGCTGCTCGCAGGTCTTAGGTAGAAGCTTCACTGCCAGACTTGGGACATTATTCAACCTTCGTATGCTTGATACGGGTCCACCGGTATCATAATTGAAGAACAATTCTTTTCTGCAGACATTCCACGTGTTCATTAAGTATTAGATAGGGGAAAATTCGGATGATATGGGCCTAAGATATCACTGAAGAACATTGCTTCTGTACTGTGAAATTTCCACGGGTTTCAGCTGCACCCACAGCAGCGTAATCAGGAGGGTAGGAAGTGACATTCCCATGTTTCGTTAGGCTGAATTCGTTAGTATTCAGTGACTGACGTTATTTATGGGGTAGGATAGGTTAGAAGAGCTGCGTTAGGTCTAGCTAAATGCGTTATAATAACGTAGCTTAGATTGCTATATCTCATAAAGTGAGTGCATTAACTAATCGGTGAATTTCTACGGGTCACGTTAGCTTATACGACATACTTAGGCTTGGGTAAACAGACAGTGTTGAGTTGGAATGAGTTTGTCAGGGATAAGCGACGGATGTTTACTCAGACGGGGTGGGTTACGATAGAAAAGTGCTTGCATTGAGGTAAATTGCAATAGTGTAGCGTGGGTCTGGTTCATTTTGGAAGGTAGGTATATATTTTATTCAACCGTGGAATTCCACGGGTCCCGCTAGTCTATATTATTCTGCTTATGGTTCCGTGCGTCCGTCCAAGTGTTGGAACGTGACGCATTCAGTATTAGATAGAACCAAATTCAACTTCAGAAAAGCTCTTTGACTGGAAGGAATTTCAAAAATATCTGTGCTCTTTTCGAAGGTTAATTAAGCGTTTCAACTGGATTTTAACATGTATTTGGCCGAGCATTTGACAGTCTAAACGAAAGTCGTTTTCAAGGCAAAACTTCAAGACCCCTTAGTTATACTATGTATCAATGATACGAAAGCGTAGATTTTTCCCAAATTATTTTGTTCCGAGAAGTCAGGCGCATATTAGCTAGTTCATATCCATGATTTTAAGACAGGTTTGTAAATTTCTGGGATTTGTTGCTAACGGTTATTGGAATTTCTGTTGAGGCACAGGACCGTATGTCGACTCTTTTTTTTTTATTTTTTTTCAGTACTCATATTTTTTTAAAGCGAAAGTGCAATATGTAAGGAAATACAATAACAACTTGAGAACGGAGGTTTACGCTGCTGTTATTGAGTCTGTTACACTTTGTCCTACAGCTGTCGCATCAACTATTTAAAGCAGAAAAATAGACTTATGTCAACGGGTCCCGTAATAGTGTGAAAAATCGGATACGTCAACGAAAAAATGTAAATGTGTAATATTTAAGGAAGGACTAAATTATGTGTTTATTGTAGGAAACACTCCTGGTGTGGGAATACAGAGTACGCAAGAGATTCCTTTGTATCTCTGTCTTTATCGGAATACAAGTGCGAATTCTTCGCTGAAAGAGCGGGAGCGAAATTCACTGGTAAAATCAGAGTACTAAGATAGGTTAGACGAGGTGCGTTAAAGTCAAGGAGGTTTAATTGGAGGGAGCCAGGAGCCTCGTCTGTGAAGCTCAAAGTTTCCGATGTTGCTGCTGCTGCCAGTCACCGTATGCACTAATCGCATATTAGTACGTCGGTTTGTTGCTCCCGCGTCACTACCACCAATGAGATTCATAAACGCGTCACAGCCACACCGGAATGGTTGACTCACAGGCGAGCCTAAGTTAAGGTGGCATGGCTCCCCTCCTCCCTATTAAAGCACCTTGGTTAAAGTAGACGGAATGCGTTACGGTAGACAGAGTTCGTCACGGTAAAGTGACACACTAGCATTTACGGAATAGGTTATATTAGAAGCATTGCCTTAGGTCAAACTTAGGTGAGTGAAAACCTCAGTTAACCGTGGAATTTCCATCAGTCCCGGTGGTTTGATTTATTGTTACTATGTAAATGTGTTGCTCCTACAATGTTGTAGCGGGTTTGTTTACTGTTTAGCGATCCTTTAGTGTACACTTACTAAATAACTGAATATTGCATTTTCTGCAGAGCTTGGAGCAGAGCATTGCTGAACTCAAGTTGTCGTGAAGATGAAGACTGCGATACAGCCCTTCCTCCTCACGGCTTTCATTAAGATTTTATTGCTTCGTGTAGGGCATGCTTTGCAAAAGGTGAGGATTATAACTTTCTCGAATAAATGATTCATTACAGATTGTGTTTAATAACATCCCATGTGGTACAGTTTCCGAAGCCACTGCGTTTTTGGTTCGCAGCAGTCGCTTGTGTCCCAAGATAACAGTTTGCCCTTTGCGCCAGTTTTTTTTAATGCAACGTCACAGGAGAGAAATACAACATTTCGCCATAGAATATACTTGGTAGTGTACTACACTCGTTTCAATACCATTCCTGTTACACAGAAATTCAGTTTCTCATACGTCCAAAACAAAGTTATTCACACTTTTAAGTTGTCCAAAAAAAGTTAATTCTTAGCTTTGAAACATGCCACCCTATTTCATCTCCTCAAGTGCTAACACTTGTTCAGGAGCTATTGACAATTTTTAAGTTAGTCAATAAGCCTACATAAATTCGGGTACGTTAAATAACTGGAATGTGAACCAACTCAATCTAGTGGCGACCAAATCAGAACATCTACGTTCACTAACGTGGCGACGATATTATAACTACAACATAGCTCTTTATAGTTTATATGAGAGAAGTTACAAGTAAACAAAAAAAGTAATTCCTTACTACAATTACATGATTTTACACTGTAGTGCTCCGTGCAGTGATGCAAATTAGAAGCCTTCCCTGAACTGTTTCGAATCTAACTTCGTAATGAGACCTTCCAGCTGGCGACGGGCTTCACACTGCGGGAAGTTGCCCATGTCGTAGTAAGCAGGAGCGATCTTGATCAGCCACTCCGCTGGGAAAAAAAAATTAAGTTGGTGACATAAAAAAAACAATACATGAACTCAACTCGAAATAGAAAGAACAGAGCGCATTCACGGCATGCAATGATCAAGGTCCCTAAAAACACTAAATTTGTATAATGCATGCACTTACCTAAAAAGAAGATACTCTAATTGACAAACCAAAGGTTATAAACTCAATAATATTTACAGCTTAAGTCTTTAAAATTGCAGGCATATTCTCCAATAATTCATAAAAAGAAAATTATGACTCGCGAAACAGAAACCCCGTAGGTACTCTTAGTGTGGTCCTGGTAAAGCAGTCCAGAGGATTCAAATTTGGCCTAGAAGGCAGTACTTTACAAAAAAAAAAAAATTGAAAAAACGGACTCAAGCTCGTGCTGCAAAGAATTTTGTTATGTGAGTAGCACCAGAAACTAAAGGTTCGCAGGATTAGAAGTAGCAATGTGACCCTTGAAAATATGTGCAACGTCATTGCTTCTGTGGATATCACCCAAGTCTAAAGAAAAAAAAAAAGGTGGACTTCGTCACAACAATCACATATCTAGATACTAGGAATGTACCGATGAATCTGCATCGGCAAGAATCTGCGTTTTTGAGGGATATCGGTAACTGTGAGAATCTGCACTTTTTGGTGCTGAGAAAACAAAAATTCACTTGTCAAGAACAATAATACTTTTCGGAAACGTCCCTTAATCAGATCAACATTTTCTACTATTGTTACATGTTATTACGTTTTTGTGTACTTGTACGGGTATTGTCGCTTTGTGGAATCGTGATAATAACTTAATGTGCACGTTACGTTCTAGTCGGGATTTTGTGCTGCGCTGATTATATAAAACAGCGATCTTCTTACTAAATCGATAATCCTGTAACTTAGTGGCTAATAGTTTATGCCGAACATAGTAAGCACGCTTTATGAAGCTTATGACTGGATTCCCTGTTATGAACAATGCTATCCGCAGATTTCACAGTACAACGGGCATATGCTTGAAAAATCTTCATCCTGAAGCACATATTTCCTTAAAAATTAACATTAACCTGGCATTAGACCCAAAAGGGGGATATATGACCTCAATATCCCATACATTACTGCCAAAACTACATAAAGCGATAATACTCGTAATGTATACAGCTACATAAAAATATGCAGCGATAGTTGAGAATGCTGACCTGATCGAGGGAAACAAATATAATACTGGGAATTATAGTTAGTCATAGTCGGAAAGTTTAAGCCTCCGTTTCCGAGCAGAACGATATCACAGAGGAAAGAGCAAGGGACATATATTATGCCGATAGAAAGGGGGAACCCATGCACGAAGATGTTCCCACAGAGGGGAACAGCAAGTCTGGAAAGAAGAGGAAAAACAGAAGAAAGCATGAACAAGTAGGAGTATGAAATAGGGAAGGAAGCAAAACGGGCATGGAAGACAAACGTCCTGAAGACCTAGCTAATGGCGGAGGTAAGCTACACGGGCTCCATGAAGTTGCCGGGCCCTATAGCATAGGATGGGCGAACCTAACCTTATGGCCCATCCTATACCCCTTGAGGGGCTAGGAATTATCGCCTTGATATTACTATACATCAATTGAAAGTACTTAATAGACCTTGCTTTCGTTCTAGACCAGAGAACGATCGATTCTGTCCGAAAAATTTTTTTTAATAAATGTAGCACAAAATCTGACGTGATACAGAGAAACTGGTGTTATTTTCGTATTCAGAGCATTAAAATTACCATATATCAATTAAAAAAAACTCAGATTATATAAAAAAAAATTTCTGTTCTGGCAGTTCTTATAAAGAGAGAACCATGCAGCACTCGTGCTACATACAATGGCATTTCAAACAGCTCTACCGGTGAAACTACAACAGGCGTGTGTGTACATATCTACATAAACTAAAAACTGTAAAACGAGTAAATATCAGAATTTACTAATTATAATTTTATATCAAAAACTGATGAAGAGTTGGAACTGAATCGGCATATGCTACTAAGGGTAATAGGAATCGGTATCGGGAAAACAAAATGGGCATCAGCACACCCCTGTTATTGAGTTATTACAGACTTGAACATCAATCAATCAATCACACAACCGATCATCATCGTCAAAATTTTTGTAATTAGGGTCTTGCGATATTTCTAACAATTCGTGTTAATTTTCCTAAAGATGCGATCATAACTAGAGTTATAATGCTAACAAACAGAGCATCACAAAAATTTGGTCATTTACTCTTCGTGGTAGCTATACATTACAACTCCCGTCAATTTTTTAAAATCCACCTATAACTTTCTGAGTTATGGTACTAAGAGAAAAGGCTATCAAACGACAAATGAACGGATGTTCACAAAAAGTTGATCGTCTGTTCCTTCAAAACGTGCCTTATCTGTAAACTTCATAAAAATCTGACCATAAGGTTGTTATTTCTACGAGAAGGGCAGATGCTGTCATTACGAAAAAAGTAAAATGACGCACTGCTGCAGGAAGCCGGAGCTTCTATTCACGCGGGAGTGCAAACAGTCTCCCATTTATTAAGTTGCAACGCACTTCCGACGGCCCTCACTCCCGTTGATGATTAAATCTTTCTTCATACCCCTCCTTCGACTATTTCCCTCTACTTCTCCGTTCCCCGCCGTAACCTCCTCCTGATGGCGCAGTTAAGCGCGTGCTAAGGCACAAAAACACAATTGTTAAACTACGGTTTGAGATTTCAACGATATTCGAGAATTAACTTTCACTAACGACTAATATAGTATACAAGAGGGTGAGGTGCTAAGGTAGCCAGGGTACAAAAGTGAAGCTAAAACGGTTAATAAATGTGCAAGCATCTCTTAAGTCAAACTTACGTTTGATATCGGTGACGGTGCGAATGTAGTTCTTGGTGGTGAGCACAAACTCGTTGTACAACACCCACTCCGGCTTGTGGTCCAAACATGTAGAGGGATGGAGTTGAACCATCTGGTTGTCTTTAATGGTCAGATACTGCCCTGTGCGCTCCAAGTGGGCAACCTGAAACGATGACACAAATCAATGAATATTTGTCTTCTCGTGCACCATCTTCACGCTAACCATGCTATTTAAAAAAAATCATCCCGCAGTACACGCATCACAGCCGACCACTTAATCCTTCACCAAGAGGCTGAAACACGCATTCATAGTAAGATGAAAGTAACCATATATGGTCACTCGTGTAGCAAATGGTTACGGGGAACCCTTAGTCATTACTTCGATACACTGCAACAAGGAGCCCAAGCAACCACTATAGTGCGGCACAACTATGACCTCACATGCTCTTTTCCTCTAAGATACCTATTGATCTAGTCCAGTCCTTTAAGAACTTAGTAAATTGAAGCTGAAAATTGCTCCAAGTAACATAGAACTAGCGTCACTAATGCCAATGGAATTGGTATGTTAACACCGCGTATGCAAGCAGCAGCAAATTTGTTAATATGATGTCAGGTGAAGTGTACTGCACTGCCTTTATAGCAATTTAAAAAGCCGAACGTTTGTACCCACACCAGCATGCGGCAACGCTACCGGCAGCAGCTGTAGAGAATTCGCACTATCGCTCTGGTGCAAGTCACAAAATGTAAGTAGGACAAACGCACCTGCATGAAGAAGCCCGACACGAGAGCTTTCCTGATATTAATGTAGTAGTCGCGGGAGTTGAAGTCAGTGGAGGTGCGCTTCAGACTGAACCGGTCCATGATACGCGACAGCTGCTGCCGCACATTGTCCGCAGACTTCAGAGAGCGGTAGTTGATAAAATTGTCGTAACACCACTGCACATCCTCCATATCTGGTGTGGACAGCCGGGTTAGTATGAAAAGAAAGGAACCATTAATATGCAAGTCATTTCAAAGCATAGTAGTAAATAAGCGGGGACACCAATTCATTAGAGGACTCAGTTCCAATTATACAAAGACTACCCAACAAGTGAGGAGTCTGTGGCTCTAGCAGATAGTTGCAATTTGCCAGAAAAGGAAAAAACATTTTATTAAGCTGTTATAAATATACGATGTCGCATTCATTCTAATAAGGGTACAGAAAGATTAAGTTATAAATCAACAGAATGGGCAGGCTAGAATTTTAGTTATTAGCATATTGCTCCTTCACAACACTTTTAGAGTAATACCGACATTTGAATCAAAATTTCTTTCACTACTAACGACGAGTATAGCTAAGCTTGAAAAAATTGAGTAAGTAGAGTTAATCGATTTATTATTAGGTTTGATTTTACAACAGGCACATTACAGTAAAGGCAAGAAGAACATATAAACCGTGGCTAAGATAAAAAAAAATGAGTACTGCTCCCTCTACACATCAAAATCTGATCAGAGGAACAAGGTGTCAATACGTATTCGTCAGCACATAAAGCGTAGGCTTCGTTGTCCACATAACCAGAGTATCTCTGTGTACTCTTAGAGCGGCGCTTCCTGCAAAATAAATGCACTTACGGATAGCATTGATCTCGATCGTTTTCAAAAAAAAAAAAAGATACTAGTTAATAAGTTGACCTTTTCCAACAATTATTTTCATTTGCTGTATTACTTCCTCTTAGTTCATTCTTCTCTGATGCCATGATTGCTTTAGCTTTATAAATTTACAAAGGCAGTTAAATTTTTTTACGGTACTTCAAAAACTGAAACCTAAGGCTACTTTCTATAGTATTGTAAAACTTAGTCCTTCATTTTCAACAACTACAACGGTGATAAAGAAAAAAAATCATACATACACAGCATGCCGACAAAATGAGGAACACGTACAAAACGATATCCCCACACAGGATCACTGCGTAAGGGAACATCAATTTGGGAAAGAAGAGAAAGTGCAGAATGAAGCATCGTCAGTAGGAATATGAAAATGATGGAAACAATAGGGGACGCTACACAGACTTCGGGGAAAGCCTAGCTAAGCCATCCTACAGAGACCCCTGGGGGCGCAACTCCCTATAAGATGGACGAACCTAGCAGAACATAACCTATGACCCATTTCACACTCTCTGATGTGAATTTTTCTCTTCAACTGAACACTTAAAGAGTAAACTGCATTTTTGAAAGAAGAAGCAACGAACACTTCCACTACAAATACTGCCAACTAAGCTTACACTCAGTACATGTAAATACAAAACCACCACTGCGCAGAAAATCAAAGCAGTCAATGGACAAAATAGAGAATACCGCGATATGTAACTCCTAAATATATTCTTGAGTATCAATCCTATACGGCACCCTTCCTCTGCGAAATACATTATATATAGCTGTTACATTTGTTAAAACGTCACATCAATTTCTGTACTTGATTGAAGGTAAACAAAAGCAACCTCACGTCATCATAGCGCCAGGTGTTTAGAGCAGCTCCCACACACGCCTGAAGCAAGGGCGCTAGCCTAACGATCGGAACAGTATCGTCAGAAATGCCATTACCACTCTACACATTACTATCCATATCCCTATGCTTTGGGACTCGTGCTTAAGATTTCAATTTTATCTAGTTTCTTGCTTCCTGCCACTGGGCAATGAGCGACAGGTTCAGATTCACAAACATACGTATAGCAAAACATCAACTATTCAGATGAGTCTAAGAGCTCACCTCAGGTATTATCAAGTAATTAAACATCAACATGAAGATGAGAACTTACTCTGCTTGAAGGCGTGGTAGACGTTCAGAAGCGTGAGATGGTCTCCGTCAATGTGGGCGAACCTCATCTTGGCGTCGTCAGCAGCTTTCTTCGCTTCATTTGGTCTAACGAAGCATTGTTGCACTAAAGCAAAACAAAGAACACCACCGCTCCACGCCACCCCGTCACCAGCCTCCCCCACAGGGTGTGAGGGAGGGCACGGCGGGGGGCGGGCGAGAGCGTACGGCACACAACATTTAGCGCACAGCTTCAAGACGAGATGGTGGTGATGGCTGCTGCTGCACCAGCAGCCGCCCCCGCCCCCCTCCCACATCACGTGTAAAACCTAAAATACTCACAAGTGTTAACGCCATTCGTCTCACGCACCAAGCTTAATGCATTCATAGCTACCAGTGCGAGTCCCTACTTACGGGTCACCAGTTTGGAACATCGTGGTAACTACTGACATAGCTACAAGCAGTTTCAGTGGTAGGGAAAGTTACGGATAAGTATAGCACCAGAAATTGAACGGTGCGATAGTAATCGTTCCTTTCGCGACACTGCAATGACAATTTCACCAATATCCTACTGGAAATTAAATAATTAGCTACTAAAGTAACTATAAGTAGAAACGGTACTGAAATGTATCAGCGATCCAGCTCGCAATTAAATAGGACAAAGTTGCCTAATTTCCGAACATGTAAAAAGCAAAGCAAAAGAGTTTCATAAAAATATGAACTCACCAATATGCCAAATAAAACAGAGTTTTGCCGCCTACACATGCAAATGGAACTCTGAAGCTAACAATATAATATAATACGAAGTCCCTCAATGATCAACGAGACTATGTCAGTTCAAAATTATCAAAAACTAGTACATACGTGTAAAAAAAATCCAAACACAGCTTTTCATGAGCAAACCAATAAAGCTAGAGAAGCATTGTTTTCTGCAGGTATGTAGGCACATGTAATGCATATCCGTGAATATTTCAAACACATACAAGCTGTCAGTCGATGGCAGACTGCCGATAAGTAAACATGTAAATGAGTGTGGTGGGCGATTCTTGTTCGACCAAACGACGAAGATGCTTGAACACTACGGTAGGTAGCAACTGCATCAAATTCTCGACAAAGCCTGTTGAATTCCAAGATGAAATGATCCACCGGCAGGCAGGGAAAGGCAACGGGCAGCACACTAACTTGATGCAAGAGGTTGTTCAAATTTTTCCGCTGTTTTGTAAAACATGCAAATCGGATGACGCTGACTATGCACGGTTTCACTTATCGACAGCCTGCTATGGAAGCTCACAGCTTCTGCATGAGGAAAAAATGCACACACGTGCAATTGGATCGCGTACGTAGCTACATGCAGAAAACGCCACTTTACTTCATATAGGTATGTATGGAAATTTATGCATAAACAAAACATTAGGGTCAGACACTTTTCAAACACAACTATAAATACCTATACATGGTGACAATACTTTGCATAAACTCTTAAATATTCAATTTCAGATATCGATCAATTATTTTAAATAGTAAGTATGCTTTCATCATAAATCTAAATGCGAACAAAAAAATCGTCAAAATCATTGCATTGGGGAGAAAATAAACAGCACTTGAATAAAAAAAAAAAAAAATAATAGCATCTGTATATACCTCCAGTAACAATGAGATCGCCAAATCAGTAAACAAGTTTAACATCAAAATTCACATAAAATGCCAAAGGAATGAGGCGAGTTACCGAAGTAAGGCCATAGTACGTGAATGTTACATACTTAGCCAGCACGAGAGCGAGAGCTGTACTGGTGCGCCGAGCGTATGGTCTCACCTGATAACATAGCTGTGATGGACAGGATTTCGTTAGAGCAGTTGAACTCGCACGATGCAATGACCATCTTGGCAAGTTGAGGGTCCAAAGGGAACTCGGCCATGACAGCACCTAGTTCAGTAAGGGTCCCTGCAAAAAACATATGCTAAATGAGTGACTGAAACGTTGCAAAAGTTACGCACATAACAAATAATGTAATTATGCAGTAGCTACTACTGGTATGCAAACACAAGCAATATTCTCATACTTTATTACCCTTCTAGCTGTAGTTTTTCTCCAATGAGCAATGACGAATATTTTTCTGTGAAATCCCATTACTCTAGATATTTACTTGACTTTCGTCAGCAAATTGTTAATTATTTTCTACATTTTAAAATTTAGTATATACCTAGCAAAGCTAAATCGAATAAGTTCATTAGCAGGAATAAATTAACAAATTATAAGATTTCTAAAGAACAAGGCGTTTTTGAGAAACTTGTATACGAGTTCACAACTTCACAGCAGTTTAGTGATCAACTACATCAAAACGCTGTGCCATCATTTACAGTTAGCAAGAACTACACCTGTGACTGATTATCGCAATTATGGCGCTACCAAACTCAATACCTAGCCCACGTGTCAATATTATTTCTGGAACTCGGTTCATCGGTTCCCCAATTACCCATGCAACGTCAGCTGCCCTACATGTTCCAAATGGCGTCACATTTCCAGAGTGGCCACACCAGTTCACAGCTGTGCGATATGGTAACCCGTCAACAGCACTGCACGCTTTCAACAGTTGGAAGAGCTAAATGGCCACCTAGGTACATTCTTAATCCTTTTATGCCGGTTAAATGTACGTAAGACTGGATACAATGTTTTTCCTATGAGACAAGCTAAGTCCTTAATGAAAAATGTTAAGAGCTCCGAGTTAGATTACATAGCAGGCAGTAGACTGACCAACAGGCCCATTCCCAGAGAGAGACGCCGGGACCTACGCCCCGGCCCTCCATGAGCTATTGCCATTAGGTCAGTATCATTTAGATGTCTGAGGAAAAAAAAGGTGGGGCCAAGGTGGCGGGGTCGGATGGACCAAGCGCAACTACTACTCTTGGTCCTCCAGTTTTTCTGATTCCATCTCCAAGTCCTCCTGTTTTTCCCATTCCAACTCATTGTTTTCCAGTTTTTCTGATTCCAAGTCCTGGTCCTCCAGTTTTTCCAATTCCAAACCTGGTTCTCCACCAGTTTTTACAATTCCTACGCCTGATCCATTAGTTTTTTCGACTATTGACTCCTTGTTACAATTAGCATGACAATTTTGTAGAACTGCTTTTTAGGAAAACATACAAACATAAAAGGCTACAGAGCACATATAATTTTCAAATTTACCATATTTGAATATTTGACATCACGGGACCATAAAGGACTTTAAATTTTTATATATTTCTTATTATACAATAAGCTTCTATCATCCAGAAAATTGTCCATCTAGAACAAGTACTGAACGTAAAAACTGTTGCTACACCACCATCATTCAGTTGAAGAAAATATCATAGTTACTGGCATTTAGTCTACAATGAAGATATTATTTTCATCATCGGAGGCAATTTGGATATTCTGCACAGAAGTCTTCCACAATAATCCGAATTGGGCTTTAAATTCCAACTCCAGGACCAAGTGGGATAGCGCCTCTTGATTACCTACCTCTCAAATCCTCCGACTCCGCAACTCTAGTTAGGGCACACTCGACTGGACACCGAAATTAAAGATTCGTTGCTTGACTTGTCCGAAACTCAAGGAAGGTGCGCTGGATTCGACCCTATGAATTGAGTTTAAGGCATAGACCGTCGGCAACCGAGAAGATCTTGAAGACTTCAGACTTTCAAAATTTTGCTATAAAATGGACTTTTCTGCAGGCACAACGTCATCAAGTTGCTTCTAACACTTGTGTGATAGGCAGCGCGTCCTTTTGAAGGGAAGGGGTGCTGGCTGGCTGGGCGTACACCAACACAATAGGTGCCAATGCTACTACCGCCGCAATGCAAACTCAATATGCCACACTAAGGCACCACTTAACCTCCCGACCAAACTAATTGGTCACTTGCTATAGTTGCGCACAACCTGAACCTCTCACTCAATTCTAACACGTCACTCACGGCCCCGTGCCACCACTCAGGAGCACTAACACAACAGCCAGTAAACGCTACGGGGCGCACAACAGCGAAGTCAGGCCTAAGGGGACCGTAAAGGTCACAGACTCCAGCGAATGACGCACTAGTTTTGTCAAGGTTAGGTCTAATGGTGACGCACTGCCATTCACGTTTACCTGTTAACTATTGAGTTTTGTTACAAGATCAAGACTCTTAAATAGAGACCTCAATGATCACTTGCAAAACAACGGTCAAAAACTCAAACATAAAGCTCGAAGAACGACCTTAAGTCAGTAGTTCTTTCCGTATTTCTTGGTTAGCATTTGGAATACACTAACTTCCAACGTTGTTAGTGCGGAATCAGTCAACGCATTTAAAAATCGTCTAGACATACATTGGGAGAGACATCCCCCACAGCTAAGGATTCCTCCTCCAGGAGTTGCACACTCCTAACGGCCACAGCCTCCGAGGCTTCCTTAATCAGTCTTCTTCTCTCTTCCGATCCAACAACACTCTCTGACATTATTAACTCCGCATATCAGCGGCTATTGATCGTGATTGCGTGCATTCTTGATCATTTTTTGTTTTTTGCTGAGATTCATCTCCTCTTTTTTTTCTCCTTACCCCAGTCTTTCATATCCCACTAACATAATGGCAATAGCTCATAGAGGGCCAGGGCGTTAGTTTCGGTGTCTCTTTGAGAATGGGCCTGTTGGTTCGTCTACTGCCGCCTATCTAATCTAATCTAATCACAGAAATGATGTAGCTAATTGGCCAAAAAAAAACCTATGTTATGCCTAACTATTGCAACGCCACTAATTGTGAAATTAGGGAATGGAAGTAATAGTTATAGAAGGCGAGCTCTGAGCTGAAAAGCAGAAGTGCAATCCAGCAAATCAGGAGGCAATAGCGTCTTAAGCATCAGAATGAACAGTTAATTAACGTTACATACTCAAGTTCACGAAGTCTCCTCTGCCCAAAACGACAATAAACGTCACTTGAAATGCCAAATTGTAAACCTTGCTAGACTGTGACTATTGCTCAGTTCAATCTCTAAAGTTCGGGGCCAGACCAATTAACAAATTACGACGGTTAAGGCGAACTACTGCGCTTGGTCAAACTATCTAAATCGCCTGTTGGCAACCGATGGGCATCGGACTGGCAGCCAAAATATCGCCAAGTATTTGGTTCGCGACTATCACTGTGGTGAACTCTAAAGTATGTGCAAAACTGCTTCACTGCAACAGCTCAATGTGCCATACGGCAACCTATCCACAGAAACTATAGTTGCAGCAGTTCCCGAATTAAGCCAGAGGTCAGAGGGCACTTTATCCTGTGAACGACAAAATGTCGTTCATTTTTGGAAAAATTTTAAATTTCCTCCAAATGTAACGTAGCTGCTGTGTTCGGACGGCGTAGTCTTGTGTGTGTGTGTGCAGGTGTATGTGTGTGTGTGTGTGTAGGTGTATGTGTGTGTGTGTGTGTGTGCAGGTGTATGTGTGTGTGTCAGTGTGCGCGCTGACTGCGGCCGGATGTACGTGACTAGCAGTTAATCCTTTGTGGGCCCGAGACTATAAAAGGGGCTCGTTGAAGCCGGCTCGAACTCACTTGCCACTGGCCCGTCGTGCTGTGCACAGCTCTGCTCCGCTCCTGCCTTGTGTAACTTTACTGCTGGTGTCGTGCAGCTACTAGTGCTGAAACTTTATTTTGCCGGGGTAATCTCTTTGTTTGTGACAACCGGTGTATCACTT
>LQNS02000141.1:7065634-7081307 GCA_001587735.2 Parhyale hawaiensis | reverse complement strand
GCAGCGAATAGTGGGCATTCTATAAGTATGTGACGGATGGTCAGCCCCGTGTCACAGTTGGCGCACATGGCGCGGTCTTGTCGATTGAGAAGGAAGCCGTGGGTGAGGTATGTGTGTCCCACGCGGAGCCTTGCCCGCACTATCTCCCACTGTCTGTTGCGACAGGGGGCGTCAGGAAATGGCCCGATTGTAGGTTTAATCATGCGGAGTTTGTGGTTAGGATCCAGCGAACTGCAAAGGTTTATCCTTTGTTAAATATTCTGAGTGGGAGGACAGAGTACTCTCTATTACAGTGCCCCCAAAATGCATAGTGTTTAAGGACGGAATCAGCTTCATTTCCGTTGCTCCAAAGCATGACTTCGCAACTTTTTTTTTAATATGAGTCACCGTTACAGCAGCTTCGCATTAAACAAACTAAAGCCCGGGTTCACACGTTATTCTTTGGCTCTATGCTCATGCTTCAAAACAACAGAGCGTCTAGTCATGTCCCTTTAAAACAAATGTGTGTACCCAAACAGATTTGTTGAAATGTTGTAATGTCAAAGTCAGTGAGTGATTATGGTGTTTTCAAAGAGGAAAATAAGGAGACTTGTAGTATGTATATTGATAGAAACGTGGAACCCCTGCACGAGGATGTTCCCACAAAGGTTCAAAGTGCATAAGAAGAACAAGTTGGGAGGGTACAGGCAAAACAGAACTAAGCACCATTAGGAGCGTGAAAATGGATGGAAACACAGTGGGCACGAAAGACAGACGTCCCAAGAGTCTAGCTAAGGCTGTTGTAGCCTATGGAAGCTCCGTGGAGGGCGCCTCCCCTATAACAAATGACGAGCAAATCTAACCTAATCCTATGCCCCATGAGGATCATTGAGTAAGTTTGCTCATCAAGCGTCATTAGTACAGTTTCGGTAATCCGTCACATTACGAGTGAATTAAGAGTTAAGGGAGCCGGGCACTTTCCTGTTATTTCAACTGATGCAGCAGCACCTTTCGATGCTGTGAACTGTGAAAATGGCACGTGTGAATCGGCCGTAAGGCACTTGCCGTGCATATTCTAAAAGCTTCCTACACTGTGCATTTACGCCACATTTCCTGAGAAATATTCATATCGTGAAGCTAAAGCTTTGCAGCGGAGCAAACACGCGACGTAGGCACTTTCGTGTCCACAAGAGCCGGTACGCACGCTAGTCAATTGAACGAGTTTCGTTATCTGCGCGTCCGAATGCGTTGATGTGTCCATGTGAATGGAACTTGCTAAAAATTTGAGTTATAATACCTAACAAGTTACAAGAGATATCAGAAACTTAACTAATGGCACTTGTTGAGCAAACTGAACCGACGACGATGTAACATTCTAACACTTGTTTCGATTTACATAGGCTTAACAAAACATTCGGACGTTTAGCTGAGGAAACTCGTTTTTTGGCAAACGTCTATACCACCTGTAACAGGATTGACTGATGCGCTAACAGCTGATACAACTTCTTTATATTATACATTAATTTGCTTGGGCGTTAGCTCTAAAGAACAAAACACACGATTGTCTGTGCCACAGTGAACAGAGATCACTACTGACACAAGTCCAGCTGACAAAGCGTCACACTTACGCAGGTGAAATCTATAATAGCTACGTCAGTAAAAAAGAAACACAAAAAATAGGGTACGAGAAAATTAGTCTTCAACACTGGACTAATGAGAGGCTCGATTAAAAACATGCAGAAGAAGGCACAAAACGTGGCAAATCCATAACTCCACAAGTGACCATGACATCAAGCTGAAGTGTGGGCCACTAGTCAATACTAAACTTGGCTAGGGAACTAAGTCAGGCTAGGCAAGAGTTGAATATAACGTATAAAACGAGGAAACGTTCATTATAAAGCCAAAACGCTAAATATGACACTGTAAAATGAAATATTCAGCTAAAGTGTGGGCCAGTAGTTAGCACCTACTCAACTGGTCAAGGGAATACGTCAGGCTAGATACGAGTTGAATAGATGAAAGCAAGTTTACGGGAGCGTGGAAGGAAAGTTTAGTGGATAAAAATTCTATGTAAATAAGCTGCACGCGACTGAGGATTATTCCGAACGGGAGGCTACTGACGTGCACGAAATGGTTCGGCTAGAGATGTAAAAGCTGGTTCACATGTTACTCATTATTATAGTCCTAGTTTGGGTCCCCGACCCACTGAGTACACTCTGATCCAAAGAGAGGAAGAAAGAAGGGGCATAAAGAATGCCAAGACAAACGTGTAACCCATGCACGAGTCAACGCGCATGAAACAGCAAGTCGGGGAAGAACCGAAAAAGCATCATCAGTAAGAGCATGAAGATGGCAAGAAGCAAAGTGGGCACGAAAGACAGACGCCCCGAAGGCCTAGCTAACAGCTAAGGTAACCTACAGGGTCACCCCGAGATGTTGCTCCCCATAACATAGGATGGGCGAACCTAAACTAAGCTAATCCTATGCCCCCTGATCACACGTTACTCATTTGAAGATGATCGCTCAACTACTGATCCGAACGTTTTATTGTGCCCTCATAAACGCAACTGTGCGTCTACCACAGCTAGTATTTTAGTCGGTAAATCACTTGTTTTACACACAAGTGTCACCTGCAAAGCTTCTGATATATTTTCAAATTTGCAGTGAATAAGAACGTGGAAAATTTGTGTATTTATGTGCAGTTCGAACACGCATTCGGGCCCTTAGCTGAATGAACACTTCCGAAAGACTACGGTAGCATGTAAACCAGCCTTAAAAAACAACATACTGTAATACTTAGCCTGAAACCTATATTTCAACATAATCGTCTTTGCGACCATTCTTTCATGTTGCACTGGTTAGGTTCACTGAGCATAGCTTAAACACTACGGAATTTTATCTTTAATAACACGTTAAGCGCCACATGTACAACAGATGGTACATGGCAAACTTTCACTTACCGCCATATGTACAACCGGTGGTACACAGGAAAACTTCATTTAGGCCTATTTGTCAAAAACACAACTAAGAAAGTAATTAGTGAATTGTCGAGAAATTTTGAGGAATTGTTACTTAGGGTCTTCAACACACATGACCAAATTTTGGTGATGATTTGATTAACGGTTTGTGTACTTGCTGTCAGAGAACTGAACCCTATTTTGGGCTGGAAATTCTTGGCGCTACAGAAAGTTCCCAAAATTGGCTCTGGCGGTTAGGGTAACGGAATTCCATCTTTACTAAGCAGGGACGGAAGCGAGATCAGTTAGTTTTGGGGTCCAGTAGTCGGAGTCGATAATAGGCAAAAGCCGGGAGTAGGACTTTGCAATTCGACTCCGTAGCCCTCAATTTCTAAATACCGAGAACAGTTTACTACCTAGAAATGCCGAACTTTACCTTTGTGGAATAAGCCGGAATTGTACATATTTCATCAAGTACATACCAGTTAGAAACTGTGTTATATTTCAAGTTTAAGCTGGCCAACTGAAGAATTGCGCACGAGAACAGCAAGCCGGAAAAGAAGAGAACAAAGACCGGAAGTAGAAGGAGGAAAATTAGGAAATCACAGGTAGCACGAGCGACAGACGCCCCACAGGCTTCACTAAGGCTGTGATAACCTATGAGACACCCCTGAGAGAGCAATTCCCTGTAGCATAGGATGGGAGAACCTAACGTAACTAACCCTATGGCTAATGGCACATCCTCTGCTCCCTGCGCAGTCCTATGTCCATTCTATACATTCGATTTATTTTGCAGTTCGCAAGGAAGCATGATCTTGGACAGCATTAAGGTACGGGATATTAGTAAAATCAAGCTTCTAGAAATTCACAAATATTCCTAAACACGTCAAGTAATAAAGTAGAAAGAGGTAACGGATACGCTGTGCAGCACAGCTCAGGATTGTACGAATCCGTCGGCAGAAAAACAACAAGGACATCTAACTCCAGGAATACAATAGAGCTCAGGTGTACTCGTAACAAAAGCTGTAAGTAAGGAGATCCATAAGGAACAGTGTTAACACTTAGGGGGAAACATGGAGACCTGCTGTCACTAATAAAAAGTTGGTACGAGGTACCGCCACAAGGAATGTATAACACCAAAAGGAAAGCAAAAGTGTAGGACCGAAACTGGATGGACTATAAAAAAAGTTGGTGCACCATACCTGTCCGGCGTCTCTTCGGTACTGAGGGCACGATACATGAAGGAAAGAAAAAGTTTTATTGAAACAAACTCAAATGGCAAAAGCAACAGTTAACATAACATACGCAATTCCATAATCCGTCCAGGATCGTTCATCGATGTCAGCAAAGGCAAGCTACGAAAACTAAGCGAAAAAACCCAATATGATTGATGCTTCACCCTGCACAGCTTCTCTGACGGACGTTTTCCATTTCTGTCGACACCGCAGGAGCCCGAGCTGCAGCAACGACTTGTCGCTGTTGCAGTGCAGGGCGAGTTATTCTGCGGAGCTCATACTAGCCAAGGTAAGGCTTGGTCCCGCAGAACCACGTCGTAAGTGAGTATCGCGCTCTACCTACATCAATGCTTGCATAAACTCCAAATTCCCTTGAGAGTCTACCTTGTACCTTTATCTCACTACATATAGATGCCAGTGATTGTTGTTAAAAGAGTGTGAAAATGGCAAGCAGAGTACTCTGATTCATCACCAGAAATTTTGAATACAAGTCCAAGGACATCATCGTTCCATTATATAAGGCATTAGTGCGGCCACACTTAGAATTTGCTGTTCAAGTCTGGTCGCCACATCTGCGCAAAAATATCGACAACATGGACAGAGTCCAACACAGAGTAAAGAAATTGATACCTCAGCTGCGAAACAAAGCCGTATGAATGTCGCCTAAAGGAACTGGTTCTGATCTCTGTCGAGCAAAGACGACTCAGGGGGCAACTAATTGAAACATTCAAGTATCTGAATGGCTTCAACGACGTACCTACAACTGGACTCTTTTGAAAGAGACCTCAATGATCGCTTGCGAAACAACGGTCAAAAACTCAAGCACAGAGCTCGAAGAACGACCTTAAGTCAGCAGTCCTTTCCGTATTTCATAGCCAGCATTTGGAATAGACTCCCTTCCGATGTTGTTAGTGCGGAGTAAGTCAACGCGTTTAAAAATCCTCTTGACATACATTGGGAGAGACATCCTCCACAGCTAAGAACTCCTCCTCCAGGAGTCGCAAACTTATTATTATAATCATTATAATGATGGTTTTCCCGCTGTATTAGATACGAAGACTATAATTTATAACAGCGATCCAATTTTGTACGACATAGTTTAGAAGTTAAGTCGAACTCAAATGAGTTCTATTAGAACAATCTTGGCCAGGTGCACCATGTTTTGCAGGAAATAAGGTACAAGTATTTCCAACTCCACACGGCTCGGTCGAACGAAATCGGTCAGTCGTGCAGCACAGAGGAGACGAAAAACGAAAACAGAAGAAAGCGAAGACTCGCGCAGGGGTCCCTTCCGAGGCCCTCTACAAGGGAGCAGATAGTCCCATGGGATGGGTTGCTTACCACCATTCGGCGGCCCACATCGCGGAACAGAAGGGGATATATAGAGAACCTACCTAACTCTACAAAACTAACCTTTTCAGCAGGAACTGCGGCCAGATGCTACACCCCCGGCGGAGAAGGCACTCGGGAGCCTTGGGTGAGAGATGCCCAATCATATTGTGGCAGGGAAAAGTCGCAAACTCTTAACGGCCAAAGCTACCGAGGCCACCTTAATCCGTCTTCTTCTCTTTCCCGCTCCAATTACACAGTTTGGCATCTCCAAGCTCCGCATATCAGCGGCTCTTGATCGTGCTTGCGTGCATTCATGATCGTCTCTTTTGGCAGGGATTCTTCCCCTTTTTTCTCTTTTCTCCAGTCCGCTATATCCTATTAACACAACGGCAATAGCTCATAGAGCGCCGGGGCGTAAGTTCCGGTGTCTCTTTGGGGATGAGCCTATTGGTTCGTCTACCGCCGCCTATCTAATCTAATATCAGTATTTATATTCTTCCAGATTTACCATCGGATACACACTGAAGTGTAATCTAAGCAGTGAGGCACGGTAAGGCCGACGTGTGCGGACGTCAGGGACAAGCAAGTAATATTCAATACTTCAAAATTGGTCTCAAGTCGGCCACGTGCGCTCCTACGGGTGGGGAACGGAGGCACAAAGCATCCGATAAGAAAGAGAAAAAATGAGACAAAAGAACGAGACACCAATGCTGAAGGTCCCTTCCCCCCCCCCCTTCACACACACACACACGGGAGCAGGTAGAAACCCCGAGGAATAAGTCGGTCACCTCACAGAGCAAAAAGGGAAGCACAGAAGACCTGTCTAATTCTACAAACTAAATTTAGCGGGCACTGCCGACAGATGCTAGATCCCCTGCGGTAATAAAATAATACGGAATTACTCAGGATCATAAGATATTCTGAGAGGGATAGGGTATGCCACAATATCAACCCGAGGAGTGTCAAATATAGTCTGCCACGTACAAGCTCTGCTCCTGCTGGCCTCTAAAAACAGTCGTCTAGCGCCTCTCTCCAATATCAGAATTCCCACTAAATTTCCCACCTTCTGCCTGATCAGCCCTGTTTGCAAACTCTCCTGACGCACCGCGTAACGCCTCAGTTTGTGCGTTACTTCCCTCGTCCCTGGAAAACAGGGTTTGTCCTTTATATCAAAGAGATATAGTTTGTACCGCCGCATGCCCACATTTTCATTTTGAACTGCCACAAAAAACAACAAAATAATAGTAATAACTAAAATTAAAGAACGATGAAAAACTAGAGCTAAAAAGTCACATATACTTTCACTAGTAGACCTCAGTTGCAGCAAAACAGAATCACCCACTTGTAATGAAACGTTACCGATGGGAGCAGGAAAAGTCCGAGTCGTGAAGGTGTCAATGATGTTCAGTTTCAGGGAAAGAGTAGTTTTGTTATCAGCAGTAAGACAAGCTCTCATACTGCTAATAAGACTGCAGCGTCTGCTAATCACAGATCTATACAAAATCGTGCGAAGAAGATTCAAGAAAAATCCAAATGTCTTAATTTTAGCGGTCATACTGCTAATCATATACATCACTTGCACACTTTACCGAGTATCTTGCGCCAGTAGAAAAGCCTTCACTTATTCTTAAAACAGGCATGATATTAACAAGTGGTGCTGTTTCCTTCACCACAGCAGGAGTGCGAGGACCTCTGTTCATGCTGGCAAAACTATTGTAACGTGTAATTTTCAAGAAGATATGAGGCTGTGTGTTGTGCGCTAGATGGGTACCAAAAAGCACTCGCTTCCCAAGCCAAGGGCACTATCAATCAATTTCCCTGAAAAAGTCTCCTGGGTAAGATGGAAGCAAATTAAACTTCTTGTCCCAATGTTTAACTAATGAATAGAAATGAGAGGAATATATGACAATGACTCACAAGAACTAGCATACCTTAGGCTGGAAGTTTCCTTCTTTTGAGCGATGTCCAACTTGGAAACAAACGTGAGTTTGCCCGAGTCCTCAACAGCATAGACCATCGGGCAGCAGCCATGGCCCTGTAATGGTAGTACATAGAGTGAAGAGATAAAGCAATGTTATCCAGCAGCGTTATTGTTCTAGCCGTTGAATGTTCGTTGGGTGTTAGCAAGCACCTACATATTTTTGCATAATCATTATCATCGTTGTTTTTAGTTTCAGGTTAGTTTCAGCTCCCGTAGCAACTACAAGACATTTCAAAAGAGAGAGAAGAAAGAACATATAGCATGTCGCTAGAAACGAGGAACTCGTGCATGAGGGTGTTCCCACACAGGATTAACGTGCAAGGGAACAGCAACCCGGGGAAGAACAGAAGAACGCATCATCTATAGGGTTATGAAAGTGGAAGGAAGCACAGTGGGCACGAACGACAGACGTCCAAAACAGCTACCTAAGGTACCTATAGAGACCTCCTAGGGGAGTTAGGTACTCCCCAAAACAGGATGGGCAAACCCAGTTAACCTAACGCTACGCTATCTGAGAGATCTTTGAATTGCCATCAATATCAACATTACATGCGTTGTTCAAGTCTCTATGAACACAACTACAGCGTTTCAAGAGAGGAAACGGAAGAGATATGTAGTATGTTGACAGAAGCGTGGGACCTAAGCACGAGGGTGTCACACTGGATCGACGCGGATGAGATTAGTAAGTCGGGATACAAGAGAGAAAAAAAAAATACAAACAAAGCATCATCAGCAGGAATACGAAACAGGCAGGAAGTGAGGTGGCCCTGAAGGAATGACGTCCCAAAGGTCTAACAAAACTTACGGTAATCTATGGAATCTACTGGGTGCGAGACTCGTCATACCGTAGGAATGGTGAAGTTAACTAACCTTAGCTTATGGCCTATCTAAATGCCTTTTGACAGGGCTCTTAAAAATAAAACCAAAAACACAAGAACAAGGACTTAGCGATCACAGACCAAGAGCACCACATAAGTGATAGATCAAAATCGGGGAATGCGACGCACGTGTTGAGTCACACAATGTGCAATAATGCTAACGGATCGAGTATGCTAACCTAAAAACACAACTTGACCCTGTTTAAACCAAGAAAAACAACTTTTGTTCTGAAACGTTTGTAAGATAGAGTTAACTATTGTCATTATTATTAGGTACTATACAGGTAGGTTAGTTTGAGACTCCCGAAACCGTTAAAAGTTCGATGTTCTAAGTGAATAAAAGAAAGAGACATACAGTATGACGGGAAAAAACGGAAAACCCATGCATGAGGTTATTTTAACACACTATCAACGCCCATGGGCACAACAATCCAGGAAAGAGGAAGAACAGAGAAAAGCATCATCAGTAGAAGTATGCAACTGAAAGGAAGCAAAGTGGGTGCAGAGGAAAGAAAGATGTCCAGAAGGCCTCGATACTGGCTAAATTAACCTACAGGTTCCCCCTGGGGTCGCTGTTAACCATAACATAAAACGGGCGAACCTAACCTTGATACCCGTCCTATGCCCCCTGTGGGTGGGGACACTGGGGTGTTAACGTTCTATTAGCTAACCATAGTGTGTTACTTTGGATTATTAGACGAGATAGCTGGCAGTAGTCTGATAAAACGGACCCTTTCTCGAAGAGCAGCCGTGACTAACGCTCCGCCCCTCAATCAGCTATTGTTCATGGGTAAAAAGATTTACATATCTGAGGATGAAGAAAAAGTGAAGGAAAAACTCAGCTCGGCCTCGAATATGACCATGAAAGCACGATTAGTTACAGCAAGATTATCGGAGAGCAGCAGATTAACTACAGGGAAAACTGTTTATAGTGAGGTAGCATAGTCTGTTTAAATATGATTAAAGAATATACTAGAATGAACGTACTGCAGCTAGCAGGCATTTACGACTGATCCAAGTGACGGCCGTGAAGGGCAGGTGAGGAGTCTTGAGCTGAGTCTTGGCCATCTCCCTGCTGGCGTCGGCAACACTCACACTGGAGTCGTGCCCCACCCAGCACACTCTGTTGCCGTCGCTGTTGAAGCTCACGCTGTGGACCCAGCCTCCTAATGGCGATACAACAACAAATGTATAAATGACGTAGAACTGGTGGCGGAGTTAAGAAGAGAGGGGGAAGGGCTACTGGGTATCAAGCTCCGGATGTTTTCTGAAAGCCCCGAATCTGCATTTTATAACTGAGTAGCAATATGGTGTTTTTCATTTGTCTACTTTAAAGTGGTCTGAATTTGAAATATTGAGGCCGTAACTATGTTCTATGATAAACAAAACTTTCGACCACGTTAAAAACTCCGTTCCTTCTCTAGGCTAATCCTAGAATGTTTATCAATCCTAACTCCGCCCGAGCTACCTCACAGTCAAAGCAGGGGCGGGTTTGACATGCGCAATGGAAAAAGTGGCGAAAGCTGCGCACGCTAGTTGAGCAATCTAGCGGCGCTAGGCTCACTAGGTGACTGTATGGGCGCTTGAGCAGTTGATTTTGAAACCTAATGGTGCTAGGGATAGTTTTCTTCATGCTGAGATAACATACACTTCACGGCCAACAAAAAAAAAAAAAGGCCCAAGAAATTTACTAGCTTTTAATGTTATACTTTTCTAAAATTCCTTGCTTTGCCACCGCATCCACGCCATACGACGTAATCCAAGCAGTGAGACTCAGTTTCTGATGTCGCATCAAGATATAGATGTTTCATTTCGGTACTCCTGCCGGAAAGTCTCAGTTGGCCGAGTGCGCTACTACTAGCGGGGAAAAGGCGCAAAGCATCTCCCACACTACAAGGCTCAGCTGAACGAAGTCGCTCAGCCATGCACACAGTGTAAAAAACAAAATACGAAGGAGACAGAAGGAAGAAAACACTCGTGCAGAAGGCCTCTTTCATGGCCCCCACACGGGAGCTGGTAGGAGTCCCATGGGATAAATTGGATACCAATAATTCGGTAGACTGCCTCACAGAACAGAAGGGAAAGTATTGAGTATGTATCTACGTAATAAACTAAACTTCTCAACAGGAACTGTCGCCAGCGGCAACATGACCTGCGGAGAAGACAGTTGGGACAGCCCTTGGGTTTGAGAGGCCCATATACCTACGGTATATTGTACTGAGGATAGGGCCCGCCAAAACATACCTCTAAGGGGAGTAATTTATTACTTGCTGTCTGACTCTGTTCTGATCAAATTACAGCTTTCGCTCTAACTGGCATTGGTTTTTCTAGCGCGGCGTCTTATGAAGCTTGAATTTTGCCACAATTGCAGCAGCCGCAGACCCAAGCCTATCACTGACGATAAGGACGAAAGTGGCGACGAAGCACGCTCACTTCATAAATTCTGAACAGGGTTTAGATTTGGAGACGGCGGGGGACATTTGATAAATTGAAACGATCCATCACGTCCAGAGTACTAATTATGAACAATGTTTGCCTGATGGGGCTAACATTGTTGTCCTAATGCTTTTGGCCGTAATGGGGAAAATAAAAGGTCATGGAGGGGTGAAGATGGTCAGTGGGATGTGTAAAGAGCTGATGTACGTCATCTTAAAGCTAGCCAATAGCACTTAATCAACTGTTTTCGGGGTGCGGAGCATTAGTCAAATTGAATACAGAAGTCTCTCTATAATATAGAGTTCTAAATGATCTCTACACAGTCCAGTGTCTCAAACAACTCAACGCGAGCAGAGGAGACAGAGAACTGATTCACTTTTGTATGGGCATATAAACTAAGGATATTGTATAGAGACAATGGATTGGGTATACCATGGCTGAACTACGTAACAGGTTAACTCATCGCTTGATCATTTTGAGATGGTTTTGCGCATCTCCTCGTGCGACGTCAGCTGGAGCGAAGAACGTCGGTGCTGGGCAAGTATCAATAGTATTCCTAATTCATATATACCATTATTTCCGCTACCATGGGCTGATAATTTATGTTTGGCTACTTTGAACACGAAAAAAGAACTTGGTGAACCTTCCTTGTTTTCCTACAGCTCCGAATTAGCGAAAAACGAGAGTTTTGGCAGAAAAGAGTGCACTAAGTTTCGCTCTCACCGGTAACATCTATTGTATTATTATATTGGTATTGTCCCGCAATTTCTGAAACTTAGACAATAGCGATCCAAGATGATTTACTCGGCTAACAGCTGGAACCACAACGTTGTGCTCAGGTGGCAAGAGATGAAGGACGAAAAGAGAAGAAGATGGAAGAAAGAAGCGCTCGTGCGGACGGTTCTTCTGCGGCCCTCCTCACGGGCGAGGTAAGAGCCCCGCAGAAAAAGTCGGTCACCTTGATCGGCGGCCCACCTCGCGGGACAGAAAGGAAATATAGAGAACCTACTTAACTCAACAAAACTAACCTTCTCAGCAGGAACTGCGGCCAGATGCTACATCACCTGCGGAGAAGGCACTCGGGACTGCTTGACTGCGTGATGTCCAAACATATTGTGGCAGGGAATAACATATACGTAGTTCTAACGTTTTTGCCCCAACACAAAGGTAAATTACAACGTAGTACTTACGAGTAATTCAGTTTTTCTTCCAAATTTTTCCAAGTAACCATAGACAGCAGAAATTTCTCTTAATGAAGTCGTGAAACTTGAAACAAAATTTTTCTAGTTAAATTTGAACGCTTGTCCAGCCAAGTTGCCCTAACAATTACCTTTCTCTCGGAAAACTAGAAAGAAAATGGGATGTCGACGGGGAAACTGTTTAATTAGCTACTTAAAAGACCGCCTCTGAACGACTGATATATGAAGCTTGAACTAGTAAAAAAGAAACACTTCTCCGTTGGGCAATTAATAATATTTTGGTGAGAAAAGCTATTTAAAATACAAATTTCGGGAATAAAGTTTATAAATTTGAACTTACAATTACTTCTGGAGCGTTTAATACCCCACCGATAATACGTATACAGCTGTAGTTTTTACCTGTTAGCCATGTTCTTCCGATATAATTTTTCATGGTAGAGTGCACTAGTATGTAAAATGATACATGATGATTACAAAATAAGTCATATCAATACTTAGGAAGCCGTAGCTAGGCTATGTTGTAATTGATTTTTTCGTCTTGCAACGTATTTGTTTGACATTTTAGGGCCTTCTTTTTAGTAAACAGATCTTTTCATCGCACAGTAAACAGCTGTGATCGTGCAGAAATGATTTCTTTTTCTTCATGGAAGCCCACGCTCACCGTACCTATTTATAAAGCGAGTAGCTGGTGTGAATTAATTACAACAGTTTGCTATCTATCTCTCCACCTGACGTCACAGTTGAAAAGGAGTGGGCGGGGCTCAACACGCTACCTGCGCGTGAGTTAACCTGTTACGTTGTTCAGCCATGGGGAATACAGACTATGTAATGGGCACATAAACTTTGAAATAGTACGGAAAACTGAGAAGCCAATACAGGGTGTGCCTACACGGACCAATTCGTGCGGTATTTCATAGAGTGGTAGAGAGAGTGGAAGTAAAAAAATGAAACCTTGAGAAGTATTAACTTAATCTTACCAAAATAATCCGACTAATTTGCAGACAGCGTTTTCAATTAAAAATTCTAACCCACCAGACAACCCGGCACTTTTGTACCTAACAACCTTAATTAGTGCAAGGGTCATACCTCCGCCAGTGGAGTTGGAGAACTCAGTCATGAGCTGACCAAGGGGCATCTTGGCTCCCCAGGGAGTGGAGGAAGGCTTAGGCTCAATGTCCTTGATCCATGCAGAGAAGATGCGAACCTGACAAACACACGGTAATAAGTCAGTCGACAACAGCACTTGCATACACAGCTGTTATTACAAAGGTAACCTTATCTTCATAGGATAGGCTATATGTTAAGTTTAATGTTGATGGGGACCTAATGAGTCATAATTAGAAGAATCACTTTTTTTTTATAATACACATACAGTCCTTCATGTTACAAGGCTTGGATCTCCATGGTGAAATATGTAGATACTTACAGTTTGATGGTCGAAAGTTGATAAAACACATCAGCCAATGATCTGGGGCACACCCCTATGACTTGAAAGTTTTTAATCAGAGTCAAACTTGAGCCAACTCCGCAGCCCTAAAGCAACTGCATGCAGGAAACAAATACAAGATATTATAACAGAAAGCTAGGCAACTTCACCTTGAAGTCAGATGACCCAGCAGCAAGCAAGATGTTATTGGGATGCCAGTCGAGGGTGGTGATGGTAGAGCGGATGGGCTTCTTGATGTGTTTGCTCACCCACCAATTGTTTTCTTGCTCAAAGTAGCACACGGAAATGAGCCGAGCACCCGACCCCACGGCAAACTTGTTCTCTGCAACGTAACTTTCATTGAAACGTAACTATAGGAAAATGAACAGTAAAGCTGCCAGGCAGAATATTTACCATGTCCGCAAGAGTGATATTATAATTAAAACTTCACTCCAAGGTATCAAAGTATTGGTACAAATCAAATGAAGCTAAGCCACCCAAGACATTGCAAAGAAAAATTCATCAATTAAGTTGATGGCGGACTTGAACGCCTGTAGATCGACACGGCCGAACATGGATCACAGCAAAAAATTCCACCCTAGTAGGCTACCGTTCCGGGAATGAAACACTGAATGAACTGGGGATGGGCTTCAGACGCAGCTCGCATTTTCGTCTAAAGATCCTAGAAAGAGAGGAGTGTAGTCAGTAGCCTTAATTTTTGAACACGGTACCTTATTGTACATGCAGAGGCAAGGGTTCTACGTCTTTTTGCCGTGGGTTAATTCGCCATGCTGTAATATACAGTGTACATGGCATGGTCATACATAAATTACACCCAACCACGCCGTACCTAATACGCTATCATTATTACTATTATTATCAGGAAAAGTTTCCGCTTCAGCTTTTGACAAATATAGCAGCAGAACTTCCCAGGAAAAAATAGAATAAAAGAAAAGATGGAATAAAATGAAAAATGCAGTACCTTAAATGTAATGATGCACAGCATTACCGACCTTAGTCAAATAATATACAGTAATTCACAAGAAAACTGCACATTTTAAATAGACATTTACTACGATACGACCGAGTGAGTAAAAATGAACAAATGAATAATTTGACCCAACCTAACCCTCTTAAGGTTAAGATTAGTATTTGGCTTGGCTAGTTCAATTTTTTGAGCGAAAACATTTTTTAGTTTAACTTTTTCTTGAAGAACATGTTTAATATTGCTAGATTGGCTGTTAATATTGTCTTAAGCTATAAGTCGTCTCTGTTATTTCAACGCAATGGCTGCAAATACTGATTCTACTAAAGCTGGAATGTAAGGCATTAGCAATTGCTGGCTGAACTATAGCTGTCGATAGGTCTAGACAGCAGCCCATTTTCACACTAATGCAAATGGTACTTTACATTGAATACTTGCTTCCCATATTATATTGCGAGGACCTAACAATTTCCAGTTAATACGTAGCAACTGCTTAAAACGCAATGTCAACAACTTGTACATTATCTGCGACACACAAGATATGGCGGCGGCAAGACAATCATACAGAATCAATTATTATATATTTTGTTTAGCATCCGTAGCCGCAACTCAGGCGTTTCAACAGATAAACTACTTGTGCAGTATTCAAATACCGCGTATTGGATAGCCGTGGTGGCCAGGTGCGCTACTACATGCAGGGAAACAAGGCGCAAAGTATAGTAGGAGACACTCAAGTGGTGGGCCCATTTCGTGGCCTTCCACACGAGAGAGACTAGAGATGTCCCGTGTACCAGGTTGGCTATCTCGATCGATAGCCCACCTCACGGGACAGAAAGAGGAAAGTAGAGAACCTATCTAACCTTACAAAACTAACCTCGTCAGCAGGAACTGCGGCAAGGTGCAACATCTCCTGCGGCTAAGGCACTCGGGATGATACAGAATCAAAAGACAAAACAAGATCAGTTGTGCGTTTGCGCCTTTTGTTGTTCTTACTGGATGGCAACTAGTTCTTATTGGATGACAACTATTCATTTCCTAATTAAATACAGTTGAACCTTAATGATGATCAGCCACTAATTAACATCTTTAAATCATGCAGAGTCAAAAGACAAAAGAAGATGAGCTTTGTTTGAATAAAGTTTTGTGACGGGTCGCTTTTTGGCGACTTTGTTACCTCCGTCACCCTCGGGCATCCGCCTTCCTTAAACCCCCGATAAAGAAGTAGAACGAGCTGACCACGGGCCAACCGGCTCGGCCGGTCAGTC
>LQNS02000141.1:7052692-7063686 GCA_001587735.2 Parhyale hawaiensis | reverse complement strand
CAAAGTTAGGTGAGACCAGAATCGGTTGGGAGCAAAGGGTGCCTTGTGTGGCCGGAACGTGCGGTGCGGCAGTGGCAGCTCAATTAGTTGTTACAGTTGCATAGTGCGTTCTACCCGCCCCTGAACTCCAAAAATCGCACCACCTGACCACGAACGATACTTTTCCCATAGCAGTTTAAATTTTAATGATCAACCACTAATCAACTTCTTCAATGCCCTAGCGGCGAAATGTCAACACGGTGACATATCCCTAAAGTAAAATGCCATCAGGATGAAATGCCCTAACGGCGAAAAACCAGCAGCGAAAAGACCTGTCACGAGAGGCAAGCAACCCTCCGTCTATGGGGCTACAGAAATGTTAAGTGCACTTTGGGGTACTCCTCATAACCTGACGTACCTGATAGGCCATCCTACTCCCCTTGAAAGGAGTGATAGCTCGCACAGTTCAACTTTCCTTAGCTGTAACAATTTATGATTTACAGATGAAACGGAAAATTCATTGATGTCCCGAAAAAGGTGGCACCCATACCCTAAAATGCTTCTCCATTACATTTGCATAGTCTGATAAAGATCCGTACTGGTCTTCGGACTGTTACCCTCTAGGGTGTCACCGGGGTTCCAAGTACTTCATTGAAAGTTATGCTGGATGGCCACAAGTAAGATCACAAACGCAAAAGACTAGCGAATTAGTCCGGTGTAAAGATTTTGTGCTATCTAGCCAGCACTTGGTACAAGCTAATATAAGATGCAGCTGCTTACGTTACGCTATTTACTTGACGTCGCAATTCTGAATGTTTCCACCAGATCTGACACAACTATCTTCGGTAAATGAATTGTGATTATAACTAGAATAGCTCCAGTCACTTTAAACAGCTTTCTTTTCGTTTTGACTCTTGCCAAAAATTATTATTCGGCCGAATATTAGGTTTCGGCAATCACTATTCGGCCGAATATTCGGTTTCGGCAAAATTGACTATTCGCCCCATCACTAATTTGTGTATTGTTCAGTGTAACTGAAAATTTTAGATGGGAACATGACCATTCAGAAAATTCTATGATGAATCAGTATGAGCAAAATGTCAATATTTGTGACTGCAAATCATATCTTTGGCAATTATGGCTAGGCTGTCTGATTTGACAAGCATAGCCAGCGAACATCCTGCAGCTCCAGACATCGATTGCTATTACATTTCCTCTCTATAATTCTTGCTTTTTACTTGTGATGCCACAGCTAGTCTGTTTCTTCTGCATTCAGTGACAAATAACACTTACTTTACATTTTAATAAGTAGATAGGAACTGCTCTGAAAGATCTAAATATTTGAAAAACTGAGAAGCGGTAAGTTAATATTAACCCCATCTATCACAGCTTCATTAAAACTACTCTGGACGGAACACTATCATGACTTGTAAAACTGCTACATCCTCTTACGCAACTTACTGCGGGAGATGCACTTATCTTAATATTTAATTCAACACAATTTCGGACTAAAACATAAAATGAATTCCATTGAATAAGTAAGTTTTTACAAAACTAAATATTCGCTTCAATATTTTACGCATAACTTCTATCCAAAGGAAATAGTTTCTATGTGTCTATCTTAATGTATAGATAAAATTTCAGTTGTGTATAGTAGATAGACTACCAGTCTCGCAGTAATGGCTCCGCAGCACTTTTAGGTTTTCGCCCTGAAGAAGGCACAAACTTGACCTGTGCCGAAAGCTTGGCCAATAAAATCTGATGTCTGTACTCAGTCAATAATCTGATATGAAATCTTCAAGTATAATACAAACCTTGGGGAGACCAGCGGACACAAGTAGCGGCACGGTTGATCCTGAGCAGCACCAGAGTGGGACTCCACTTCCCAGTGTCATCTTGGCACCACACATAGGCATTGCGATCCTGCCCAAAATCACACGACTTTACAATGGCGCTATAGAAACACTTTCATAACGCAATGCATGGTATAGCCATCTAATCTAATACTAACAATGACCGTCGTGTGTTTATATATTTATATTATTTATTTATTTACAGGTTTCGTGTCACACTCTGAAAAAAAAAAAAAAAAATAGGCAAAAATTGGCTCTGGGCTTCCTGGTTTCAACAGTGTATTCATCTGCTTGAAGACTGTGGTCATCCTGCTAATCTTCTTAGAAAACTGATAGGTAAAAAACTATTCCAGGTTGCAGATGATGGCACTTGAACAGTATATCTGAATTCCGGTCTTTCTTGGACTACGTTGAAGTCCAGTCGATGTAGATGCATACAGCTTCTCTAAACAATCTCTTCCATCGTGATGTGTACTCTCTTCTGAGATTTACTTCATCTAAACTTCAGCTGATACTCTTATTTTTTTAATTATAGAGGCAACTGGTAAGATAGTCTTGAGCGGTCAGCAGGCGCGTATAGATAACGATAATTTCTCGGCAGCAAATTATTTTCTCCACTTATTTTGGGTTCTTCTTCCAACAGAACAAGTTTTCTTTTGAGCAAAAAATTTCAGAGTCCGAGTTATACGCCACTCTTGAATATCTTGGATACAGAGCTCTGTATTTATTAGAAGCAATATCAACTGCGGGCAAAAAAACGTCGCTTTTTTGTGTTTCACCGAAAGAAGCTGGGTGTTGTTCAGCCTTGCACGCTTATGTGTATGGTTCCCTAATTCAAGCTGGCAGTTGCGCAGCATCCTACACAAGGAAGTTAATAAGAGTTAATAAGTTAATAAGAGCTCAACCGCCTACCCTAAATAGGTAATAACCTGAGAAATCATAAAATGCATGTCCCGTCAACACGCAGCACTACCCAGACAGGGAGCTCCCTTTTATAGATGTAAGGCTCTGCCTTAATATCTTTGCGATGATGCTACAGGCAACCATAGACAGGTCTTAACAAATTCGTTGCTGCCATTATTGACAGCGCAGGCACTCTAGTAGTAATTAAAAAGCTACGGATGTTGGTAAGCAGGGAAGCCATCATCAAGACCTACCATAAAATACAAGTTCTCCTGAATAGTCATGAATTTGCAATATAGCTAAATAGATTTGCAGTCACTGAAACCATTTCACCTCATAAAAAATAATGGGTGACAAATAATAACAGTGATAACTGTTTTTCACAGATACTTTACTTCAACAAACATATTGGAAGAAAAGTAGCAAACATGGTCTTAACATGAAAATAATGAAGTATTGAGTAACCTTAGAAAAAGTTTTCAAAATGGCTGCCTTTAGCTCTGACACAGAGCAGCAAGTATGCAAAATTTTTAGCGGTGGGCCGCAGCACTTCCTCGCCTATTTTGCCCCATTCCCTCAACAAAGATTTTTGAGAGAGTCCAATTTTTGTGAGGATTGGAATAGGCTTTGGTCTCCAAGATCGACCGCATGAAATAATCCATAGGGTTCGGGTCAGGGAGTACGGCGGCCATTGTTGACTGGTTATGTCAGGAAAATTAAAGCAGCACCAGTCCTGAGTCCCTTTAGCCCTGTGAGCTGGAGCAGAATCTTGTTGGAAGATCCAGTGCTGGTCTCCAAAGTGACTTTTAGCCCAGGGAAGTCCCATAGCCTCCAGGATATCCTTCCAGTAGGATTTTTGATTGGTTTTCATTCCTTCCACAACAAAAATGAGGAGTTTTTTCAGCGGCGCAAATTCTGGCCCCAACCATGACTGATCGAGGGTTCTGGCGATAATGAATATAAGATTTTCAGAAGGACGTTGACACCAAACATTGTCGTTTTGACGATTGCGAGCCTATTCAATCGTGAATAACTTATAATCGGTGAAGGGAAACCGCTCCCAGTTGTCACCTGCGGCCCTCACAAACAACGCATGACATCTTTGCTTTCTCATGAGTTTGTGTCTGTAAGCTTTTGCACTTTCCAGAGCTTGTAAGGCTGAAGTTGCAAGTTACGAACTGAACTGCAGTAACTCCAATGTCACGAGCGATGCTCCTCATTGCATCGCTCGGATATCGCTGCACCCACTTTTTGATGACTTTTCGCATTTCAGATGTCCTGACAGACCGTTTTCTGCCTCGGCCAGGACGCACAGACTCCAATCTCGCCAATCGCTATGTACACTTGTGACGATTCTGTGTAAGTAGTAGTAATAGAAGAAGTTTTACTAACGCATCAGGGATACAATGTCTATATGCGCCACTAGAGCGCGTTTTAAATTGTCAATGATTTTTGTTTCGGCTTTTCTGCTGGTAGGTTTCAGAGTACTGTAGTCAGTGCGCTACCGACCGGAAAAAGGCGCAAGTTGTGCATCTCCTACCCCCGGGGCCCGGGCACGGCTGAACGCTTCCGCTCAGCTATGCCGCACAGGGAAAGGAAATGAAATACAAGAAGGTAGAAGTATAGCAGGAATAGGTTGGCCACCTCGATCAGCAGCCCACCTCCCGAAAGAGAAGGGTAAGTATTGAGAGACTACCCAACTTTACAAAACTAATATTGTCAGCAGGAACTGCGGTAAGCTGTAAGCCTGTAACATCCCCTGCGGAGAAGGCACTCGGGACCCTTGGGTTCGTGAGGCCCAAGTATATTGTGGCAGGGAAAGGGTCCGCCAGAATATACCCCTGAGGGCACAATTCTGTGTACACACATCACTGTGCGTGCGGCGGTTTTCAAGTCTGTGTCCTGTGCTGCTTGCTGTATTGGCTATTAGGTTATCTTCGGTAAGGTTAGGTAACATTTAGGGATGTGCTGGATATCTGGTTACTTTCCAGTTATCCGGCACTTTTCAACTGTCCGGTATCCGGACGGATAGTGAAGCTGTTCAACAGGATAACCCTGCCGGATTATCCAGTAAGCTGCATTAAGTAACATTTGCATATAACTTCTAGAAACCGTGAAATCTATCAGTTTATTAACCAGCTTATTTTACTGAATTAAAAGTCATTTGCTGTTGCACTGCATAACAGGGAAATTAAGTTTTTTTTAACATTTCCTTAGGCACAGCATACCTATGTTATTAACTGAATCGTAGACACTGCAGTATACACTGTGGTAGGCTACTTCAAATGACTCTTCCACTATAGCTACTCCCTTTTCTTTGCAGAAATCACATATCCTCCTGCGCCAGGTGTTCCTCTTGTCTTTGATGAATACTGGAATAGATCTATTACAGAAGTTGATAATTTAGCATAAAGTGTGAAAACTGACTGGCGAAGCGCTTTTTCCAACAGTTAGTATTCTCTTTCTCATTGCATTTGGTGTCTGTTTTGCATTTGTACCTCGGCCAAGGAGGTTATGCTTTCGTCGGGTTTCTCTGTCACCAAGATAACTCAAAATGTTATAGACGGAGTTTGACGCAATTTACAGGGATTGTTAGGTATGTTAGCAGGAACAGATGGTAAACTTTTGGTGAAGATCCATGAATAATTTTGTTTGTCTGCCTCATTCTTCTCAATGCCGTAACTCGAAAAGTTATGGACGGATTTTCATGAAACTTACATGAGTTGTAACTCAACTTGTTAGGTAAATCATGAAGATTAAATGATCAAATTTTTGTGATCTGTTAGTTTGTTTGTTAATTTGTCACTGTTTTTCATTTTATGCTTTTTACCACAATAACTTGAAAATTATGATGGATCTCTATGAAATTTTTAGGAATTATTAGCAATGTAAAGACTATAAGTAATTCAATTTTGATGATAGGGTGGCCTGTTAGTGAGCTTGAATAGTGCTTGTCAGAATGTTTGTTAGCAGCATAACTCAAAAAATTATGAACGGACCCTCAAAAAAATTATTGAAGCTGTCAACACTGTTGAAGGGCACAAATGATTGGATTTTGGAGTTGAAAGACAGAAAATCATGGTCTCAGAACAAATATTAGCTTTTCCTCACCGTTCCCTTACTTGGTAGAGGTATTAGCTCTCAGAGTGCTCTAGTTTACATACTTAGCTAACTTGTACCTGGGTTTTGGAAGAAGTCCAAGTGACGTTTCTCACGTGTGTGGAGTAACGCTACCGGGTGTCTTTTGTGGGACCGCAGTTAGCGACCAAAGAGAGCCAGCAGGGAATTACTCCCACAGTGCATGTAACCACTGACCGCTGGTCTATCTGGTATTCGTCTTAAATGAGAATCCAGCAAATTTTTTAACTTCATAATTTTTATATCAGTGGCGTCTCGAATATACATTGGTATTTTGTTAAACAATATTACTCCCAGTATGGCAAGGCTATTAGAATAATTTGTGGCCATGGTTTTTCAACCATCTCTGCTTGGGATGCGTTTATTACAAATCCTTCGAGTTCTTTCTGAATGTCTGGAGACAATTCACTTATTCACATTAACAGTCAAACGTTCTAGAATTTTCCAAACATATATAATTGTAGATCGCTCTAATCCTTGTTGTATTGAATACAATTGGAGTGGAGACAGCGAGTCGTTTGAGGTTTCCCAGTGGCGACTCCTACCTCGAATTCTGGCCGTTCTGGAGAGCTTCAAGTCGTTCAAGCTTTTTTCATGAACACAGCATCCAAAGTGGAGAACAGTACTCTATTCTCGGAAGAATTGTTTCAATAGTGCGAACATTACATCTACTTCACATGAGGAAGTGCGTGAAACCCATCCACTCCATCTTTTTCCCACAGCAATTACTTTACCAATATGTATGTTCTTCGAAGGTAGCGTCATCTCGCATTCTCACTCAGGTCATGCTCTGAGGTCAATTTCTTGCCCATCGCTAGTGGTATATAGGCTACTGTGTACTCAAAAAGAGTTATTTTGTGCATCTTAGCAGTTCAAATTTTGTTTCATTAATGATTATATTTTTTATCGTCCGTTGACAGAGGTTTACCAAATTCGCTGCACAGACAGCATGTCTTCCATAGATTGCACAGCAGCTAGTACCTACTGTAGCGGACAAAATAAGAGAACGATTTACATCATTTGAAAATAAAGTTTAACCATGTAGAGTAGGTTAATGAATCTTTTGATGGGGCTTTGAGGAATGTATTCAACATATTTCTACAAAATATCAGGACAAACATAAATATATTTAATACATTAGAGCAATCTAACAAATAATAACAAAATTGAACAGTGCAAAATAAGAGAACGATCGTCTCTAAAAACATTCTCACATTTACCCCGGTCATCTGGCAACATTCAATTTCGTGTACAGAACTTCTAGAACTGCCACTCTTGCGTTTACACCATTCTAGAAACATGGCACCTCCGTGAAAGTTACTCCTGAGCTGCGGGAAGAAATTGTTAAGCTCAGGTCCTAAGGAATGACTCTTTCGGACATACCAAGAGAGATAGACCGATCCAAAAGCGTTGTTTCTCGTGCTTTGAAGCTCTATGATGAAAAGAAACAGATGGAATCACCGGTATCTGCATGCCGGCCTCGAAAAATCACCGTACGAGTTGATAGGATTATGAAACGCTTTGCCCAGAAGGATCCTTTTGAAACTGCAGCGGGAATTTCTAGAAAGCTGAAGGTCAATAACAACATAGAAGTGTCTTGCTATACAGTTTCTCGTCGCCTCAATGCATGTGGGTTAAAGGCACGCAGTCCTGCCACTAAACCACTCATCAGTAAGAAGATTAAGAAAACAAGAGAGCAAGACTTGAATATGTGGAAGGCACATCGTTTGGAGAGATGATTGGGAAAGAGTGCATTTTAGCGACGAAAGTAAATTTAATTTGGTTGGATCTGATGGCAGACGGTATGTTAGACGTGCAACAGGTGACAAGCTGAACCTGAATTGTGTCAAAACATCTGTAAAGCATGGGGGAGGTAGCGTAATGGTGCGGGGCATGTTTTCATCTGAAGGAGTTGGACCGTTGGTGGCTATTAAAGAAACTGTCAATGCTAATTTGTATCTCAATATTGTACAGCAATACGTTATCCCATCTCTACGATCATCACCAAACCAGCCAGCAATATTTATGCAGGACAATGCCTCGTGCCATACTGCAAAGAAAGTGAAGGAATATTTTGCGTTAGAGAATATCGAAGTCATAAAGTGGCTTGCCCAGAGCCCGGACCTTAATCCTATTGAAAATTTATAGAAAATTATTGGTGACGATGTAAGAGAACGACAACCATCAACAGTAAAGGATCTGTGGACTAAAATTGAAGAGGTATGGAAAAAAATGAGTAAGAAACTTGTGATGTCGTGTAATCGTCGCTGTGCTAAAGTTATTGAAAATAGAGGTTTTAGTACTCCATACTAATTGTTCTAAACCTAAAATTGACCATTGTTCCATCTTATTTGTTTGCAAAATTGTATTTAGAGACGATGGTTCTCTTATTTTGCACTGTTCAATTTTTGTTATTGTTTGTTAGATTGCTCTCATTATTAAATATAGTTGTTTGTCCTGATATTTTGTAGAAATACGTTAAATAGATTCCTTAGGGCCCCATCAAAAGATTCATTAAGCTACTCTACATGGTAAACCTTCATTTTCAAAAAATGAAAATTGTTCTCTTATTTTGCCCGCTAGTGTATTTGTGTAGTGTCAGCATATGATGAAGGAACTGTTTTACATCAGCCACAACTACAGTACTTGGATAATATTGCTGCCCGCCAAGTTGCGCTCGGATGAGGTTTCCCTACTCTAATCTTGCTATTGCTCTTGGTATTGGCTGGTCAGCGGCAACACTCCGGAGGCAGCAGTGCAAAAGTCAGCCTAGCGACAGTTGAAAGCTAGTGATTTCCCCGCAACTCGATGCAAAGACAACAGTGGCTCGTTGCAATTTCACTACATTGTCATGGAAAGTTGACAACGGCCCCGACTATAATTGCACTGCCCAGCTGTCCAGAAGTCTGCCGGCAATCAGGCCAATGGAGAGGTAAAATTAAATATATACAAATGATGGTAATATATTGCACTAGGGATGGAAATATGTACAATACAGATACTGCGGGAACTTTTACAAGCGCGGAGCTGCAAACCTACTGGCAACCTCCACAGTTGGCCTGGAGGGTCTCTCTGGAGTTGGACTAAACTGTGAACACAAAGGCCTCGTGCCACAAATTTCCTAACTAGCAGGTCGATCCACTTACCAACATCTCCAGGTCAGCAACAGTAGGCTCGCACTATTTATAAAACAGGAGCTATAGTATGACCATTTTTTGAAGGTGGATTGGTCGCAGTCAAATTCCTCTACAGAGAGGCCAATTCTATGGATATTTCTGAGATTTCTCTGTATCCAGTTAGTGGGCAGGGCTAAGATATTGGCCAAACATAATCTCAGATATATTCATAGAATTGGCACCGCCATAGAGGAATTTGACCACGACCAAACCGCCTTCATTAAGTGGTCACACTATAGTACCCACTAATAATCTAATAAACAGTGAGGTTCCTAGCTACACTGTCCTTACAATCATGGCTCGGCAGCAACTCCAGCATACACGCCCCTCACGCGATCATTTTCACCAAGAGAGTGAGCAGCTGCCGGGTTACCTGGCTAGTCACCTTTGCACTTGTTCTTCATGGGGAAGTCAAGTAGTGAGGGCGGTCATTAGGGGTAAATGGCAAAGGCGCCGAAATGCGCCCTATGACAGTATATTAAAATGATCACCCACAGACCTAAATTACCTTCTTTAAACTGTTTGAAAAATAATGTAGAAGTTGTCTCTGTTATTTGTCCCCTTGTATTGTATTTTGTCACTTTCACACATAATTGTTCTTTCATAATAGATACCTGCCATCTTTTACAGCCCAGTTCAAACAATAGCTAATTTGAGCACTCGGAACACATATCGTACCTCCACCACCGAGCACAACAGCGGTCACAAAAATTCAAATTGGTTCTGAAACCATTATTTTCTTTGCATCAACACCAAAATGTAATCATTTGTGCCTTTTCACAGTATTAACAGCTTCTGTAATTTTCTTGGAGATTTGCTTTCTCAGTTTTGCTGCTACCAAACATTCTAAAAAAACTTGAGTCAAACACACAAACGCACCAGCTGATCAACACCAAAATTTAACAATTATATACCTATGTCTTTTCACATTAGCTACTAACAATTTCAATAAATTTGATACCTTAAGATCCATCTATACATTTTGGAGTTAATGTGCTAACAAACAAAAGCAAACACAACAACTAACAGATCAACACAAAAATTTGATCGTTTAACTCTGTAATATACCCAACAAGCAACAACTCATGTAAATTTCATGAAATCTGTCAATTACTTTTGAAGTTATAGTAGCTACTAAAAAATAGACAACCAAACAAAGGGATGGGCAGATCTTCACTAAAAGTTAATCATCTCTTCTTTCTAACATACTGAACAAGTTTAGTAAAAATTCGCTAATAACTTTATAAATTATCTAGGTGACAGACCGACAAACACGACAAAAACACAACCACCTTGGCGGAGGCAACTATTGGCAGACTTAGGCTAATAGCAGTTAC
This sequence comes from Parhyale hawaiensis, assembly GCA_001587735.2. NCBI lineage: Eukaryota > Metazoa > Arthropoda > Malacostraca > Amphipoda > Hyalidae > Parhyale > Parhyale hawaiensis. The sequence continues at coordinate 7,053,300 of LQNS02000141.1, read as the reverse complement.
CAGAGCTCTGGTAATATCTGCAGGTCAAGTCCTTGATTGAATACCCCACGAAATACAAAGCTTCTTATTGACAAAAGGGCGATTTTAGTAGGCTATACATGAGTAGGTAACAATAAAGGCTCTATAAAATAAATACCTAAATCATTAGCTCTAATTGCCCATCAACAAAGTTTATTAGGTTCTTTTCTTCCACATATAGGTACTGCATCCTCCACTAGGAGGTCTAAGACCACTAGTAGCTAGCCCTTCACTGCCTCCCTTCCTGCCCTGCAGCAACATACACCATGTGATAGCACAACAAAAAGTCACTCACAGCAGAGCAGGTGACGATCCTGTTAGTGTTGGGCGCCCAGTCAACACCAGTGACGCGCAGGTCATGGCCACTCAGTGTGTGCTCCAGCAGCCACTCACCGCTGCCAGTCTTCCGTGAGTAGATGTTCACTTCATTGTCATTGAGGCTCAGAGCAACCTCTGAAGGTAGGAAAAATTAGTTAGAATGTTCCAATGAATACTTTTGCAGTGGCGAGCGGTAGGCATAGTACCTCTGTCGTTAGCCCGCAACTCACACCGCCAATCGGCGACTCCAGTTCAGGAGGACATGTTCAGAG
>LQNS02000141.1:6975579-6992619 GCA_001587735.2 Parhyale hawaiensis | reverse complement strand
TAGTCTTGCCCGCATTTAGCTTCATGCCCCACCTAGAACACCAAGAATCAATCATTTCCAAATCATGCTGAATAGATTCTGAAACCTCCAATCTATCACTAGGCTTATCGCAAACAGCCAGCAAAGTAAAGTAAAGATTGATTTTTCTAGAGAAAAGTTTTAATAGGATATAGGGGATTAACCACGGTTTCTTTTAAAAAAAAAATTTTCAGGTCGCTCTGCGGGGTAAGAGTTTTTCATCATATATAAGTAACACTTTCGCAGAAGGCTAGTTCTGCTAAATAACTCGACTGTCGTCAACAGGGTGCGCACTGCGTACCCGTGTAAATTCTAAACACTTTCATATTCTTATCTAGTTGTTTGATGTCAATGTTCGACTACATGTATGCAAAATTCCCATCAGGATCAAGAATTGAATATTATTCATTCCATATTAAAAAAAAGTGAGAGAAGAATTTGTGTGCAGAAATGTCTGCTCGGCCTGCTAAACTCGGCTTGTTGTAGCCTTACTGGGAGGTTTTCATTACCCAGTGTCTCGCGTTACATTGATTATTATAATAATAATGTCTCACGTCAGACTGCGAGGGACCTTAACTGTAACTCTAGCGAGCTCGGTCTCTGCTCATAGCGTTTGCTCGCTTGGGTCCTGCACTCTAAAAATACTACCTAGAGATTTTTTACTTGTTGACAACCCTGCGAATGTTGCCAACAAACGGAAATGCACGACCGAAACTGTTGCTTAATAACCTACAAAAACTTCCCTCACTGTTTGGGCTTCGGGACGTAATATCCGTGGAAACCTTGATTTCTCCAGCAGTGGCGATTTTAACTCCTAGCCATAGACTATGCTTATGCTCTTTCTCCATCGATTCGACCCCAAGGAGCACAGGTGGCTCTGAGCCCTGGCTGATCTCAGGTTTTGTCTGTGCTAGGGTCTCAGTCCTACACCGACATCCATACTATACTTGCCATCACTGATAATTTTTAGGGCCCCCGCTTTTCCAGCTTCTTATGAACGCTCTTCACATTGCGTTGTTCTGTGACCTCCTACGGCTGACAACTTCACTTATCGATCTATCTGGCTAGCCCCTCACTTAGAGAATGGAGCAACATTCAGACGTTGCCATATTGAGCCATATTGATCTTGCGAATAACATTTCGATCATATCAATTCCTTGCAATGTGCATGGTCCCGCCTCAGGGCTCACTTATGGGAAATGTGTTTACGTCCCAATTGGGAAAGGCAAGTTTCCGCAGCTTGGCCCATGTAACATCCTGTCTTCTCACATCGTCCAACCATCGCTCAGACGTTGCTAGTGGACTGAACCTCAATGAATGTGCCTGAATTCTGCAGGACAACGCACGTCTCAGGTTAGTCAGGTAGCTACCATCTTTTCTAACCCCATATGGTCATTAGCCACCTCCTGACTGAGGGGCTTTGTACACTACGTTCAGTGAAACCTCCGCAACTTGTGAGTGCCCAAAGGAGTCCGAGGAAAGCCCCTCTTTCGTTTAGATCACAATTAACTAACCAAAGACAAATGTCCAGATCGAATTATATCTACAGATCGCTAACGTGCGTATCTGGGATGTTTCCTTTGAGAATACAAATGCTTTTACCCCACTTGTATGTATCTCTAGGTCTTCGATTTTGTCACAACTTCTGTTACTTCAGCTTGTCTCGTACTGATAACTGGTAGCTACGTCGCCGCTATAACGACTTGGCTATTATCGTTAGGAATTATATGCACTACAAACCTCACTAAACCAAACAGATATGTTTGAAAAGCGTTCGAACGAAACCTTTTCCATTTCACCCATGAACAGCTAAGACGTGTGGTAGTCTCCCTACCCACGCGTATGTACAGTATCGTTCGGTTTCCGCCGAGCTCATCCAAAGCAATGATTAGCTACCCTCTGACTGATCTCCTCAGACTTTGTTGAACAGTTTTCCTTTTCAACAGCTCATTCAAACCATCTGGACTGATACCCCGCAGAGAACGGAGGAATTGTTATCCCTAACACCGTTCTGAAGTCGCACTGGAGCCTCCTCAGTTTTAAGAGTTTAACCTCAAAAGCGGGACTTCAGTGGCGCCCCCGACTTCCTCATACCTTTCGAGACCATTATTGGCATGGGCCCCGGCGTGCTCGGCATTCCCTATCTCGATAACAGATCCAAACCTCTAAGGCAGAACCCTTTCCGGAGCTTGTCCACCACTACTCTAAACTACTTAATCTAAAAGACAAAAACCTTCATTACAATAATCTAAAAGACAGACACACCTACGACCTCGGATCCATTTGGGTTGCGGTCTGCACTCATTCCAAGGAATACTCCCTTATTTCCTTGAAGATACAATACCCCGCCCGATGCGGCGCCAGGAAGTGAATTCTCAGCGCGTCTCTCCCCATACTACATGGGACCATTTATGACGCAATATTTTGAAGGTTACTTGATCTTTAACAATCTTGGACTGAATATATTATATACCTTACTCTCTGCCCTACAATCTGATCTTTGGCTTCTTCCTCGTCCATTAGCCTACACCCGTTCGGGTCTTAAAATATGACCTACTCGGTGTCAAGGAAACGAGAGGGGTGAAAATATGCTTGTGACAAGCCAAGATCGCTGGAAAAGTCCTTTTCTTCAACGTAAAAAAAAAATAAACTTATGATTTTAATTTTGAGCACTTGTGAATATGTGACCGGAATGTAAAGAGCAGTACAATCAACCGGGTTAAGTTCTACTCGGGGTCAACTTCGCCTACTGTAAAAAAAGCATGTTCCGGCGCCCTTGGCTTGTCACAAGCATAATTGTTTGTTATCTCCACAACACGGACCAGTGCCTATTTCAAGACATCAGCAATGGTGATATTTGAACGAGAGCCTTGACATGTACATGGTTTGGTTAGTATAGTTGCCTCAAGTCTTCTGCAGACACTGTTACGGCTGGTGTATGTATGAGTATCATTTAATTAATTACTATGTAATCTATTGCAGGAAGCCCAGGGCTTCACTCCTACTGAGTCTCAGTCACGACTTGTGTACGAATTCAAGCGGGAGCAGGCAGAGCATAGCAGTGCCCAACGGCAGCTAGATCTCTCAACACCTAATGCCCCCAGTGCAGCAAATAGCGCTGTGTCGGACTGCAAAGTCGACACTCCTGCTCCGCAGACTACAATCTCTGGTCACGTTGGCCTAAAGCGTGAAGGCAATCCTGCTGCTACACCAAAGATTTTGTCATGTGTTCTGAAGCCAACCCACTCCGTGCCGGCTACTGCTCCTCCTACTGAACGTTCCCGCTTTTCTAGAACGGTGAGTTTTCTTGGTGTCAATGATTTCAAGGCTTAAGTTAAGTTATAGCACTTGTTGAATTTGGAATGATTTTGAACATCCAAAGTTTTTGTTGACATGTTCTCTCTATCGAGTTAGCTGTAATTTTTTCTTTATGCCTGCCGGCTTTAGGTGTGTTATTGCACTGACTGTGACATTCCAAGCATTAAAAATTTTCAAACGGAAATTAAAGTGTTGTTGTAGCTTAGATATCTCTTTATCCTTGCATTTTGTTCGTTTTTATCTGTGTAGCTAGGTATGCATTGTATTTCATTATTGAGGGGGAAAATATTTCCCTGATATCAGTTAAGTGCCCATCTCTATGTTCTTTTCAAATTAAAAAAATTGAGCAAACACCATGTGAAGTTCGCACGTGAAAAATGCTGGCAATTTGAAAAAGAGTCATTTGGTTTGTTATACTTTCGTGTAGGCATCTGCTGTGCTTGTGTTTCTTGGCTTTTCTTCTCATACAGCACTGCTTTTCTGCTCATGTACTCCATATTATCATATGCCAAGATATACTTAGGCTGATCAATGAACTGGTCTAATCCTATGTTGTATCGCATCTTCAGCGGGCCCCTAGCCCTACATCAGTGGGGCAGCTACGCAATCGCTGGGAACAGCACATTAGGGAGAACTCACCTGACCGGCAACGTACCCGCTCCTGCAGTCCGGTCAAAGCAGGTGGTCGAGCTAGTCCAGTGCGATCTTATAGTCCTTCTAAGGCCGGTGGTGCTCAGATCAGCCCCTCTAAAGCCGGTGCTCAGATCAGCCCCTCTAAAGCCGGTGCTCAGATCAGCCCCTCTAAAGCCGGTGCTCAGATCAGCCCCTCTAAAGCCGGTGCTCAGATCAGCCCCTCTAAAGCCGGTGCTCACAACAGTCCTCTAAGGTTGGGCAGTCCTGTGAAGGAAGTTGCTTTTCACTCGGCCATCAGGAGCAGGTCTCCCAGTCCTGTGAAAACTAATATAACCAACCCCGGAACTGATGCTACCAGAGGAGCAGTCCAGTCACAGAACGCCCACAGAAGTCCTGTCAAACATGTTTCTTCTTCGTCAACCACGCACGAGTAAGATACAGTTTTGTTTGTTGGTGATAGTCCATATATATCCCATAGCAGTACATGCAAGTGTGTTTGGGCTTCTATTCCAGCAAATATTGCACTTTCTTTTGCATTCTCAAGAACTTCTGGAGAGTTTATTGCCTTTATTTATGTTAGGTTTTAGTGTTCTACAGAAAGCTTACTGTAATTTTCTCCCCTCATTTGGAGTACTGCTGCCTGATATTATGTTTATCAGCAATGTTGTCTTTACCAATTCCCTTGCATTACTACTGTTATTGACCTACAGGGTAGTGAAAGGTATCCGCCCCATGCCCGACACAGTGCCAGTGCTGACTGACCCTCACCAGTCCTCAGTAAAAGCTCGTGCTGCGGCCTTCTCCTCCGTCATGGCTGGTGAGTTGAGTTTTTTCGGGCCATTCTCTACACAGCGTGCTGGTGTCGCCCTTGGTTAGCATTTCTTGTGCGTTTCTTTCTGAAGGATACTTTGTGTTCTTACGGTATGTCATGCAGCTGAAGTGGCTACTCCACGTAGCTAGTCTAATGCGGGGGCGACGGTATACAGTCGCACGTTCACCTTATGGCCGGGCCACACTTCCGTGTGTAATCAATCACACACTTACGGGGACACAGACCTCTGAAATTGTCAAAAATTGTAAATTTTTTTATTACATATTTCCATTCTATAACTCTTTAGAAATTATGGAAAAGTTAGAAAAAAATCATTATCTCAATTAGTTTAGGCGTGACACACGATTGAAAACATGAGCATGTTATAATTATAATGACTTCCCCAAACATTGAGTGGGCGTACTGAAAAATGAGTGTCTGTATTGAAAAAAAAAAAATGATGAAAAATTCATTTTTCATCCTGTTCATTTGAAATTTGTCATGAATACTGCTATAAGTAATAGGTACAGACGTATGGTTTGCAATTTTTGATAAAATATAAATTTACAGATTTATTAGACCAGAAACATGTTATATACATGAAAATAAGAATTTTTGCATGGTCGGTGAAAGTAAGACCTTTTTTTTTCATAATATGTGAAAATTATCACAGAAAGCGAACCATACCTTCCTTAGTAATGTCCTCAAGTTCAACCATACCAAATTTCATGTCTCTAGCACAATTATTGACGGCGTGGTCATCTTTACCATCAAAGATGACGTCATCAGTCAAAGATGATGTCATTGATGACGGATCACTTTTTCACTCATACATGTCAGAAATCATATTTGGAATACACTGTGTAAATTCCAGGTCAAAAACACCAATATTGTATTTTTTATGAATTTTTCTCACTAAAGAGGTCTGTGTCCCCTTAATTTAAGAGCAAAGGTTCAGCTTGCACTTCGTACACCACTCAACTTAAGCAGCACTCCCTACGGGTTGGGGCATCAGGTGCTCCGTAGAGGTTAGATTCAAACATCCTGTGTTACGGAGTAGTGCCCCAGTGGAACGCATGGATTGCCTTGACTAGGCCTAGGCCTTTGAAACGTCAGTCTTTCATGCCCATATTGCTTCCTTACATTTTCTCACTCCTACTGATATTTTGTTTGGTTCTTTATATTCTTACCCGACTTGCTGTTCGCATGGGTGCTGATCCTGTGTAGGACCACTGCGTGCATGGCTTGCCACTTTCTATCGACATTATGTTTGGGCATCACGCACCCAAGGGTCCCGAGTGCCTTCTCCGCAGGTGATGTAGCATCTGGCCTCAGTTCCCGCTGAGAAGGTTAATTTTGTTGAGTTGGGTAGGCTCTCTATATTTCCTTTCTGTCCCGCGAGGTGGGCCGGCGATCGAGGTGACCGACTTTTTCTGCGGGGCTCTTGCCTCGCCCGTGCGGAGGGCCACAGAAGGGACCGTTCGCACGGGCGCTTCTTTCTTCTTCTCTTTTCGTCCTTCATCTCTTGCCGCCTGAGCACAACGTTGTGGTTCCGGCTGTAAGCCGAGTAAATCATCTTAGATCGCTATTGATTGTCGTAGTTTCAGAAATAGCGAGAAAATACTAATATAATAATCTATCGACATAGCTACTACATGACCCTAACTTTTTCTTCTCTTGAAACAACATAGTTGTATCTAGGGAGGCTGAATTAACAACCTTTTTCCTCACTCCCGTACTTTCTAGGGTTATTTTGGCTACCGACTTTCAGTGCGTAATCTGGACAGCAGGTGAGCTGAACCTCCAGTCATAAAGTAAGCGTATGATTGTATAGTAAGGCTACGTTTGGCATATATACATTATGATGTCTTCGCGAGATTTTGTTGCATTTTCTGAGTATTTTGTGCTCATTGAGCGGGCACAAACAGATAAGTCTGAAAGAGACCAACGCAGAGCAACGACATTTATACTTTAGTTGCGAAACAAGTCGTATGAACATCGCCTAAAAAAACTGGGTCTGATCTCTCTAGAGCAGAGACGACTCAGGGGGCAACTAATAGAAACATTCAAGTACTTGAATGGCTTCAATGACGTACCTATAACGGGACTCTTTGAAAGAGACCTTCATGATCGCTTGCGAAACAACGGTCAAAAACTCAAGCATAAAGCTCGAAGAACAAGCTTAAGTCAGCAGTTCTTTCCCTATTTCATAGTCAGCATTTGGAATAGACTTCCTTCCGACGTTGTTGGTGCGGAGTCGTTCAACTCGATTAAAAATCGTCTTCACTTCCATTGGGAGAGACATCCTCCACGGCTAAGAACTCCTCCACGAGTCGCAAGCACTTAATGGCCAAAGCCTCTCAGGCCATTTCAAGGTGACTTCTTCTCACTTCCGCTCCATTTACATATTTAAGCTCCGCATATCAGCGGCTATCGATCATGCTTGTGTGCATTCATGACCATCTCTTTGGCGGAGATTTTTCTCCCCCCCTTTTTTATATATTTTTTTCGTCTTCCATTTTTTCACCTCTCGTTTCCCCAGTTCTCTACATCCTACTAACGTAATGGCAATAGTTCATAGAGCGCCGGGGTGTAAGCTCCGGTGTCTCTTTCGGAATGGGCCTCTTGGTTCGTCTACTGCCGCCTATCTAATCTAAGTATAAGCCTGTCTGTGTGCATTAGCTACGCGTCTCGGGGTGCTTGTCCAAAGAAAATACAGTGGTGCACCTACTTCTATTGCTCTATATTAGTAAGCATTGTCACAACAGTATTCACAGCACTAGAAGGCATTGCTCAGCGTCTACTGCGTAAGGTGCGCACTGTGCTGGCATCATCAGTTAACCATTTCATGAAGTACGGTAGTTTGCCTCCCTCGTAGAACTCACTAACACTACAGTACGGTACCGAGTTTTGCAAAAGTTTGTTAGCTACACTTCAGTTTACATGTTTGTTGTCAGTTTTACACAGTAAATTTAATTAATTCTCTGTGACGCTAACTTAAAATTTAGTCTTTCTAGGTAATTTTCACTAGGAATAAATAGTGGTGAGGTGCACGTGTGCCTCAGTGGAAGTAAAAAGAAGCGAGATATCTGCTCTCCCCCTGCGGGGGCTGCGGCAAATCCGACATCGAGGTCCAAGCATTATGGAGGCGGGTTGTTCTGTAGACACTCAGTCAATCTAAACGAGGTAGAACCTTGAGGTCATCACCTTCCTCTGTCTATCTACGACTTTGTAGATGGTTATTTGTCCGACTTTCAGCCGTATGGTGTGATGGGCTCCTTGTATCCCCGCGTGGAGGAGAGCAGGTGTCTAAAATTCTATTTGCTTCCATTGAAGCTCACTTGCACCTCAGTACGTAACATTTATTGCTAGTGGAAACTGCATAAAAAGGGTAAATTTTAAGCTTGTGTCACGAATAATAATATTTACTATTTAAAACTAACGACAAACGTGTAAAATGAAGTGTAACAGAGCTTTTGCAAAACCTGGTGTATGAAGTGTAACATGTAGCTACCTGCCTGCCTACGTAACGGCATGAAAGCAAGTGTTAACTATGTGCCTTGCCTCCATAGCGTAGTCTTGAACCAACCAGGTGGCATTGTATGCAAAGGTACTGTTTCCTCTTGTATATGGTCGAATCCCTGTAATAACGAGATGATTCATTGTTCTGTGCCATTCCTTTCTATTAGTGGAGTTTAGGAGTATACTACCCGGTAATTTTTCTTGGTCATTGTTGCCTTTGCTTCACAGCACCTCCTGAGACGGCACGTAAAGACCCAGCTGAGCTGTCTCTACAGGGTCGGCGACAAATCTTTGAAAAGCCTGGGGAGGATGCTCTTGTTCCTAAGGCTCCTTTCGGGCAGCCTGTGCCTGCCAAGGTAAGATGATCTGCAGCCCTTACTTCATTATGATCATTAATATGGACAGTAAATTCAACTGTACTTCATCCAAGTCTCATACCGTAACTATATTCAATACTTGGAAAACACTTTAAATAGCTCCTGCTCTACCCCCATGTATAGTGGTCCTGTTGACCGTGAATGTACTTTGTATGTTGATTGCTAAAGCTCTAAATCTGTGCAGCTGTTGAGCACTCGCCAGCCCAGCAATGCTCCGCATCTTCACAAGGCGTCAGTTGGCGGTCCCCGTCCTGTGCCACACGCCGCCGTCGGGAGTACAGGTATCCTATGCTAGCTCTCGACTCTTTTTGTGCCGTGTACGTTTTTACATTCTTATTTCAGCACTTGCAAACCTTATTAAAGCACTTGACCCATTTAGTACTAGCATTGCTGTTCGTTCGAATTTGCTACGAAGCGAACCAGTGCTATTCGTGCAAGCCTACATCCCTCATCGATCCTAATTGTTCAAACAATTCAGTAGATGAGGGGTTTAGGTGATGGAACAAACGCGAACTATTTTATAATACAAAATGAGAAAAAATCCGGGCCCTAGCGGCGCACGAGCCTGTGGCTAAACACAGGAATAGGTCGGCGCGATTTAGGCAGTGAGCCACTGAAGCACTAGTAAAATCTCAACAACTACTACTACTCAGACGCGATCCAGGTTTTGCTGTGCTCGCCACCCTACTTTTGTAGAACGTAATTTAACCTTTTATGTCACTATGATGCAGATGCTATAACAATAACAGAAATGTGGACTGTAAAATAGGTTGGTGTATCTATCGTGTGCATCTGTATAGCAACTGCATTTTTAGGATCTGGCATCATATCCCTGAATATTTGTCAACGCCTCGTTGAACTAGAAGCTTCGTCTTTGTAACTAGTGCTGCTAGGGCCACAATATGCCCTCAGGGGCATATTGTGGCGTGCCCTTTCCCTGCCCCAATATGTTTGGGCATCACGCACCCAAGGGTCCCGAGTGCCTTCCCCGCAGGGGATGTAGCATCTGGCCGCAGTTCCTGCAGAGATGATTAGTTTTGTAGAGTTAGGTAGGTTCTCTATATTTCCTTTCTGTCCCGCGAGGTGGGCCGCCGATCGAGGTGACTGATTTTTTTCTGCGGGGCCCTTACCTCGCCCGTGCGGAGGGCCACAGAAGGCACCGTCCGCTCGGGCGCTTCTTTCTTCTTCTCTTTTCGTCCTTCATCTCTTGCCACATGAGCACAACGTTGTGGTTCCGGCTGTAAGCCTAGTAAATCATCTTAGATCGCTATTGATTGCCGTAGTTTCAGAAATAGCGGGACAATACCAATATAGCTAATAAGAATGCTGCCCTCGGGGCATATTGTGGCGGGGCCTATCCCTGCCATAGTATGTTTGGGCATCACGCACCCAAGGGTCCCGAGTGCCTTCTCCGCAGGAGATGTTGCAGCTCGCCGCAGTTTCTGCCGACGAGGTTAGTTTTGTAAAGTTAGGTAGGTTCTCTACTTTCCTCTTTCTGTCCCGTGAGGTCGGCTGTCGATCGAGATAGCCGACCTGGTACTCGAGACTTCTCTAGTCTCTCTCGTGTGGAAGGACACATAAGAGGCCGACCATTGAGTGTCTCCTACTATACTTTGCGCCTTGTTTCCCTGCCCGTAGTAGCGCACGTGGCCACCACGCCTACCCAATATGTGGTATTTGAATACTGCACAAGTAGTTTCTCTGTTGGAACGCCTAAGTTGCGGCTACGGAGGTTAAACAATGTGTTATAATAATAATAATAATAATAATAATAATGCATAGATTGCGTGAAGAAAAGTCTCTGTTGTTGTCTGAAATAAAATACGTGATATTATTGTCAAAAAATGAATCCATGCACTATTTATACGGTAGTTATGTTTTTGACAGTGTCAAGGTGTCGAGAAGCACTGGAGGCTGCTGGAACAGGTGGCGCTGTTGCGTCGGAAACTTCCTGGCAGTTGCAGAAGCGGCAGGAGATGGAGGCCCTGCGCAATAGGTTCCCTGCACCGCCTGTAACTTCAAGTGAGTTTGGTCACCAGGGGCACATTGTTTAGGCTCTCGGCCATGTCGCTTGCTGCGATCCTGGTAATGTTGCCCGTCCACGCTCAACAGTTTTCTCGAGGTTGACTCGCGTGGACCATGTCCGGAACTTGACTCTTGAGTCGAGCCCGTTACTGACGAAGGTGCCACCTTCTTGGACCTCAAAAATCTCTAGCTAACTCTCTTATTCATTACAAAATTTGCCCATTTTCACCTACTCTTGGATCCAGCCAATTTCTGACTCAGGACTCCAATTCTTAGCCCTGAAAAGTGTTCGCCTCCGTTCTTGCAACGCTTGTGTTTACACGGGTGTAGGGGATTTGTGTTGCTGCATAAAAGCAGCATCTAAACTGTGTGTGTCGAAAATTACTGTCGTTGAAGAACGGAGTGGTAACGTAGGAGGCATCAATTTGTGTGAGAGTTTTTGCTCGCTCTAGCGCTGTTGTGCTTATGCCGGGACCAAACTAAGCAAGTGTACGCCCAACTTAGCAGTGGACGTCCGTTGCTCTCTTGGCTACCAACCTTTACTTTTTATGGAAACGTGTGAGCTGAGAGTCTTATCGTATGTTGTACATGCGATTGCCTAGTGTGGCCCCGTCATTAGAGTAATATTTGCCATTCCGTCCGGAGTACCCATAGGTTTCTTTAGCTCCAGGTTGGCCTTTGTACGTCTCTCCTTTGTGTCTACTACCTTCTTCACTCTTGTCCTTTTGCTTTTACTGACTGTGTTCGTTCTGTTTTCCTATTTCTTTTCCGACTCGCTCTTGCCGTAAGCCGCATTTCGTGCTTGAGTTCCGAAGTTCTTTCTTTTTTTCATACTAGCTACCTACAGTCCTACACGTCCCATTCCTTTTATTGTTTTCAAACACCGTGTCTTCTCATACGGAGTCCGTACCTAAGTGCATCGCGCTGGGATGTGGCCTGTAATGCGGAAGTCCTCTCTGACTGCGGTAGACACTGAGCTGCGAATTGAGCAAATAACTGGGATGAGATCTTGTGCTACATTCTGTTGAACTCATTTTTATTCTCGCCAGTAATTTATCTTTTACTAATTAGGGGTGTTAAGATTCTATTTTTTTTAGCGATACCGGCCCCTCAGGGGGCACAAGATTGGCCATATGCCAAAGGGTTAATTTAGGCTTGTCCATCTTATGTTATGGGAAACAGTGCCGGATTGTATAAGTTACCTTTGTCATTACCTAGGGGTTTCGGACGTCTGTCTTTCGTGCCCACTTTGCTTCTTTCCATTTTCGTACTCTTACCGGTGATACTTTGTCCTGTTCTTCCTATTCTTTTCCGGCTTGCTGTTCCCATGCGCGTTGACTCGTGCATGGGTTCTACGTATCTCTTGACATTCTTTGTTCCTTCATCCTTCCTCTCTTTGGATCACAGTGTACTGTGCAGGGTTTCCAGCCATAGGTACCTGGAAATCCTGGAAAATTAGGGAAAGCGAAAAGAGTGCTTTAAATCATGGAGAAGTCGTGGAATTTCAAACAAAATTTGTAAAATCTTGTCAAATCCTGGAAAATCATGGAATATGATAATAAAAATGCAAACTTTTATTTCATGTTCTGACACGAAAAATGTCCATGGCTATGTTGTCTTTTTAGTGTACTTATGTGATTGTGGTACACTGAATAACCAAAAACGAAATTAGGGCCCCTTGCCTCCAGAGCTTTTTCTTCTTTGACACCATAATGTGCTTAAATTAACAAAATTGTTTGAAAGCTGAAGTACGTATGCACACTTTGCCTTCAGAGTAATTTTTTTAGTAATGAGATGTAACTACCTGACTGTATGTTTGCCCTACAGGCTACTGACAGGTTTACATGAATTAATTACAATGGAGACTAGAACGCCTCGTGGCGTAAGACCATCGCTTGTAGTGGGGCAAATTCAATGCCGCCATTTATTATGGCCAGCCTTCTCAAGAGTTTTGGCATTTTTCGCATCTCAGATAACCCACCAGACTGTCTGAAAAAGATTATAATGATGGCTCTACTTCTTCTGCCTCTTGTCGGGTGGTGTTACAGATTCAACGCCGTTATTTCTCATGGCTAGCTAACTCAAGATCCCCTCAGGGGGCATAGGATGGGCCATAGGGTTAGCTTAGTTAGGTCCGCCCACCCTATGTTATGGGGCCGGGCAACCCCAGGGGGCTCGTGTAGGATACCTCAGCCATTAGCTAGGCCTTCGGGACTTCTGTCTTTTGTGCCCACTTTTCTTCCTTCCTGATTTCATACTTCTACTTGCTCATACTTTAGTCTGTTCTTCATCTTCTTTCCCGACTTGCTGTTCCCATGCGCGTTGATCCTGTGTGGGAACACCTTCGTGCTTGGGTTCCCCATTTCTATCGATATATTATGTCCCTTGCTCTTTCCTGTGTGACATCGTTCCGCTCGGAAACGGAGCCTTATATCTTCTGGACGATAACTAACAAACTAACTGAAGATTTTTGCTATTTTCCACATCTCGGTCAACCCACCTGACTAGGCATAACTGAAAAAAATTTTGATTATGACTGAACTCCTGCCTCATTTTAGGTGGACAGGCAGCAAAATTCTTTACCATTATTTTTTATGGCAAGCTAATTCTAGTTTTTCGGTGTTTGTCTTATCTAGATCAACTGTTTGTCTTATCTAGGTCAACTGTTTGTCTTATCTAGGTCAACTGTTTGTCTTATCTAGGTCAACTGTTTGTCTTATCTAGGTCAACTGTTTGTCTTATCTAGGTCAACTCACCTGGCTCCCTACAAAAGGTTATGAACAATGCTTAATTCCTTCTCCCTCTCTTTGAGTGGACAAACATAAATACAGTAGCTGCTTAAATCTTCAACGAAAACATCATCACTGCTCCTTAGTTTACAAGCGGGAGATAAAATTTGTAGATTGCAATGAGATTGGTATCATAAAAGAACATTTCACAATGTCCCAGGCCATTTTATTCCTTTGTTATAGATACTTACTTATATTCATATTAAGCCAGCGTTATCAGTGCACCTTTCAGGAAATCTTTTCAGTATATACTGTAATCAACTGTGGTCTTTTGTCTGGGTTGGAAATAAGTAATCCCTTTTCATGCTGTTTGCATATTCATCATGGAAAAATCATGGAAATATGGAATTTTATTTTCTTCATATGTGGGAACCCTGCTCTGTGGGTAGGGAGGCTTAAACTAGGAGTATAATAATAATAAAATAATAATTTAGCGATACCAATTTCTATTTATCCCAGTTGCCGATGCCAATTTCTAATTATTTACAGTTGCTGACTCCACCTTTTATCAGTTTTTAATGTATAATAATTTGGTTATAAACTAAGATTTTACTTGTGTTACGGTCTTTAGGCTACGTGTGACTAATGCTAGGGCCAACTATGCAGTCGCACACACACCTTGATGAGAGGATGTGCTGCACCCTGCACGTCGTTCTTGCTACCGACTTCGTTCCCCCTCGCGGGGCGTAGGATGGACCACTGGCCATAGTGTTAGGTTAGTTAGGTTCTCCCATCGTATGTTATGGAACGCAGCGACCCAAGGGGATTTTGTAGGTTGCTTTTGCCATTAGCTAGGCCTTAGGGATGTCTGTCTTATGTGCCCACTTTGCTTCTTTCCGTTTTTATACTCCTAATCGGAGTGTCGTTTCTTCCTCCTCTTTCCTGAACTTGCTATTCCCATGCGTGTTGATCCACCTTCGTCCATGGGTTCCTCGTCGACATACAACTTGTCTCTCCTTTTCCTCTCTTGAATCACCGTAGTTGTGTCTAAGGAGGCTTGAACCACTTATATTAAACTGTATAGTGATAAATTGATAATAATAACCGATGTTGTGTAAACTACACATCCTCGCATCAAGATGTGCATGTGAATGTATGCTGTGGCCCCAGTATGAAAGACAAAATACCCCTGATGAACGCTATAATTCTCATTTTGTAATTGACAGATGACGATGCTGCTGATGACCTCTCTGACTCGGAGTATGCAGAGAGCGAGTATTCAGTACAGAGCAGTGAAGGGCTGAGCCTGGCCTCCTCCGCTGCTCCTGAGCTGTTGTCTCCAGGGCCTCCCAAGCCTCCTCGCACCTTTGCTGACACTCTCCCTCCCTATCCTGCTGACTCCATGCCACCCCCTGCACCGCCCATGCCGTCTGCAGGTGAGCTGCTGGCAGGATCCTCGTCTCATGAAGTAGCTAGTGTTCTCTACTGTGTACTGAATCATCCACTGAAAGTCATTAGTAGGTCCTACGGTTGGTTGATGAAACCTCAATAAAATAGTGTCTAATCCACGCTTGGCATTGCGAAATCTGATTCGTGCCAGTATTTTGACATTGTCGACAATAATTGGATTTTAAAAATGGAAATTACTTTAAGTTAGTTGAAATTAATTTTGTTCTTCACCAATGTCCGATATTGATGAATTTGTGTTTCTTACCAGTGGGTACCTGCTTTCCATGCGTCACTGCGAACAGTTTGGATGTCTGTCTGAGGTCCCAATGTTGTTAGTGAAAAAAGAGAGTCTACCCAAGTTTCATCGATCAGCCGTAGGATCTCTTCTGCAAAGGGGAAGGCGTCAAATATTTTATAATCTATAGTTGTTCATTGGTTAGCCGCTTGGATCGGTACTCTTGTATTTTGCAAGCATTAATATCAATCATTGTACGTAGCGTATTTGGTGTTTGTCTAGTCAACATGTAGCTATTACCTAGTTTCATGTTTGTAGCTGGTATGATATTGTACAGGTCAACTGGACATTTCTGCCTCTAAAGCCTTTTGTTGCTTCTGGTACCGTGGATTATATTGTTAGCATCAGTCAAGTTGAAAAATTGTCTTGGATGAGACTCATGACAGAGGTTTGTAGCACCGAGGTGGTGCCTTGCTTTACACTCTCGATGGTCCATTACACACTCTTCATGGTCCGCCAATAACTTACCAGTAGCGGTGCTCCTATATATTTTGCTGATTGCCATGTTTCTCGCTCTGCCAGAAAAACAGTCGCCTACCAAGCGTGTCTTTGAGCCCCGCATCAAGCCAGGCTGCCTTTACCCTGGACTGTCTGACATTGAGTCCATGTCCGACATAGATCACCAGCCCGATGACAGGTGAGACTTCTTCAGTATGCCTTCTAGTCTAATGGTAGGTACTTTGGTTAGGCCTTTTGTTTATCTAGATGATTATTATATTTGTTCATGTAGATACCAACTGCTTGTCTTTAGCTCATCTATGTAGCTAGGGAATTTTAAGCCTTAAATTTGCTTTATTTAATTATTTAGGGTAGCTTTCACAGTGAGCTATGAATGAAACGGCTCATTGTGAATTTTGCATACGCACATATATTGTCGTTTTCTGTTTATTATTTACTGCTCCTGGCTTTATGTAATTGCGTCCATCTGTCAGTTATTAATCAGAAATTCTTACCCTTGGTTGCAGCGTGTGCAGTAGCGTCGCCACCGTCGATGCCACCACCACCTCTATGGACAGTCTGGGTACCAAAATTCAGAAGGCAGCTCAATACAACAGACAGCTGGAGCAGCACTTGCAAGTGCTGAAGGAAGATGTTTTGGAAAAGGTGGGCACCTCTGCCACTCCGTACAGCGCCGCTTCCCTGCAACTGCACCAGTTGTGACGGACACGCGCTGGGAAATAATATGGAATTGTCAACCATAAGTTCAGAACCATACAGAAGTTTAGTGCGTAGTTTGAGAGTGGGTAGAGAGAATAGCTCCCTCAGGGTGTATATAATGGACCAAAGGGTTAGCCTGGTCAGATCCACGCCTCTCTGGGACCTCATAGGTACCCTTAGCCTTCGTTAAACTTTTGGGACGTAAATTATTCTCTCTGTCCACTGTGCTTCCTTCTATTTTCATACTCTTACTGATGATACTTTCTTTTGTTCTTTCTCTTTTTAAACTTGCTATTATCATGCACTTTGAGCCTGTGTGGGAAAGCTCTCGTGCATCGAAAATAATAGTAGCTGATGAAAAAAGTGAGAAAGGCAACCGGAGCGTGTTTTAAAAGATCAAATGAACTTTTGTCATGATTTGTGGGCTTAATTTTTTTTTNCTATTATCATGCACTTTGAGCCTGTGTGGGAAAGCTCTCGTGCATCGAAAATAATAGTAGCTGATGAAAAAAGTGAGAAAGGCAACCGGAGCGTGTTTTAAAAGATCAAATGAACTTTTGTCATGATTTGTGGGCTTAATTTTTTTTTTATGTAGCTGTACAGTGACCGAGAAACGTTCTATTAGGATAACCTCGGTGTAAGGTCAGAGCAGCGTTCTAAAACGAGCAGGAACTGGAGAAAAATAGAGAAAATTTTAAGGAGTCG
>LQNS02000141.1:6930127-6943677 GCA_001587735.2 Parhyale hawaiensis | reverse complement strand
TCTTCACTCCGTCGCGCCACTGCGATGTGAACAAACCTGCCCTGATGCCCATCCGGAGGACCTGCACCAGGAGCTTGGCGCACTCCAGGTCGTCATTGTTGGCGTGCTCGTCTAAAGAGAGTGGGAAGCAGTGAACGGTCTATGAACCTTCACAGTGCTGAGAAAAACATTAATCTATCTGCAGTAGCGACCATAATGGTTCGGTCACCTAAAAACTCATCAGAAAATCTTTAAATACTTCAATATTATTGAAGGCTTTGAAGTGTAATTTTACACAAGTTGAGCAACATGTCATACATAAATTGTGTCAAAATTTCAGCTGTTCAGGATAAATAAAACAAAAGTTACAAGCAAATGACTTGTAATAGTAAGAATGCAGTCTGGACAAAAAAGTTCGGACAACCTGCTAGAATAATATGTAATTAAACACATGAAATGAAGCTACAAATACGACTATGTTATGAATTTAACTTTATAGCATTTACACTAGCAGGCAAAGTAAGAGAACGATTTTCATTTTTTGAAAATAAAGGTTAACCATGTAGAGTAGGTTAATGAATCTTTTGATGGGGCCCTAAGGAATGTATTTAACATATTTCTACAAAATGTCAAGACAAACATAACTATATTTAATACATTAGAGCAATCTAGCAATAACAAAAATTGAACAGTGAAAAATGAGAGAACAATCGTCTCTAAATACAATTTTACAAACAAATAACATGGAACAATGGTTAATTTTAGGTTTAGAACAGTTAGTATGGAATACTAAAACCTTTATTTTCAATAACTTTAGCACAGCGACGATTACACGACATCACAAGTTTCTTACGAAACTCTGGAGTTATTTTTTCCATTCCTCTTTAATTTTAGTCCACAGATCCTTTACTGTTCATGGTTATCGTTCTTTTACATTGTCACCTTTAATTTTCCATAACTTTTTAATAGGATTAAGGTCTGGGCTTTGGTAGGCCACTTCATGACTTCGATATTCTCTTCCGCAAAATATTCCTTTACTTTCTTTGCAGTATGGCACGGGGCATTGTCCTGTATAAAAATTGCTGGCTGGTTTGGTGATGATCGTAGAGATGGGGTAGCATATTGCTGTACAAGATTGAGATACACATTAGCATTGACAGTTTCTTTAATGGCCACCAACGGTCCAACTCCTTCAGATGAAAAGATGTCCAACACCATTACGCTACCTCCCCCATGCTTTACAGATGTTTTGACTCATTTCGGGTTCAGCCTGTCACCTATTGCACGTCTAACATACCGTCTGCCATCAGATCCAACTAAATTAAATTTACTTTCGTTGCTGAAATGCACTCTTTCCCAATCTTCATCTCTCCAAACGATGTGCCTTTCCGCATATTAAAGTCTTGCTTTCTTATTCTTCTTACTGATAAGTGGTTTAGTGGCAGGACTGCGTGCCTTTTGACCTTCAGCTTTCTGGAAATTCCCGCTTCAGTTTCGAAAGGATCCTTCTGGGCCTAGCGTTTCATAATCCTATCAACTCGTATGGTGGGTTTTCGAAAACATGGCCAATGAACAAGTCAAAACTCAGCTAAATGAGGACCAATTCATATTATCTGCGTGAGTATGTTTGTTTTCGGCGCGAGGCGGGCGTGATGCCTGCGGCGCTAGTAACTCAATCCACTATAATAATAATAATAATAATAATAATTTCGAGGGCGGCCTGCAGATACCGGTGATTCCAGCTGTTTCTTTTCATCATAGAGCTTTAAAGCACGAGAAACAACGCTCTTGGATCTGTTCACCTCTCTTGATANTAATCGTAAGAGTGGCAGTTCTAGAAGTCATGTACACGAAATTGAATGTTGCCAGATGACCGGGGTAAATGTGAGAATGTTTTAGAGACGATCGTTCTCTTATTTTGCACAATTCAATTTTTGTAATTGTTTGTTAGATTGCTCTAATGTATTAAATATAATTATGTTTGTCCTGATATTTTGTAAAATATGTTAAATACATTCCTTAGGGCCCCATCAAAAGTTTCGTTTACATACTCTACATGGTTAACCTTTATTTTCAAAAATGAAAATTGTTCTCTTATTTTGCCCGCTAGTGTAGTACTTTGTGTTGTACCTTTTACTCTCAATAACAGCTTAACATCGTCTACCACAAGAGCTGACCAAATTGCTACATTCTTCTGGTGTTATTTTTTGTCCATTCGTCGTCCAAAATGGCTCATAGCTCATGTACATTTCGCGGATTTCTCTTTTTCTATCTTTCTCCTAATAATTTCCAGAATTTTTGTGCTGGCTAGGCCATAACACTTACTAATTCTTTCTCTAAAAATGACTTAACTAATCTTGCCGGGTGGCAGGGAGTGTTATCTTGCATAAAGAATTGGTTTATGAGTTCGAGAGGCTTAAAAGATCGCCATTACATGTTTTTGTAAGAGATACTTTTATATTTGTGCGCTTACGTTTCCTTGCAGACAAACTAAGGGACCCGTGCCCCGTGTTGAGATCATACTGAAGACCATAACACTTCCGCAGCCAAACTTTACACTTGACGCAATTTTGGACAATCTTTCACCAGTTGAACGACGAACAAATCTTTTTCCATCGGAGCCAAGTAAATCGAACTTAAATTCATTACAAAAATGAACCTTAGACCAGTCTTCGTGAGTCCAGAGAACGTGTTTTACTGCATAATTCATCCGAGCATTTCTATTCTTCTCGCTAATTAAAGGCTTGATAGCTGGAGTTCTCGGCTGCAAGTCTGCTTCTTTTAGGCGGCGTGAAATTGTCTTCCTAGACATCTTGATTCCATGCGTATCACTAGCTTCACGGGAAATCTCTGTTGCGGTTTTAAACCTATTCTTTTTTTACAAGCTAAGCAATACACTCTCCTCTCTTCTCGAGGCTTTGCGTGGTCTACCACTGGGAACACCAGCGGTACTTGAACCATTTTGGTCACATATGTCAGTATATCGCTAACACACTTCTAGGTCGATTAACTTTGTCTGCTATAGCCCTCATTGAAAGTGTATCATGACGCAATTTCACGATTAACACCACCTCGGGGAAGGTGTAGGGACTCCCTGATCATGTTGATAGAGCGGATGTTGCATCGATAATGACTGCTAGTGTGTTTAACCAGATTTACATAACTCTTTCTGTGGCAACATTGTTTTTTTTTTCTAAAATAAAATGAAAAAAAATGACGTGTCCGAATTTTTTTTCAGACTGAATTCTTGCCAATGTAATTCATTTGCTTGTAACTTTTGTATTATTTATCGTGAACAGTTGAAATTTCAACACAATTTAGGTATGACATGTTGCTCAACTTGTGTAAAATAGAACTACAATGCCTTCGATAATATTGAATTGTATTTAAAGATTTTCTGATGAGTTTTTAGGTGTCCGAACCATTATGGTAGCCACTGGCGGATGGAGGATTTAAATAAAAAAGGATTATGACCTGGCCAGCGAATAGCCTCGATTTAAATCCTATTGAGAACCTCTGGGCAATGATCAACAGGAAGGTCTATGAAAGTGGTCGGCAGTTTTCGAGCAAAGTAAGCCCGTGGAAAGTAGTAAAAACAGCTGCAGATTCTATTCCACCATCTGAAATATCTTACCTGACAAAGTCTGTTGATAATCGCCTGATAAAAATCGTGAAAAATTGAGGTTGCCATGTTTAAAATTAACTTGTAATATTTACAACTACTGAACACTAGTTTCAGTATTTATTGAATTGTTTTGCTAATAATTTCTTGGTTTTGGACGTTTCATAAATATATTCCCGTTCACTTGTTTCTATTTCCTCTTTATGACGTTTTTATTAACTTGTTGCATAATCTGAGGTAACAGTAAAAAACTCGTAAATTAGCAAATTGTAAGATAAACTTAGCAGATGGCTAAATATTTATTTTACATGTGTTGTTTACATTTGCAACATGTCATACATTTAGTTAATATTGATATTTCAAAGTTAGACAATTATCCTGAAAATTGAAGTAAAAAAATTGTATTTGTATAATCAAAGGTAACATACTGTATATGTCTGTCCGCCCAAAAACAGGTAGAAAGAGTTGAGCAGTCTTCATAATTTTCTGTAGGGTGTTTGGAGGGTTAAAGGTAAAGGTAAAGTCAACTTAGACCACACCCTCACCTGGGAAACCCACATGCACTGGTTTGTGCTGCAGGTATAGGCCCACTGGCCCCAGACGAGCAAGTGTAGTCGCAGTCGCCCTCGGGTTACGAACTATGGCGCCAATTTGACCTAGATGTGACCCATGCCGAAAACTAGGCCTAGCTGGTCATGAAAAATGGCATTGAATTTGCTTCCAACGCGGTAGATTGTCTTATTCCACGAGGCGCTCTATTATTCTTATGTTGGTAATATTATATTGAGAGATCTAAGGGGCGCTCTGTCCTAACCTTGTTGGACAGAGCATCCAATTGAGAAACTAGAATTAGCTGGCCGTCAAAAATGACTTCGTTGAATTTGCCCCCACCGTGGATGATGGTTTTACGCCATGAGGCGTTCTAGTTCATATAATAATATGGTATATAACTGCAATTGCTGCATAGAGCATGCTGGAATATTCGTGCGTACATGTAAGCCTATTTTAAGAAATTTCAAAGAATTTGACGTCCCATCATTCATACGTCAACCAACGCAACGATAAGAAAGACAAGCTCTCCTGTACAATTGTCACTCCAAAACATCACACCTGTACAATTGTCACTACAGTGTATCCACTTATATGGTTGGCCCCCCCAATATCTTCGGTTAGATTAGGTTAGGCAAGGCTAGGTTAGTCATGCAAGGCTAGGTTAGGGTGGTTAGGTTAGTTAAAGCTAGGTTAGATAAGTTAAAGCTAGGTTAAGTAAGGCTAAGTTAGGTAAGGCTAGGTTAGGTGAGGTTAAGTTAGATTAGTATGCAGTTTGCACTCTCCATGTTTCACACATATTCGCTAGTAATTCTTAAACGAATAATGTCGGATCACTATGGTATTTCAACACAAAGCCTTTTAACACCCCGACCTAATGTATGGCCCACATTACATATTGCTATATGTGTTTACAGAGGATTTTACTCGAGTCTATTAATCCTATATTAAGCCGAAGCCAGGAAGTCGCGTCTACACATTCGGACGACGAGGCCACACCTCTAAAATACCCGCCTCCTCCGAATGTGGAGACGTGACATCCTGGCTTCTGCTTAATATAGACGAGTAAACTCCAGTGTAAACACATATGGTACTTGGGCCATAAATTAGGTAGTGTGTTAAAAGGCTTTGTGTTGAAATACCATAGTGATCCGACAATGCGTTTAAGAATTATTAGTGAAAAACAGTGTAACACCACCTGTGTAAACTGTAATAGGTTAGGTAATGTTAGGTTAGGTAGGGCTAGGTTATGTTAGGTAAGGCTAGGTTAGGAGTTCGGTAGGGTAGGTTAGATTAGGTAAAGCAATGTTAGGTGAGGTCATTCTCAGTTAGGGTACTTTAGGTTAGGCAGGGCTTGGTTAGGTTAAGCAAGGCTATGTGAGGTTAGCTAAGGCTAAGCTAGTTAAGGTTAGGTTTGGTAAGGGTAAGCTAGGTTAGGTTTGGTAAGGGTAAGCTAGGTGAGGTAAGGCTAGTTTAGGTTAGGGTAATTAGTATTAATAAGATCAGATTCTCAGATCAACGGTCACACCCCAATATTCCTCACCTGTGCAACTGTCACCCCAAATGCCTCTGGGCTGACAATTGTACAGGTGGTATAGCTCAAAAAAGCCGGGGTGTTAGTCCCGGTGTCTCTTTGGGAATGGGCCTCTTGGTTCGTCTACTGCCGCCTATCTAATGATCCGAAAGACATGTGAGCTCAGTTGTGCCTGCAGACAGACGGTTATTGACCTCCACAAAGCAGAATTTTATTGATGATAATAATTCTAAGCCCATATTACTCCGAAAGTTAAAGTGCGGTCATTTCTAAAGAAATTTGGTCTGTTTGACATAGCACGTGTAATTTTCACGTAGACATGGAAGGAAACAGAAACTGTCACCGAAAACCGTACGAAAATTGCATCGTGAAGTTGATATGAACCAAAAAGCTAAGGTGGTGATTGACACTGCCAAAATACTGAATACGCAAGCTACCAGCGTGAGTCATCGGACAATACTGCGTAATCTGATCCAATATGGATTACACGGTCATAGACTAGAGCAGAGCAAACACCTTTACATAAATAGGGCTGGACATTGCGCCCTATGCCACCATTTGCGCCCCGGGAGTACTATCATTTTTAGGGGTAGAACCGGCGCGAAGAGCAAAGTTTTTGAGAGAACCACGCCAGAGCTAGTGCATTACAATTTTATGGCAGCACTCGCTTCAAAAATAATAATAAAAAATTCTCGTTAGGCTGCCATTCATTAAGCCATTACCCAGCATCTTGGGAAATCTTGTATCTGAGCGCTCAATATGTATTTTTGGAAATTCCCTATTTCATTTTAGATCGGATCCTGTTTCGTTTTTCAAATTTCCGATGGCGGTGAGTGTCTCGTGTCAGATTAGGATCCAACTCCAGTACTTTGCCACCTTCACCTGCGCTAAGCTCCAGCTGGTATCCTGCGCTTCTGCTGCAGGGAACCTGGCCCTAAGCTCCTCAGCGCTGTGTCAAGTTTTGTTGCTGGATTTCCTGGCATGCCAGCCCTGATATTTGGCAACAGTTATTGCGAGAAAAATCCGTGCAGTTCGCCACGTGCCGAGGAACGACTGCATGCGCAACTTATTTGCTTCCTTCTTAGAAGAAACCTTTAATGCCAGCATGGGAAGAGGAGGTGTGAACGTGTTCAAGTTTTATTAAAAATGCACTAATTTATCGACGGAAAGTTGCTAATCGAATGAGAGGAGAAATTTTGAACGGATGCAGTGTTTAATGCGACTTGAAGACGCATACCGTGGTTACGTGTGAACAAACAGATGGCATTATCCACCTTTGGTTTCGATAGAAAAAACAGCAGAGTATTGTACATGATAAATTGACATTTTGAATACTTTGTGTTTTTCATATTGATGCTCAATTTTAACGCGACATTGGCGTCCAGGAAGCAAAGAGCATAACGGGAGGACTCACGTGAAACCAGCATTGGAAAGTGCCGTCATTAATGACGTCACATCGACAAATGTACAGCTCAACCTGAGCTGAACAGCCTATGTGCATTTTTTATAAAATGTCACCAAAGGAGAACATTGCAGTGGATGCTTTCATACCAGCAGAGGTAAAATCTAGGCAGATATAGCACCCTGATTTGACTTCTTCTATGAAGTGAAGCCTTATTTACACTTAATATTAAATTCATGTTGCTTTTCACGAGATATATTTTAACGTACTCATGTATATAAAATTGGAAATGGTTGTCGTAAAGTTATAGGAAGTTTGAGCAATAACTGTTTTTTTATGGTATAGGTATGTATCACCACTGTGCTTAAGAGCTTTGGTGACTGGCTCTGCTAAACGGTCAGTTATATTCTATTGATACTGCAATATGATTAAGATACAGTAGATGGGATTAAAGCAGAGTAATTACGTCAGTTTATGTCCACAACCTATATTAAATTATCTTGATACTAGACAGATCTGTAATAATATAATAATATTATTACAATTTTTATCATAATTGATTAAAACATATTTAAATGTATAGAAAATTTTAATTTTCAAAACCATTTTATTGACCAGTGTGTATTTACATCTATATTTCTATGTATTATAGTTCGTGTTCATCTCATATACGACGGCAGAATCAGTAGAATTTCGATTCTCAAATGAACAAGTGCAAATGTTACCTAGAGAACTCTGAGAGCGCGTAGCTCTACCAAGCAATTTACACATTGTTAAAGTAAAATTTAAATTTCTCCTGAAACTAGGATTTTTCCTCTTTATCGTCACCAAACTTTGGTCAGCCTCTCTAATTTTCTCGAAGATCCGTCCGTAACTCTTTGAATTATGTCCTGAAACAACACACAAATGGACAAATCGAGCTAACAATTATTCCTTCATATTTCATAAGCATCCGCTCATAACATTTTTTCCTCCGCCAAGGAGGTTATGTTTTCGTCGTGTTTGTCTGTCTATCTGTTTCTTTGTCTGTTTGTTTGTCTGTCTGCCTGTCTGTCTCCAAGATAACTCAAAACGTTTTGAACCGATTTGAACGAAATTTATAGGGATTGTTAGATATGTTAGAAGGAAGAAATGATTAACTTTTGGTGGAGATCCGTCCATCCGTTTGTTTGTTTAGGACAGTGTATTGATTTATAGTTCACATGTGCCCAATAAGTACTTGTACTTTTGTAGGGCTTGTTTTCACCATGGCAGTTTTATCCCATTGTAATCTGTCAAATAGTGTTGTGATACTTTTGGAAACAATAAAGGTCTAAAGGTCTGTTTGTTTGTCTGCCTCATTTTTCTTAAAAAGTTATGAAATTAATACGAATTGCTAAATATATATATATATACTTAAATCTTTAAGGAAAACATTATTACCTCTATTACTTCGTGAGCGGGGGATAATGAGATATCCGTAACTTGCTTAGTGACACTTGCCGAGGAAACTAATTTGACGGTTAACGTTTTCATTACTTTTCGGACGTACACAAAGTCGTGTTGCTCTCGATACTATAAACTTTCCTATGAGTGGATGAGTGAACGCGTTGGAAAGGCTCACGTATAGACAATCCGAACGGGTATAAGAGCATCAAACGCCACGTTCAACATGTAACAACTTGATAATGAAAGTAAACGCGTGTCTGGGCTACTATCTTTACTATTCTAGTTGGCATCTCTGACGTCATAGTATAACGTCGGATGCTATTTTTTCAGACCGAAATGACTTACTCGGTAACGCACTTGCATACACACACTCTCTCTCAATATTTCAGTGTTCGGCAGGTGGAGTAAACTCCAGCGAGTCACAAACGATGACATGAAGAACCAGGGAACTCCTGCCAATATCGTTCTTCTTTGGTCTCGAGAACTGGTTCAGTGAGAAAAACGCTCTCCCCAATAACCTCAGCGCTTTTTCGTGTACCGATTAAAACCCCCTACCGGTACGTACCATGACATACTAACAGGGCATACAAATTGCAGTTTTCGGGCAGCAGGGGCATGTTAAGGTTGATATTTTCGCGCAATGATACGTGCTGGTTTTGGGAGACTTTTTTTTTCTTCTCGGTGATGCTCAAAGAATCGTATTTGGTAGTTACGAATGTTGAGTTGCGTTGAAGACGTGAGACCGGTTTCTTGTGACCGGGAATTTGAACAAGCGAGCAAAATTTAACTTTTGTGAAAAAGTTAGAGCGTCGATCGATGTGAAAACATCGGAAAAGGAAAACGAGCAAATGCTATCCAACAGACGAGCGAGTATTGAACGTGGGGGGGGGGGGGGGGGGGGGGGGGGGGCTGCATTAAAAAATGAGCTATTAAAAATGATGAAAAAAAATAAAGTGGCAGTGTCATATTGAAGGTTGTGTTATAAGACATAATATAAGATAAATGCGCTTAAATAACATTTAGATCCTATGGTCAATAAGAAATTGAAGACCAAAATAATAACATAGAATTAGAGAGGAAGAATCAGTATTGTAGATACATCGCTAGTCTGTAGTAAGCAGCTGCTCTAACATGCAAGTCACCGCTTATAGAAAAATGTACGGAGATGGAACTAACATAATTAATGCATTTCCCGTTGCAGTGCAAGCCTTTCATTACTCTGGTTGCATAATACGAATCCCAATAGGACGCCTCAAGCCTTTCGTGTACAGAATACTAAATGCAAAACCGCTGGAGCTTACCGCTCTGCTGTAAAGGATGCTACTGATGTTACCGAATAGATTCAAGTCGCCTTAATAAATAGTCTGAAAAATTTGACAAACTGCCGAGGATTACGATATAATCTGATCAAACTGAAGCGCTCGCCGCGCACCGCCGCTGCAAAAGTTTGGAATGAGCTGCAACTTTTGGGGAGCGACGGCCGCTTAAGAGTTTGACTGCTGCATGACATCAGAATGCGAACTGCGAGGTGCAGGCACACTTGTCTAGAATATTTGTAGCTTATCTGATGCGTCATCAAGACCGGAATTGAAGTGAATATGCCGTTATTTGGAAAATGATAAGTTTGTATCACCGAACTGCCTTGCAAGCACAGAGTTTACTCACTTTAGAAATCTTGAAGCTCGAAATAATAAGAGTGAAAAGCTCAGGGCGCTATACTTGTGATCGTAATAGTACAAAATTTTACTAGCGCATCAGGGACACAATGTCTATATCGAAAATACTGTACTTGCCTTCCACAGAGGAATAACACTCTCTCAAATACCAATAATTTATGATACATTACGCAGTGACGGGTTATGTAAGAGCAGCGCATTTTCATCTCGTTGCATTTTTTGATTCGCTTGCTTCTGCTATAATTTACCCGGAAATTCAATCCTGAACGTACAATTCGCCACTTCGTCTCGAGCGTCACGAGTTAATCGCAAGCCGGCTGCGCTCTAGAGATGAACTGCAACTCAGTCTCGCATTGCGTAATTGGTTCGCACTTAACGCCCGAGACTCGATCTTATGTGGCGATATCAATGCTCCAGGCTAAAGCCCTGCATAAATTACAATTATAATCGGATGATATTTTTCGGGCAAAATGAATGAATCAAACACGCCGGTACAAGTGGTACTCATTGGTATAGTAAAGATACATCGTAGACGGGTTCGACTTAGTCGTCAATGTCGATTTGAGCCAAGCCCACACGACAGGACACGTCCGAAAATACAGACTGAAACTTTGGCATAGATATTTAAAACCGTGATGCACTAAAATAGATACGCAAAAAATAAGCCAGGAGGGAAGGGAGACTTGTGATCTGTTGCGTGCTGAAGGAAACCGATAGGGGAAAAAAAGACCAAGTTGTAGAAGTTGGCAGAAGTGAGATTCCTTTTCATTAAAATTGAGCCGACTGAACTCTCCATTTTACGAACGAACACTAAGTTCCTGAAAGTCTCACAGGTAATCAATTAAAGGCCAATGCCTAAAACGTGAATGAGTGGGTTGAAGCCAGAGCACATGTCTGAACTTTAGGGCAAGTTAAGCCTTGGCGGCTGAATTTTGCTGTCATATTGAGCGCACCCTAATTTTTCAAGGCATTGTACCCGACTTTGAGACACGTTCTTGCTTGCACTGAAAAAAGGCCTTCTGTCGAAAACCTGTGGTATCCGTGCTAGATGAGCACGCTAGGGCAAGTATTGAGTTAGCGCGGGGTAAGGTGAGTTAGGGTATTCATCGCATCGACTGTCATGTCAAAGTCGAATATTGCTAAGCCCACAAGGCTTGATTTGCCTCACCACTTCAAATTGTGTTCAACGTGTTCAAGGCAACCATCAAGTTCTCTTAAAAATTCGGGAAACTCCAGTTTCCGGAATAAGCTTAATTTTTGGCTGTCTCAAGGGTGATCGATTAAATATTGACGTCTGAAACCCAGTTCAACAGGGTGAAGCTAACGTGCCTGTCCGAAGTCCGTAAATATCTATGCTATTGGGCTTAATTTCGCTGACCAATGATGACGCCTTTAGTATCAAGGGCGACGAGCGAGCTGAACTTGCTTAGTATGTACCTGCAACGTGGAGATTTGCTTGGCCGTAGGTAAACATTTTGTGCTGATTTACTATAGTCCGACCATTTTATGAGGGCGGTTCGGTCGTGGTCAAATTCCTAACAGCGGTGACAATCCTATGAATATTTCTAAGATTTTTCTGTATGCAGTTAGTGGGCGTGTCTTAGATATGGGCCTAACAAAATCTCAGGTATACTCATAGAATTGGCAACGCTATAAAGGAATTTGACCATGACCGAACCGCCTTCATAGAATGGTCAGACTATAGTTTCCCCTCGTATTTTGAATAACAATTATGCGGATGCTGCTGTAGTGTTTTGAATACTGGATGCCTAAATAGCCTAGATATATTTATTCCAGAGGATCACTATCGGAATAGTAAGATTTTAATCCATGTAATGCCATAACCTGGCCACGGCGATGAAATTATCTTGGTAGCACCCTATGTAGTAGCAGTGTACTGTACTGTTCATATCAGAGGAATGAAAAAAAGGGATGACTTTTTTCATATCGTTCGTTGCATTAGCCTTTTTGTTTCGTTCAAGGTGATATTGTTCAGCGATTACCGAATAATAGTGGTTAAATCTAACTGGACAGTGTGTCCGTCCTCCACTGACAGTAGGTCCGCGGCAAGTATGCGGGCTTTAATTGACCCGTTGGATCGACTTTCAGGCGCTGACTCTGGATCGGCTCCATACACTTCAGACTTCCAGAAATTCAATCTTACTCTGTAAAATAAAGTTTTTAGCAAGTGTAACGTTGCGTCTGACACTTACAGCACGATTCAAAGTGACAAACCCAAAGATTCTGTCTCAAGTTTAGGACAAGTTAAGCCCCGGTCCTGCTCAAATACTCGTGTGGCGTCCGAAAACGAATAGTCTATCGCAGTTTTGCATAGGTCTCCCAGCTCATTGATTCAGTTCACAGAAACATACATTCGTCTTCATAGTTCAATAGTGGTTGCCACGCATTATTATAAAAATTAAGGAACCTACTTGTTTACGTCTCCTACAAAGGGCTATTCTTGACGAATATATTTTTGTTAACAAATGCCTTCTTATTTTACCATGAGCAGTTTTTGTGCGAGATTTCTATGTTAATTAGAATACATGTTAGCAAGGTTTTATCAATCAAAAGTAGGACCTGTTCGAAAGTAGTTGACAATGAAGTATCACGTGGTCCGTGGTTTCACGTCATCTCAAGAGAAAACTTTAAATTGCAAGAATAGAGAAGGACGCTTGTTGCGCTGCAATGTAACGACTCGATTATTCCACTTCAGTGATAACAGTAAGAGCTAACAGAGACTAAAGTCTCACACAGTCTCTGTATTACTGTTGTATTACTCTTCTCTGGGGCTCAGCGACAGCGACGCAGCATCGAGGGGCGTGGTACCGAGTTCGGGTCTCGGTCTCTCACAGCGCATGCAGCAAACGGATTTACAGTGCCTGGCGCACTACCGTTACGAGAGGAGAGGGAAAGCGTCACTAGGGATTCTCAACTTTGCTTGCGACTCGGGCTGCTTCTTCTGTACTTCACGCAGCAGATTTGCAAAAATCTAGATTCAAAGCAAAAGGAAAGCCTCGTTAAGTGAATACACTGTATGCGAGATCATAATGTATTCTTATCAATAGCTGTTTCGTTCCGCTAATGGTTTCCGACACTTCTAATTAGCTGACGCTCCACAAAGGTAAAGTTTCTATGTCGGAAACACTTTTTTTTTCTTTTGACGAGCTCTTGCGGTAAACAGGAGGGCACTGAACTGCTGTCTATTTGTTAGGAACAAAAGAACATTTCCATATACATACATATTCTTCGGAGGGTGGCTGGTGTGCTCGCAGCCCCGCTTGCTTCCGTATTCCGTCGAATGTTGCGGCTGGGCTCTTTTCCGGAGTGCTGGCGTGTTGCCCATGTGACGCCTGTTCC
>LQNS02000141.1:6897658-6909000 GCA_001587735.2 Parhyale hawaiensis | reverse complement strand
TGCCGATGGAATTTCGCTGCAAAAACACTCCAGCACTGAGGACTCATGGACTCTCAAATTGGCTCTCGGTCATGACTGTTTCTTCTACTAGGCCTTCAATATTCCAGTCTTAAAACGAAAATAAAATCTCGGTTGGTGAAATAAGCGAGATTTATAACCGGTTACTGCTATTCATTATTATATATATCCGCTAAAGTTTTTTGCTCGTCATTGTTATTCAGTCTATTAGCAACGTTACTCAAATAGTTATGGGAGGATCTTTATGAAAAGTAAAACAACAGTTAGGAAGGTCACGAGAAACAGATGATTGAATTGTGGAGATGATCCGGAAGAAATCTTGGTTTCTGGACCATTTTATATTTTTCCTCGGCATGACGTCCCTCTGCGGAGGTCTACGCTTTCGGTGTTCAGCTCTAGCTATCATTGCTTGTATGATCGACGGCTCAGTTGCTGAAGGGCCCAAGTTAGAGGCACCAATTATCATCTGGCTCATTTATTTTGGAGACAAAAAGTGAACCATTTTCCGGGAAGAGCATGATTGGCTCGCTAGACACCGGACCGCTTCCCACAGTACCAGCATCAACTCTTGATTCTTAAGCCGAAGCTTTGTTTCTTGCTTGGACACAATTTTAACATTTTCAGCAGCCGGTTTAAAACTTTGTCAATTTCTGCTTACTTTAAAAGTCAGAATATTATGATGATTGTCAAGTACTTTCTGACCGATAGAAAATTAACTTCAGAAAAAAAAAACAGAGGTTCCGTAGAGAAATGGTTAACGTCAGCATTTTGCTTTTTATGCCGGGCCACACTGTACATTCGCACACAGAACTTGGCACTAGGATATGCAACTTGCACGTCGTTCATGCTGCCGCATCTATGCTACCGTCATTACATACGGTACATACAGGGATGATATGCTAGCTGCACGTCCTTGCATTGAGTTGCGCGTACGAATAGTGTGGCTCCGGCTTAGTGAACAGAACTCCGGAGAAAATTGTTAGCCTTCTGGAAGCTGGTTTATGATTTTAATTTCTGTGACGGCCAAGAACACTGTTAGGGAAATGGGGAGCGTAAATCTGTTACCATCAGAGCCCTGTTTGGGTCACCATGTCAAGAAATGAAAAACTGAAATTGCAAGATACCTCCCCTGACATACTGACTCTGATATCAGGCGTGTCGCTGATACAGGTGCGTAAAGGCGAGTACACACGGGAACCAAAAGCCGAGTAAACTTTTGCAAGTGCGCGAAATATTCGGCGCAAAATCTTGTCCTCCTGTTCACACGTGGGCCGGTCTCAACTCTCTAGACATCAACCTCAGTTAAGAATACCGACGTCGGAACTGCTTGGAAAAAAGTAAATATAATCAGCTGAATAATAATATCGCAGATGTGACCCATTCCTTTTACTAGTAATATTTAGCAGGAGTCTTAAAAAATGCATTGAAAATATCAAATGTGGAGGCTACGAGACTGAAATGAACGACCTAGATGCCAGTATACGGCGGGTGCTACGGGCGGGTTGTTTACAAAATTATGAGCGTTTGAACAGCGAACTGCGCGTAAAATGACAGCATGCTCCATCCTGAAAATTTGCGAAATAGAGTGAGTTTGCAGGTTTTTGGCTTTCGATTTGGTGGTCAGAAATCGCAAACTCGTTCTGCAGACCAACGAACAGCACAGGCTTCAGAGCGTGCTGTTCACATTAGCTAATCACTTAGATTTTGATTAAAATGGTGACACATGATAGTCAAAAGAATGAGTGTCATCATTTCCCCGTCCGAATACGCAGATGGGTTTCTTTTGAGTGGCACACACTTGCAAAGAATTTGAGTCATAATTCTCTTCAAATTTGAAGACATGTCCAAAATTTAACCAAGGGCACTTCCTGAGAAAACTGAACTGACGGCCAACATTTTTATACTTTTTTGTAATCTCAAAGTTGCGTTTACGAGGGCTCCACAAAACGGTCGAGCGATTAACTTAGGGAACTCGTTCTTTTTACTAGCGTGTGCACTAGCCTCTAGCTGCATTAACGTCATCGTCATCCCGAACTTCTTTTCTAAAGTGCGGGTCACTGGGCTTCTGTAACCCTAATACAGGAGCACATATTAAAGCAATTTCTCTCTCAATTATAGAGTACGTTCATCTCACACGCCGTTGAACTTAAGTACTTTCAGTAGTATCTTAGCTTTAGCTAAAGACTTCACTTCTTTCGGGGGTACAGTCAGCTTGACCGCACTCTCAACTGGGAAACCCGCATGTATTGGCTCGTTCTGCTGTAATAGGTCAACTGGCCCCAGAGGAGTAAGTACGGCTGCAGTCGACCACGAGTTGTCAAGAAATCTGGCGCCATCGACGGAGAATTCAACGACCGTTTCCTTACTCTCCCGTTTCTGGGCAAGGTAAGTGCCCCAAGGTAGCTGTGCATGATTTCTGATGTTAGGACATTGTATTTGTTGCTATTATTCTTTTATTTATTTAATTATTTAATTTATTGCAAATAGAAACAAGATAGAATAGGTCACGTTAATTAATGGCGAACGCCACAATGACCGTTCACCTAGCTCAGTACTCAATCCCGGCACCTCCAGCGCAACCAGTTCAGCACGCAAGACTGCTGCTAAAGATGGTATTGACCGTTAGTGTAGTTCCAACATAACTTGAGTCCTGCTTCATCTACTTTCTTCAATAAGTTAGGCAGTGATCGACATCTTGCCATATATGGCTTCGGCCTAAGGCGGGGTCACAAGGCAGGATTTTGGCCCCATACTGTAAGTTCTATACTCAGCCTGCGAGTGCGTTGCCGAGTTTAAAAGAACAGTATAGAAAAGCGCACATCTTTCTGAGATCCAACTCATTTTAATTTTAAATGACTTCTGCTTCCTAACTATATATAGGTGGGTGCCACTTGCTGAATCACAGCTGATGTGCCGGCTAAGATTTCAGTAAATCGTTTTGTAAACACAAAGTTGTGTTTTCGAGGACAGCAATGAGTGCGGACGCGGAGTGCTACGCATGGGATCAAAACTCAAACGACTTCAGTAAGAACCAAACTTATGGCGAGTTCACACGTCATTCATATCAACGCGTTCGCTCAACAACTTGTCCGAATGTGTTACTGTGCCCTAGAAATGGCCGAAAAGTGCACTGTTTTCTGCGTTTTATGTATTTATTATTTTCAAAGTGGAAGACATATCCATAATTTGCCTAGTGACAACTGGGGAGAAAACTGATTTTTCGGGTAGGATTTTCATAACTTTTTGTGGCCCACATGAATTTGTACTGACAACGACGCTACAAAATATTCGAACGAGTGAATGCGTTGATATGACTGACGTGTGAACTCGCCCTTAGATGCAATATCTCCTCCATGGCAGCTACACGTGTGTTTCATGCTTTTCTCAAACATTTTCTTGCAGCAGATGAAAATACTTCTTGCATGAGTTTCGGATTTATGGTGTGTATTAACACACGCTTGACGCCTAAAGGCTTTCAGCAGCACAAGTGGAAATTATTAACAGAATGTGAGGCCTTTCCAAGAGAGATACTTATTGACGAGGGTTTATATCCAAGACGCGAAATAGAAGGAGCAGCTTTCCTACATGAGAAGGAAGAAGAGGGATCGATCCATTCAAGCAGGAAACTTTGAATGCTGTCACAAAATGTATGATATTTGCAAACCATTAAAGAGCTTGAACAACAAGCAGCTTTTTACATTGTAGCAGCGTCCTACAAGATGCCTCTAACGAGGAAGAATCAGGCTCGTGTCAGTGCCATTTTACCAAGAGGAACCTGTTACATCACAAGTATAGAAAATAGCCTTCTTAATTTTTCTACAAGGTTGAGCAGTTTTGAGGAAATGGAATTGGTTTTCTTCGAAGAAAATGCCGGTGTTCTTTATTCTCGAGAACCTAATTGTCTTCGCAGGAAAAGTTAAGATCTCTGAAAGTGGAGAATTTTGTATTTTTCAGTGGCCAAGTCACTTTTTTCTCAGCTTCTAGTGTTGGTATTACCTAGAAATAGAAGCCATCATCCAATTGATTTTTATCGGTGAATAAATTTCGGTGCTCGATATTAGGTTTATTTCTCCCATTGTGTCTATTTGTCATCACAAAATGTGACGATGTTATTTAAGGTGTAGGCATGTTTGAACTAATTGCTGCGATGCCTTTGAGTTCTTAATTAAGATGTTACCAGAGCCCGGATTTATTACCCTTAAAATATTGCAGTTTTAGCTCCTAAAATTGCTCTTATGCACCTAAAATTTGTTTATATTGCACTTAAAAATTGCTCTTATTGCACTTAAAATTTGCTCATATTGCGCCTAAAAATTGCTCTTATTGAGCTAAGCAATAGGAGAGGAAAAAATAGGAAACAAGGAAAAAGCAAATGTAGCAAAAAAAAAAAAAAATGAAAGGACAAGAAATCGGATGGCAAACGGGAATAGCATGTCAGTGGATCAACGGACACCTATTTCAGTTGCAAATACCAAGTATCAGCATACATTGCGCTTGTGATAATTGACAGTTCTTCCTGGATTACCTGTTCCCATGATGTATCCCCCGAACGAAAAAGGTTATAAAAATTTAATAGTCAGGTATTGAAACTCAATTATATTTTTACCCAAACAAAAACATGGAACAATAATTGCTAAGGGAACCAATAGTCATGGCGTATGATGTCTTATGATACATGGCAGTGATAATAAGTGCCATGAGTTCACACGTCCCTGATCGTAAGGCGTTCAATTACAAAACTGAACAGAGCTCTGCGTCAACTTTTTTTGTCTCTCTCCACACATAGAGGTGTCCTTCATTGACATAAATTCAGTTATGATATTATTTCTTTACATTTTCGCTTATATTTCTCGTCGGGTTGAAGTCACATTCGTATCCCACAATCTTATAGACTAATTTTGATAGGAGCAGCCTATTTTGAAAATATTTATAGCCTGATAAACCGACAGAAGAAAACTTAGCACAGAGCAATCAACTGGATATCCAAATCAAAGATGGCGTCCGTGTTCCTACACAAAGTTTACCCCTGTGCCGCAAAAATAAAGTTATTGCATAATTCGCCAATAACTTTATTTTCGTATTCCCAGGCTTATGAGAGGAGGGAGGTGGATGGTATGACGTGTGTTGCGCTACCTCAGGCGCCGAACACAAATCCCCGATGCACAGTCAGTCTGTGATCTATCAGAGCTCGGGCAGAGTGCCGTACACGTACGTTACGCTGGTTCGCGGGCATCTACTTTGCTACATTTTCACTTACTTGGCACCATACCAAAAAACCACTGCATCACAGTGGGTCGGAAGAAGCTTACCACTGAAGAAAAGACTCGGGTCCGCACTCTAATCGAGCAGGGAATGCCGATGAACTGCGTAGCTGTCGAACTGATTGTCAGCCGAGTGTGACTCTTCAACTGCCGCACTACCTGCCGGGACCATACCGCCACGCAAAGTAGGATGTGGGCGCAAGAGAAAGACAACAACAAGCTTCACCTCATTCACCAACGCCTTGTCGGTCCTTGCTGGTGTCTTTCTTTTGCACCCACATCCTACTAAGCTTGCCGATATGGTTCCGGCACGGAGTGCGGTAGCTGATTTTTTAAGCTGGAAGAGGGACACTCGGCTGACATTCAGTTCGACAGCTACGCGGTTCACTGGCACTCCCTGCTCGATTAGGGTGAGGGCCCGAGTTTTTTCTTCAATGGTATGTTACTTCCGACCCATTGTGATGGGGTGGCTTTTCGTATGACGCCAAAATAAATGAAAAGGTAGGAAAGTATAGGCTCGTTGACCGGGCAACGTATGTGTATTCTGCTCGAGCTACGATGGATGACAGACGGACTGTGTAGCGGGGATTTGTCTGCGGCGCGGGGGTGGAGCAACACACGTCATACCACCATTCACTCTCTCAAATTATGTATTATAGAACTTTGTTTTTGCGGCACAGGGGTAAACTTTATTTTTGTGGGCACTGTATTAACAGTTTCTACAACTTTCTTGAAGATCCGCTCAAACTTTTTGAGTTATGCCGCTAACAAACATTATGACCAACACATGTCAAACACACAAACGGAACAACCAATCGGCACCAAAATTTAATCATGTTTTTTAACATTACTAACAATTCCTGTAAAGATCCATTCGAAACTTTCCAAGTTATTATGCTAACAAGCAAACAATCTAACGTAGCGGCAAACAGACAAACAAACAGATCATTATAAAAATTAGGCCATTCACTTTTCGTAATAAACCTAACTACTCATGTAGATTTCATGAAAATCTGTAAATAACTTTTTGAGTGATGTGCAAAGTAAAAAAGATGCAGACAAACAGATGAACAGATTTCCACCAAAAGTTAATCAGCTTCATCTGTTTTGCAAAAAATCTGTTCATAATATTTCTAGTTCTCTTGGTTACCGACAAACAGAAAACACGATAAAAACATAACCTCCTTGGCAAAGGTTATTAATTAATGTACATCAGTTTTTACGGTGGAGGCTCACCCCCCCCCCCCCCCCNCCCCCCCCTTGGAATCCGCTCACGCCCCTCTAGGGGGGCGCTTCCCCCAGGTTAAGAACCACTGTTCTAGACCTTTCGCTTGAGAGGGAAAAGGCGCGATCCCCAATTGCGTTTCCTCTCCTTTCGTTCATACTTCATTCTCGAATTTACAGTTCGCGAAGATTGGTTTGTTTTCAGCCTGTCTGTGGGTGTATCTGTCCTCTATACCCAGGGCAGTCAAAGTTTGGGATTTTCCCTCACGATCATGGATTTTCTCAAATCCCATCAGTTGGCCGACTGTTAAAGATCACGATTTGAGCAATGCTCTAAAGCAGTAGTTCTTAACCTTTTTGCTCCCACACCCCCGTAGGCATATATTTTTCCTTCGAACCCCACTTAGTGTTTTGAAATAAATGTGGTACCAAATCACGACCAAACGTACTAAATAAGTTCAAACTAGAGCACGCAGAGAGCGCATCCTCCGCCAAGCAAGGTAACGGTAACTACGAATTCAAAGCGGTTTGAAACCATGATTTTCTTTGTATCAACACTAAAAGCTAATCATGTGTGCCTTTTGATTGTGAGTGGCTGCAAAAACAGTCTACCACTGTGCCGCACAAACAAAGTTTACTCCTGTGTCGCAAAAAACAAAGTTATCGCATAAATCACCAATAACTTTATTTTCGAATTCCCCGATATGTGGGAGGAAGATGGTATGAGGTGTGTTGCGCCGCTCTCGCGCTAAACACAAATCCCCGTTCCACAGTCAGTCTGTGATGTATCAGAGCTCGAACAGAATACCGTACACGTACGTTACGCTCGTCCACGGGCCTATATTTTGCTACTTAATTTTTCACTATTTGGCATTATACAAAAAACCACCACGGCGTCGCAATTGGAAGAAGCTTACCACTGAAGAAAGGACTTGGGCCTACACTCTAATCGAGCAGGGAGTGCCGGTGAACTGCGTAGCTGTAGCACCAAATGTCAGCCGAGTGTCCCTCATCAAACCTAAAAAACCAGCTGCCGCACTACCTGTCGGGATCATACCGCCGTGCAAAGTGGGATGTGGGCGCAAGAGAGAGACTACAGTAAGCTTCACCTCTTTCACCAACACCTTGTCAGTCCTTGCCGTTGCCTTTCTCTTGCACCCACATTCCACTGTGCGTGGCGGTATCGCCCCTGCAGGGAGTGCGGTAGCCGATTTTTTCAAGTTGGAAGAGGGACACTCGGCTAAGATTCAGTTCGACAGCTACGCTGCTAGTTGGCACTCCCTGCTCGATTAAGGAGAGGGCCCGAGTCCTTTCTTCAATGGTAAGCTTTTTCTGACCCATTGTGATCTCGTGGTGGGTTTTGTATGGTACCAAAATAAGTGAAAAGGAAGGAAAGTAGAGGCCCGTGAACGAGCGCAACGTACGTGTACTCTGCTCGAGTTTCTGATATATCACAGACTGACTGTGTAGCGAAGATTTGTGCGTGGCGCGGGGTGGAGCAACACACGTCATACCACCCTCCTCTCATATGGCGGAGAATGCGAAAACAGAATTATCGGCGACTTTGTTTTGTGCGGCACAGGGGTAAACTTTGTTTCTGCGGTCACTGTATTAATAGTTTCTGCAATTTTCTTGAAGATCCGTTCTCAACTTTTTGTGTTATGTTGCCAACATATATTATGACCAACAGAAGTCAGGCATACAAATGGACCAACCAGTTTGAACTAAAATTTAATCACGTCGTTGAACATTAAGAATCTGTAAATTTCGTAAAGATCCATTCAAAACTTTTGGAGTTATTGAGCTAGCTAGCTAGCTAGAAAAAAATCAAACCCAGTGACAAACGAACAAACAGATCATCACAAAAATTTGGTCATTTACTCTTCTTAATAAACATAACAAATCATATAAATTTTATGAAAATTCGTCCATAACTTTGTGAGTTAGAGCACAGAGAAAAAAATAGGAAGACAAACAAACAGATGAACATAACCTCCTTGGCAAAGGGGATTAATGTAAATCAGGTTTTACTGCGGAGGCTCGTGGTCCCCTTGAAATCCGCTCCTTTAGGGGGCGCACCACCAGGTTAAAAACCACTGCTCTAAAGCCCTATTACACGGGCAAACATTACTCGGTAAACAGAGGGATTTACCTGGTTGGTAACACATTTTGCCCGCCGTGGGGCAGACAGTCGCTACTGCCAAAGGCTTGCTCACTCCGTGAACTTAGCCCCCTGAACAGCTTACAGCATAAGGCCAAAAGCTAAGTTATCCGTTTTCAAGCCTTTTTAACGGTTGTAAACTAGTTCTAGTGGCTATGACACACAAAGACTTGGAGATATTGTTCAATGTGAAGCGGTATTCAAAGCAAAAGTATATTAGCTAGAGCTACCCTATCGACGAAACTTTGAAATCCATCCAAACATGCTCAAAACGAGTCTCGACGAACCTCTTCGTTGCAATTGAAACTTGACACTGAGCAGAGGCCAAATGTTGTATTTTCACTTCTTACTGCCGCTAAATTTTGTTCCCGGTGGGGTAACTACTGGTGGCCAGCCAGGATATGTTGCTGAGCGTTTCTTGTAACTTCTTTAGGTTGAATTTTACCTTTGAAGAGTGTAAAAAACTAGGGTAACGCAGTGCAACACACTGCCGTCACGCATGTGACCGTGCTTGTTCCCACACAACACAAGCACTGCAGAGGCAGCCACTGCGTTGTACAAGACGAACCTCACGCAGTGCACTGCACTACCATCAATGAATCATTCAGAGACCGTGCCACACACTGGTATAGCACACACACACAAAACTCATCTTACGCGGCTTTTGCCACGCCCTTCCTGCCCCTTTCCAGGTGTCCTGGTGCACACCACGGTGTAAGAGACCCAGCGCCTCAAGAAAACACCCCGCAATTCACAACTGTCACAAATTGCGCAACGGGACGCTCGACTACGATGACACATCCATTCACTATCACTGATGTACGCCGACTACCATGTAGCCTGGGCCCCGGCTCCTTTGCTCACCGCTCTCTTAGCCTAAGCATACCCCAAAATACCCTAGATTTTGGTCAGAGAAACTACAATTTTGTTGGTGCGATTTGATATTATAAAATATGAAACTCACGATTTTACTTGCATGCGAAAAGTTTTGCTGCTCCTGTGCTACCATCAAATCAGCAGTGGAACATGAACCATCATCATTTATAATGTTCGTTTCCATGCCAGCTTTTATACAATCAATGTATATTTACGCTAGCTTTGATACTTACTTTTGTTTTATTAATTTTTCCTTTCCCTTGTCATTTCATGCCTTTAATTCTTCTATTCTGCTCG
Organism: Parhyale hawaiensis; assembly: GCA_001587735.2. NCBI lineage: Eukaryota > Metazoa > Arthropoda > Malacostraca > Amphipoda > Hyalidae > Parhyale > Parhyale hawaiensis. The sequence goes on along the minus strand of LQNS02000141.1, from coordinate 6,899,163 downwards.
GAATATAACAGTGTCTTATCTCCTAACATCTGATTTCTTCCCTCGCTGTCATAGACCTTAGCATGTAACCTAGATCTGTAAAGCTTGACCTTAACAACCAACGCCAACCCTTGGCTGACATTCGTTCTAGCCACATCCTGATAACCTAGATTGATCCACTAGTGGCCTCCCAACAAGGCCACCCGCTCATCCCCCCCCCCCCCGATTAATGACCTTGCCAAACGTTCGCGGTTATTTTCCTCGAAGCTTCATTCTCATAAAGCAAGCACTGCGACAGCGGTCACAGACCACTTATCGGTAGTAACATCCGTTAACAACAACGTTGACCTACAGAGCTTATCACGTGCACAAAAATACACAAGCTTTCTCTTTGATATCTTAAAGCCTCACTTCTTTGAGTATAGCTTCGTGCCTTAACCCTTGACACGTACGTACAGCGACACTTATCAAGGTTGAATCCTCGCAACTTGATCTAGTTCTCTGCACTTGGCACTGACTTAACATACGAGAGAATAGGCGCACCCGACGTACCGATCGAGGCCGTCCCAGATTTGATATTAGGCCACGAGGACACATGAAGTAATTCCCTCAGTATATAAACCCCACATTCACTTGATATGACGGACTTCACCCCCCTACTTCAACTGTGCAACTTCTGTTCCGTTACCGGTCCGCGCGGAAAGTTCTTTACGATTCACACCAGTAATCAGAACAGTCCAGTCACGTGCTATTGTCGTCGAAAACTCCAGCGTATCTGCGTTAAGGCCAGTATCCCTGCATTTAGAAATAGACACATAGAGAGATAGAGAGGAGCGCACTTGCATAATTGTTTAATTTAACGTCTTCGTGACTATATCACGACCTCACTCAAAATTGGCCTTGGTTTCATCATAGGCGTTTCATCATAGCATGTAATTCTTAGTTATGTACCTATGTTCCAGTTTTTGCTAGTTATTAGTTCAGAATAACCCGTAGCCGACCACAGCTGTACTTAATACTCTGGGGCAAGCTGGTTCATAGTTGCAGTACGAACCAGTGTGTGTGGGTTTCCCAGTAGAGGGTACAGTCAAATTGATATTACCTTTACCTTTGTGGTAGTTACTTATTGAACTAATACCCTAGTCCATGCCTTTGGAAGAAATAACAATTCGTAAACCGCTAAATGAATAACAGACTCCAACTACTGGCTTGCTAAAGGAGCTTCATGAAATGTCTCAGAACATAATGTCTCCAACCAACCGTCGTAGCAGTGTTCCTGCGGCCCACGTGTCCCCGCGAGAAGAAGGGACCTGACCTCGGCTGATGCTGGCGGCTGCGCCGGTGGGCGCAATTATGCAGACGCCGGAAGCAGCTTGCCAGGTTACAGCAATTTAAGACTCCTGCGGGCATCGTGAGCAGGAGATGCTGAAGCGGCCTGGAAAACTTTACGGCATGTCTTTGCTTGAAATTAGTGACGGCTTTGCCCGTCAGCGGATCTTTGTGACTAGCAGTGGAGGTCTTTGCTT
>LQNS02000141.1:6880491-6893051 GCA_001587735.2 Parhyale hawaiensis | reverse complement strand
GTGACATCAAAGAAATATGAGCTGTTCTTGGAGACACATAGAAAGAAACACGCATGCATTTTGTTTCTCAATGGTAGACTGCAAAGTTAAACTTAGCCAATTTTAGTTCATTTTGATGCCATAAAATTCCATTATCGTCGTCTGCCGTAGACATCCAGCTACGAATTTGAGTTTTTTTTTACTGAGAAACACAATTTCTTGTATCACCGAACCCAGCTTACTTGCTATTTGATGTCACTCTGTTGAGTGGAAAAGAGTTTAGCAAAGTTTTATCAATTTGCAGTGAGGCCACTATGGATTTTAAGTGGGCAGTCTAGCTGAGTGAAGTCTATGTGCACCCACTGTATCTATCCGTTGATGAATGAATATTTCTCTTATTAATTCTGTTGAGTATAATTTTTCTGTCTGTCGTTCTCTTAACTGTACGCTAAGATATTTGATTTCCTACCTCTTCAGTATAATCTTTTCAATTTCAACGTGAGATCTGTTCTCAGCTCCAAAGCCAGAGCTTTTCATAACTTCAGAGAAAAATCTTTTTTCAACTCCATAGTAAGATCTTTTGTCAACTGTCTGCAGTAAGCCCTTTTCTCAGCTTGACTGTAAGATCTTATCACAACTCTAGAGTAGCTAAGGGCCTTTCAAATCTCCGTATAGTTAGATCTTTTCTCAGCTGATTGGACCACCCGGCAAGATACGCTCTCAATTGTAGTGCAAAGTAGTAAGTCCTTAAGGTCATTTCTCAACTGCAAAGTAAATTAATAGCTTACGCTTGACTATGAGAGTCTCTTCCTCGCAGCAACAGCTGCCAAAATTTCGAGCCCTAATGACGTCACCCGACCATCCGTCAGAAGGAAGTTTCCATCGCAATTCGTGTCCAAATATTACTTCCAGTAGTTGGATCTGCCTAGCGTTAGCAATTAGCCTAGGCCTCGAGACCCAGTCTTTTTCATTATATTTTTCCGCCACAAATTAACTCGGTGGTATTTGTATCGAGAGGTCACGCATAGCAATTAGTCTAAATAAGTTTACAGTGGCTGGCATTGTTTGAGAAGCTAACAAAGCGTCTCTAGCGAGATGAGGAGCAACTTAATGAAATGCACTGGGTAACGAGCGACTGCCGCTTGCCATTCAATGGCACAACTTTAGCACTTGTTAGCGATGGATGCGTTTGCGGGCCTTAGATGGTATGATGAAACCAACAGTCTTATAGCAGGATTTAGCCAGCAGCGATGCGGCAAAGTCTAGAGGAGAAGTCAAATCATATTCACCACAGAGGGGTATCAAAACAGCTATACAAGGAATAAGAGCAGTAAGCAAATTTGCGAGTAAATAAAGCCTTATTTCATGGATGCAGGCGGGCAGTGATATGTGGCCACGTCTAAAGCTGGATGCTGGTCAGATCATGGAGACAGCCGGACGTAGGTACCATCCCAAAACTCACGTACAAAACAGGAGGATATAAGCTTCGCTTGAAACATAATAAAGGAAACAGCAAGTCTTAAGCGCAATGCACAAAATGATATAACAAAGAGCAAGGCATAAGTCCATTGCATAAAAAATAATAAGTCACAAGCACCGTTTTCTGAGTGGTATGACTGATGTCATAACTACAGCTAGGCGAAAGCTTAGTAGGCCTAGCAGGAACGGCATAACCACTTCTAGTAACGCAGTATATGATGAATTCAGCTTGGCAGGAGCACACTCGCCTTGTTACATCATATAAATTAACTACTCCACAGTAAAAAATTATTATTTGATTTGTGAGCTCATCTATTAGTTATTTCGCTTCAATTAACTGTAAAGCATACGAATAAAATCGTGTATTAATGCAATATTTGATAATTTCTTTACTGGAGCAATTCCTTTCGTGATAATAAGACGAAATCTCCATGCTCACAGATTCCTCAGAGTCAGAACTGAGGTCAGCAGGGCTGAGGAATGTCTTAATTGAAAATTCTTCTCGAGTTCTCAATTGAGCTATCGGAGTCACATCAAATTCTTCCAGGAAAATGTGGAAATGTAATAAGAGATTTAACAAGTTTCGGAAAAGATTTTATCAGTTGACATTACAGACATTGTTTTCTAGAGCGAGCTTCTCCGCTCTTCTGCTCCCAGGGCCTTTCGTTTTATTCTACTTGATCTTCCAAGCGGCTAATTTTTTCCCATCCTGACCAGCCGAAGCAACAGTGTTTCGTTTTGGACAGGGATTGTTAAATTCTACCCGCATCATCTACAATAATTTTGGACTTTCTGCTCTCCCAAAGTTTCGCTCTATTGTGATATTCAAAATACTATATTAGAATCAAAGCAGATTCACCTGATATTAATCTCTTCGAATGAACTGTTCAGATTCGTGGGTTCGAATCGAAGTACTTGAAACGTACAGAAGTACAGATAAATCTACATATATTTAACTATAAATTTTTTCCTGGTTACTCACGAAATAAAAAGTAGAATAATGCTAACTTTCTACGGAACAATTAAATGTTAAACACATGTGCGGAATATTTCTTAGCAACTAAAATATCCGTTTAGTAAAATTACAAAAAGGTTCTTTATCATGAACATCGTTAGAAATGAATAAATCATGGTTAGCGAATTCTTATTATTAAAACTTCACGCTCGAGCTCCCACGGACAGGTAATACAACCCAAATGAAGCACTTCGCAACACCGGGAAGCCTGAAATGCTGCTAGCAGAATTCCAGCAAAACGCCATTAACAGCTGACTTAAATGCCTGCACGCCAATACGACCGATGCCGGCAATAAATTCTTAACCTTAACCGACCAAGTGACGAAGCACCGACCGAACTGATTAGTTCGACATCCGACATCCTCCAACGTGAAAGAGTGCGCACCGACCGCAGCATGTAGTTCAACCATGGGGAAGACCAGTTTGTCAGTGCCCTGTCCACAGTGCTAATGATTCAGTGACATCCNTAACCTAAACCGACCAGGTGACGAAGCACCGACCGAACTGATTAGTTCGACATCCGACATCCTCCAACGTGAAAGAGTGCGCACCGACCGCAGCATGTAGTTCAACCATGGGGAAGACCAGTTTGTCAGTGCCCTGTCCACAGTGCTAAGGATTCAGTGACATCCGTATCGTCGTCAACTGACCGTTTTTGCAGCACACCGACGCTGTCGCGTTGCCGTAACACCCAAGATACCGCTGGCACATCCACCACACGAGCAACAACCGCTCCAAAGCTCCATAAAAGCGTCGCGAGCAGNCAGTGCCCTGTCCACAGTGCTAATGATTCAGTGACATCCGTATCGTCGTCAACTGACCGTTTTTGCAGCACACCGACGCTGTCGCGTTGCCGTAACACCCAAGATACCGCTGGCACATCCACCACACGAGCAACAACCGCTCCAAAGCCCCATAAAAGCTTCGCGAGCAGAAGTGTTTGAGCTTGTGGGCTCTGATCTTCCTTTCTGAAACTTCGGCGATAAAACGCGTCCTGCGCGAGAGCCCTTGAGGGCATTTCTGCGGTCTGCGAGCTGCTGTGCGGCATCGGATGGCATATGCATTGTTATGAGGGAGAGAGGGACGAGCTCTATGGCTGCTGGTCTGACGTCTATGCTGTGATCAGCCCCCCCTCAAGGGACACAAAATGGGAAGCAGGTCCTACTGATAGGTAAGTTTCATTTGCTCATTCATTGTTATAAAGAGCACCTTAAGCGTTGGCTAGGTCTTCAGGATTTCCTGCTTTGCCTACCGACTTTACTCTCTATTCTTGTTCTCGCTCTGCTGCTATAGTTTATTCACTGTAGTCCATCATTTGCCCATCTGTTGTTTGCTGTTCCTATGTGCGTTGTTTTTTAGGGCGTGGGCTTTTAACTTTATTAACATACATGTGTCTTCCTTTCCCTATCTTAAAACACCCTTGCAATGGCAATAGGGAAGGTAAAGCTCTCCCACATACACATTGGACGAATGCTAATAATATATACGATCAACTGTCTCCTTGGATCCGTAATATAGCTACAAACATTATTTTATCCTTCACACAGTACACGAACAGATATTGGGTAAGAGGAGAATTGACGGCTAACATTATACAAGCTCTCTTTTCAGCACACGGCAAAGAAAGTAATTCGTTTCCTGGCGAAACTCGCTAAAGAATTTTCTTTAACTTTCGGTCAGAGTAATGACGTTCGAAGTAAATATGGATTTCATTTGAAGTCTGTGTCTTCTTCTCCATTAAGCTTTTGATAGTTTGTCTAAAAACTATCTCTTGTGATTCTTAGAATGTATTCCGTAAAATTCATAGGCCACTGCTGAATTTATCAGGTTTTGAACGCATAAATGTTAGAATTGTGTTACGCAGAAATTAACACATTTCTTGCTGGTGAAACCGGAATGTGTTCTATCGATATCAGAGAAGCGCTATATACGCACTGCAGCCTGACTGAGCGAGGAATCAAATTAAATCCTGCCAATGATTTTGCCACGTGCCGGAAGGTTTAAAATTTCTGACATATCTGTTGCTTGTGTTCACGATGATCTGGGGAAGATAAGCCTTTTGTTCCAATTAATGCCTCAGAGGTTTGTTTACAAGCTGTCCTGCTGGTGAAAGGCACTCTGGGCAAGACGTTGCCAGCTTCAGCCGTGCAAGTCTTCAATACCAGCAGTGCCATACATGTTTTATGGCTGTCGCTGATGTAAAGTTGTTGACGCCACACGCTAGGAAAACAACGCTGCTCTTGGATGGATTTCCCTGTGCCGTCGCTATGGAGGCATATTGAATTTATGGTTGCAATTGATGGCGGCCTCATGCGCGAACTCCGCAGAATTCTGCCATCCTGATTTATTCTGATAATTCGTTCTCAAGGTCAGGTATTGTAAGTACAGCTAAACCAGCTCGATATCGGCCTCCATATCTGATCTATTATCAACATTAAGAAACGGGTATAGTTCACTAGAATTGGTTCCTTCATATCTTGTCTAAATTAAATTGTGATGTGGTGTGGGAGTTGGACCATGCATCTGTTTTTCTCCAGGTTCCAGTGGAACTGTTGCTGGAACTGTAACTGTTGCGGGGAAATTCCAGGTAAACTGAGATGCAATCAGCACACTCTGTGAAGTAAGGTGATTCACGTCCATCTTGTGAACATTTACTTGTCAGGCAAGATCGATAGATTATCTTAGATCAGTGACGCCCTAACTTCTGTATTCTGCGCACCCGCACTGAAAATGACTCGAAACACGAGGACACCTGCCACTGAAAAAATGGCCTCATTTTAATACTGATTGACATCAACACATTTCTGTAGATGCTTGTGGTGCTAACTGCGCAATCTCATTTCTCAAAGAGGATGGAATCAGGTTACACAGGCTTACCACTTACAAGAAACAAATAATTTGTCATACCTAAGATTTTAGAACTGATTTTTGTAATATTTGCTGCTCTAAATATGACATCAATTGTTCTCTATCTACTCTGCTTCTTGAGATGGGCTCATTTCAACGCACAGTTCTTCACGAAATATGTAGTGTTAAACCCCTATATTTGTGCAGTTTTAAATCAAATATACCAGTATGGGTGCTTGCATAAATGTCCTATTATCAGTCGCTGTTCTGTTAGATCTAGAAAAATCTACTAGATGAAGTAGGCATCTGGTGACGTACGTAATTGACCCTCTACGCTTCACCTTGTGCTGAGATTACGCCGTAAAGGTAAAGTCGTCGTGGCCGAATAACTCAACAAAGAAAACCAAACGCACTAGATCGTACTGCGGGTGAATGTCCACCAGGGCCCAGAGGATTGTACGGCTGCAGTCGATCACATATTGTTCTGACTATTGTGTGACATTTGCGGAAGACCTGGTCGACAACTACGACCCCCAAATGCTAAGGCCAGATCTCCTCACCACCAACTAAGAGTGAAAAAATTTGTTGATATATACAGTACATTTTCAAGCATCAAGACTCTTTTTTTCTGGTTGGGGTAGAACGTCCAATCTCCTGGTAGTTCGCTATATATATTCGCTATATATATATATATATATCATAATGGAAGCACTCAACCTCGTGGTAACTACCCCAATTTGGTGGTGGAAGTTCACGCGTACGATTAACATTTTAGAGGAGGTATAATCTAACCTTAGGGATTCATAAATGAGCTACCTGAACAGCTCGTGTGATTGTGAAATAATGATAGTAAAATATACATTCGTCAGCGACCTGATCACTAAACTACGACCTCTGAAGGTGCTGCGGGTGCAGGGTAGATCGAGGTTGGCCTTACAAAGTGATTGTGTTTAGGAAAAAGTAGTTGTAAAGTTAACCTAGAACCTACTGTGGAAGCTTAGGACTTACCGGTGAGGAACAGGGCGAAATATTTCTCCAGGAGATCAAAATGATGGGGGACCGCTACTGAGGGCTAGATGGGATATACACATGATAGATTACAGCAGGAGTTTCAATAAAAGTCGCTGCCAAAATGAATTTAAAAAAATGTCATGGAAAACAAGCTTCATAGGCCTATTAAAGAAAAGAGTTTTGCCAAAATCTAGTGCTATAATGGAACTTAGGGCATAAAATTCATATGAAATCAGCCCCAACTACCTAGGCACTAAAATAATTGTTGGTTTTTGTTATTATAAGACTGTAACACAAAGCGCAAATTCATGTGATATCACTTCTAGTCGCATAAATTTCACAGCTATGTGTTCGGAATGTGTATTTTTACTAACTTTGAATGACAATTTGTATTGACTTGTAGAAGCTTTATGCCCGTCACCGTTATTAACAATTCAAGTTTTTTTTACATTAAGTGGTAACTATGAGAATAATAATAACTAGAGCATTCTGAGAGAGCATACCTCCGCCGAACGAGGCAACGGTAGCAAAAAATGCAAATTGAATCTGAAACCATAAGTTTCTTTGTATAAACTCCAAAATCTAATCATTTGTGCCTTTTGATAGTACTAACAGCTCGTGCAATTTTCTTGAATAGCCGTTCCTAATTTTTTTAATTATACTGCTAACAAACGTTATGACAAACGTGAGTCAAACATACAAACGAACAAACCGATCTGCACCAAAATTTAACCATTTATGTCTTTTAACATTGCTAAGAACCCCTATAAAGTTCATAAATATCCATTCATTTTTTTTTTTGAGTTATTGTACTAACAAGCAAAAAATAAAAAACAATGACAAACGAACGAACAAACAAACAAACGGATCATTTACCAAAATTTGGCCAATTACTCCTCGTAATAATTTGATAAAAAATCCATCCATAACTTTTTGAGTTACGGCTTTGAGAAAAATGAGGAAGACAAACAAAGAAACGGATGGACATATCTTCACCAACATACCTAACAATCCCTGTATATTTCGTCCAAATCGGTTCATAACTTTTTGAGTTGTCTTGGTGACTGACAGACAGACAGACAAACAGCCAGACAAACACGACGAAAACGTAACTTCCTTGGCGGAGGTAATAAGCTTTTCGTTAATTCGGAATTAGCTACAGTCATGTAATACAGTAGACATTTTCACTCTAATGGCTCTAAAAAGTTATTTATATTACAAATACAGCTAGAGAGCACTCTGAGAGCGTATACCTCCGCCAGGCAAGGCAACGGTAAAGAAAAATTCAAATTGGTTCTGAGACCATGATTTTTTTGTATCAACACCAAAATCTAAACATTTATGCCTTTTCATAGCATTAACAGTTTCTGTAATTTATGTGAAGCTCCGTTCATAAATTTTAGAGTTATGCTCCTAACAAACATTGCGACAAACTTAAGTCAACCACACAAACGGACAACCGATGATAACCAAAATTTAATCATCCATGTCTATTAGCATTACTAACAACTCCTGTAAGGTTCATAATGATCCATATATAACTTTTTGAGTTATTGTGCTAAAAAGCATAAAATCAAACAGTGGCAAACACACGCACGAACGAACGAACGAACATATCTTCTACCTAACAGTTCATGCAAAATTTAATAAAAATCCGCCCATAATTTTCTGAGTTATGGCATTAAGAAAAATGAGGCAAACAAACAAACAAATGGATTGACGGATCTTCACCAAATGTTAATCATCTGTTACTGTTAACATGCCTAACAATCCCTGTAAATTTCGTAAAGATCCGTTCATAACTTTTTGAGTAATCTTGATGACACACATACACAGAGACAGACAAACTGGCAGACAGACACGACAAAAACATAACCTCCTTGGCGAATGTAATAATACTACTACTAATAGAAATTATCATAGAAGCATCAATAAGTCTTCAATCTGTTAGTGATTTCAAGCTATGTGATCCAACAGGGGAAGGAGAGGGTGTGCCGTCAACTGGCAAGACCAAGTAGGGTCAAGCTACCCCGCTAGGACTATCTTGTCCGGAATTTCAGGCAAGAACGTCGGTTTCGCGACTTTAACTCGAGTCTCAAGCGTTAGCCTCGAACTGCTTACCCCTGAGACGGCAAAGCGTTAGCCTCGAACTGCTTACCCCTGAGACGGCAAAGAGAACAATCCTTCTTTGCAAAATAATTTTCGGCCTACTCAGGAGTAATGAAATTGATACAAATGCCTACAACAGGCTTCAAAGTTGCCAAACCAAGACTCTAGCTTTGTCTAAAGGTCGGTAAGAGTTTCACCAAGTGAGCATTGCTTATGAGTCAAGCTCCAAGACGCATTTTAGAGCAAATCTTCCGTTTACTACACAAAATAACAAGTGTTTGCCTTGAGAAATTCTGATTTAATTCTTGCACGTGATATGAAAAACTCATTCGCCCAGTAAGTAAGCTATAGACGAAGCTATGCTTAAGCCCTGTCTACACGTTAGTCTTTTGAATTTCTTCACTCATCCACTCGTTCGAATGATGTGGGGCGTCGTTGTCAGGATAACTTTATGTTACGCCACATAAGGTTGTTAAAATGTTAACAGGTAAAATCAGTTTCCTCTGCCACTAGGCAAGTTAGGGATGTCTCTTCCAATTTGGAGTGAAATAAAACTTAGAAAACAGTGCACATTTCTGCTATTTCTCGGGCACAGTAACGCATTCGCATATGTGGATGAGCGAATGCGTTGATATGAATGGCGTGTGAACTCGCCCTCATAGACACACGTGCATTTATGCAATGTAAAATGAGATTTAGAGAAGCGCTTCTGTTGAGAGTTCCTGCAAGAGGAACCTGGTCATTCGACCTTGTCGTGCTAGTCGAAGACATTTAGACATTTTCAATGAAGTTTTCGGGCATTCTTCCATATCTGCTTCCCATCTTTTCTTGCGCCTACCGTCACTGCTTCATTCCTCTCTACTACCAATGTTGTGCTAGTTGTGCTCGTACGTGGTTTCTTGTTTCTTTTTGTCATAACTTACTTCTGATAACTTTGCACGCCATCAGTCAGTGAGGATATCTTCAGCCCGTCACGTAATGTGCAGCATGTAAGGAGAAGGAAGTATTCGGCAGTAAGACACCAGGTGGGTTACCACATCTATGCGGTGAATTCTGTCCTTCATAAAGCGTTGCAGTATTTGCCGGTGTGTCGACTACACCTACAGCGTGGGGATGCAGCTCAAAACGTTTTCCTGAAACTTAGAGGGAGGTTATTCCCACTCCTCAGTGTGTGTAGTAATGCCGCATGTTAAAAATTTAGTCTTCTGTTTTATACTAGTACTAGAAAGCTCAGCCGCTAAAAATGACGGCAATAATTTTGTAATTAAGATTTTTATTGATCTTGCTTCCTGTATAGGTTTCGCAGTAGGACTTGTACCTTCAGGCGTGATTTTCCATTAAAGAAACGCTAGTTGTACCGCCATTAGTTTGCAAGGGCAAAATATCCCTCATGTAATATAAACCGCGCTAATATCAATTTGGAATTGTTCAACAGTTCAGCAATACGAAGAAACTGTAGTTCAATCAAAAGAATTCACTGGAAAGGCGCAGGGCTTACTGTAACCTGGATACCTGGCAATAGTTGAACCTTCAAAGTTCGAAATTTGGCTACGCTGTAAATTGAATATAATTTGGGGCCTGTTCAGCGTGAAGTTTCAATTACCACGAAAAGATTCAGCTAAAGAAAACATTAGCGAAATAGATTATGCCCGAAAACAACAACTCCAACCAAGACTGAGCCACTTTAAGTATTACAAAGACATTAAGCTAAAAATATGCGATATAGTACCGAACTACTTTTCAAAGAGAAACGAAATTCATAAAATGCAGTTTTTCAGTTTTTGAGAATATATTTCACAAGATACATTTGTCATCGTAACTCCATGGGCTGAAATTTCATGGTATCTTAACTTGTTTTTCAGTAAGTGAATATTCTGTTATCTAAATCCTCAACAGCATGACGGAGGGAAGGACCAACCAAAGAGCAAGATAGCAAGCCCGGAGCGCGCAATCAACTGTGTATCCCTATATAACAGAACGCTTCGGGTATTTATTTCGAGTCTGTTCTTAAGAAATAGGCAAAAATAGGCCAGGTTGCAGATTTTATAATTAAGTAACGTTTTCATAGAGATCGATGGCCAGTTTGCAATAGATGGCGAAACCCTTCATCTGAATGCATTTCTTGCTTGAAATACTTTTTGAAATCGGAACAGTATACAGTATATGCAGTTTCGGGAGACCGATTTTATAACTTTCTTCTCTAAGGTATAACTTCGGCAGATGATCAACGGGGCATTCACGACGGGCAGTAGACAATATTATTTCACGGGTTTACTGCCTTTATCTGAGAGAGCAGATTTCGCTTCAGAGGCCAAAATTTCTGCTTTTCATTGAAGCATACTTAAGTATGAAAGACAGTATCTTGGATACAGTGCACTCACATTGCATACAAGCTGACTGGAGTAGTATTCAGATTTATTGCAGTGTTTTACTCAAGATTTTACTTTGGAAGATGCACGTTTAAATAAGAAAGAGGATGCTGAACGTATAAGAAGAGCGAGACTACTACAGTCTCAAGAACGAAGACGGAAGACGTACCATACCAATGGAGAGAGATGAAACGCCTATGCGACGTAGTGACAAGAAAGATTTGAAGCAGAAAGATTACAGAAGGGAATCTGAGCTTCTAATACGCGTGAGCGGGAAATTGTGGAGACGACAAGTCAGAGAAGAGAGCAAACATATCGATTATTGCGTGAACTTTTTTTTTACGCACGGTCCACTAGTTATAATAAAGTGGACTAGCTGGAACTTTTGGAAATTCCACAGAACAGAAGCAATGTTTTTCAATTCAGTGATATCTCCGACCCATACCATCCAAATTTTCTCATATCTAATACTGAAGGAACCTGCGGAAATTCTACAGAACAATTATGATACCTCTGACCCGTATCTTACATAGGAATGGTAAAAAATGTTCGAAATTATGCAGCAAATATTCTACCCAAGACTTGCGAGCAGGAGCAGCTCGACTTCGAACTTGAATCCTTCTCCTACTGATTCCTTCCCAAGTTGTATCAATGATACGTCAAAAAGGCCCTAATTTTCCCCCTATCAAATAATGATGACAGCGTTAAGCCCCGTCCAGACTGCAGCTCATAAGTGCGAAAAACGCTTGCGCGATTTTGCAGAACGCAGCGAAAATCTCGAGGCAGCGTCCACACAGTCGCACGGTGCAGTGTAGCGACGCTTGACTACTAAGCGCAGATGCTCATCAAAACTTTGGTGCTCACGCTCCTTGGGCCAACGAAGCTGCAGTTTTTGTCACTAATAATGATTTATTTTACTTCCAGTATCGACGCAACTATGAATACGCAATGACTCTAAATTCAGATACTACCTACTTCTATGCGTTCTTCAGCAAAACGCATACCGCCAACTGAGCTTGGGTTGATATTTTCACACTTTTCTTACTACTCAGAATTTTTTTCGAGGTTTTCAAGTAAATAAATGCTTCGGTGGGATTCCCCGACAATTTATGTTCCCCATACGTATGTAGTGCAAAGTGCTCAGACATTTTACTTTGCCTCTTAAACATAACTGTGTAAGGCCCCGTCCAGATTACCGCCAAAATCTGTCCACACTTTGGCCATTTCGCTGATCGCAGCTTAGAGCGTTTTCGCGACCGTCCAACTTGCCGGATATTTTCGCGTGATTTTGGCTGCGAACAAAGCAGACTCACCCTGAAGTATTTTGTTCCTCTCGCGCAATACGAATGACTTAGGCGTTACACGAGATTATCTGGCTTTTTTATAGACATTTTGCAAGCTTTAAGCTTCTCTGAGTTCTAATTCACTGCAAATTTGACGAGAAACATGAAACTTCACTGCAGTAGTGACACTTGTGACAAAAACTGAGTTGACGGTAAACATTTTATCGTCGTTTTGTGGTGACACAGTTGTGTATGTGAGACCAAATAATATGTCCGAACATTTTGCACTACGTAGGGGGAATATAAATTGTCGACGAACTCCAGCTGAAAATTTATTTACTTGACAACCTCGAAAACAATACCGAGTAGTAAAGAAAAGTGTGAAAATGTCAGCCCAAGAAGCTCAGTTGGCGGTATGCGTTTTGCTGAAGAACACATTAAAGTAGTATCTGAATTTAGAATTATTGC
>LQNS02000141.1:6863944-6877417 GCA_001587735.2 Parhyale hawaiensis | reverse complement strand
AAGCACTCCCTAGTAATTATGAGTATTACAATTTTCCTTCCAGATTTACCCAAGTAACACCAATTAATACTCATTTTATTTAAGAGTTTCAAGAAAATTACTCAAATTAGAAACGTAAATGCGTTTCTCTGATGAGTATGGCCTGGATTATGTTTTTTTCATTACCTCAACAAGAAACTGAGACGATTCTAATGGGATACTGTTTTATTACTGATACTGATGACACACGCTAGTCAAAAGAATGAGTATCGTCATTTTTTCATCCGAAAGTTATGTTGAACTCTTTGAAACATAGCTTTGAGATTGCCAACAAATGGCGTGAACATGTTAACTGTCAGTTCAGTATACTCCGCAAGTGCCGTTAGTTAACTGTCGGACATATCATTATATTTGGAGGGAATTATAATTCAAAATCGTTTGCAAGTGTGTGCTATTTATATTTAAATGGGGAAATCAAAACTTTCGGACGAAAAGATGGCGATACTCGCTCTTTTGAATAGCGTGTGGCATCGATGTGAGAGAGGAGGGGTATTCTGTTTGGAATATAGAGATATGTAACGCTGAGACCGACAAATCACACCCATCCACTTGACAATTGCGTTATCTTTTTAAGATAAACCCTTTAATATTTTTTATGTAAAAAATTCAACGCTAGAGCTTTCAAGACTCCTCCGACCAGATGTACGTTCAAGTGAGACTAGTCTTTTCGGCTGCAATGCAGCGACAAAAATTATGGAAAATTGAAGGCGATGTGATTACTATTGCTTCGCTAGTAATTGTTCTTTTATCAATGCTCTATTACGCTTTACTTTTTTTGAGATTAAATATTAACTTACACTCCTACGATAATAGTGAGCAAAGTGTTCACTAAACGTCTATCAAAGTAATCAAATAAATTTGAACTTTGAATTGCGACATTATTTTGGCGCTGTTTTTCTTTAAAACGTGTTCTTTTGCCATTGTTTCCGACAGTGGAATGCACTAGTATGTAAAACAGTAATGTGGTGACAAAAAACAACCCATGTTAATATAATACCTAAGAAGTCGTAGCTATGTTGCTGTACTTGATTCCTTCGTCGTTGAACTCATTTATTTGACATTCTATTACTTTATTTCTCACAAACGGATATTTGCACGGGGACATTAAGAGCTGTGACTGTGTGAAAATGATTACCATTGTTTTTCCTCCATCCAAGCCCTCGCTTACTGCATTTATAAAGCAGGCGACAAGTAGGAACAAATGAACACGGACTGGAGTCCATCTCCCCACGTGACGTCACAGCTGAGATGGAGTGGCAGGGCTGGCAACCCGACCTGCGCGTTAGTCAACCTGTTAACGTAGTTCAGCCATGGCAGAACCAGTTCTAAGCTTCTATTCTTAAGGAATATTGCATCATTGGGTATAAAATGTATTAATATATGGTTCGTAATTATGAAAGATATCGTTGCTCAACATAAGTTAATGGTAGGGAACTGCTACCGTTATTTTTTGCAAGTTTAGATTGCGACCCATCGGACACGGTAGAACAAAACATGTGGGAGATTGAATTAACAAATTGAACTTCCTTGCTTGAAATGACACTAGCGCCACTTGCGGCTTTTTTGAGGCGACAGGGATAAAACCTGCCGTGGAGTTTCCCCTCAAGTTGTATTCTGATGGGTCGTGATGGGTCGGATGTAATTTTTTTGGACATCCGCGGATGCGATTGCGGATGTTACCATTTCTACAACAGCGGATGCAGACGCAGATGCTCAAAAACGTTCGGAAGTCGACGGATGGGGATATTCGCGTCATCACAAAGACAAATGCACCCTGTCATGACGGACTGCAGTTTCTAAAACACTTAAGGAAAAAAAAAACTTAGATGGTGCTTTGTTGACAGCGGCAGCGCTCGCACACATTGCAATCTCAATGAAAATCAGTCGTTTTCTGAACTGTGGATGAGCTTAGTGTGCAGTGATATGTGAAAAACAAAGCTGCAACCGACGGTTTATTCGTCGGAGAGCTCAAAATATTTACTGCGTGGAGAACCCAACACTTCTCCCTAGTAGCACGCTTGCACCACTTGCTGCAATTCAGGGGTCACAAGTAATAACGCTATAAAATTGTATTAGTTTTATTGGCTTTTTTGTGTTATGCACCTCAATGGTGACTAACTAGTCGCCCACCTCCACCCAGGAACCCTCCAGAAAAGCGTTCTGCTTGGAACAACGCACATCATTCGCAAAGTGCTCTGAGCCTTAGGTTGCGGGATGCGACCCGGTGCTAGAGCGTAGAGCTAAACATCGCTCAACCAATCCATTTTTGGGTTGTGAAATCCCCTCGATAATAATAATAATGAGATCGTGCAACTTTCACGGTCGTATGCATTGGCCTTTAATGGTAACGTCAGAAACATACCACAGACTTACAGTTTAATTGTATTGTAGAATTGTAGCACCTTTATGATTAGTTTCGAGCGGGCTCATTGAATGCACACGTGCAATATCTAATCTAATGTTGAAATTCAATATTGTGTCATCAAAGTAACTTCGATAAGCTTATTGCAAGCTGTCATCTGATCAGCGTCATTAACTGAGCTCGTGGCAAGTGATCCGAATGAATGAACCTGTTGTTGAGAAGTGCCTTGACATAATCTGATTATGATAGAAATCTTCATAACAAGAAAACAAGTTATTCGTGACTAGAATTAAAGTTATAGTTTCAGCTCTTCATAGTAAGAAGCTCATTTATAGCAGTTTTTGCTGTTTATAGCTAGTATTTCAGCTATTATTTCAGCAGGTTATGTCTAAAAGTATAGTTACAATTTAAGCTGTGCATGATCAGTATTTAGGCCTATTAAATAGTTTCGCTGATTTATTATCAGGATTTGATGCATTCTAGTTACTGAAAGCTAAAGTTATATAAGTGCAAAGTTTAGCTGAATACATAAGGAAGTCTCTATAAAATTATTTTGTTCTTCTTGAAAGTAGATACTTGTTGAGGTTAACGTTTTCAAATTAAAACTTACCGAACCATTGTTGACATCTTTGACCATTTACAAGAACAATCTCTCTCCATGTTTCTAGTAATTGTGAAGCTGCAATTCCTTGTTTATGTTCATAGAGCATCATATTCATAGAGCATCAATCCACACTCTATACCACCAGCAATGGGCATGAAATTGAAAGGAAGACAGTTTTACAAGACCTCGGAGTGAGAATGCAGGACGATNTGGAAACAATTAATTCTTCCGAGAATAGGATACTTGTTCCCAGTTTGGAGTACAAGAAAAAAGCTAGAACAACTTGAAGCTATCCAAAGATCGTTCACGGCCAGAATTCGAGGCATGCAGGAGTTCGATTACCACAAACGACTTAGCAGTCCCCAATGGTATTCAATACAATGAAGATTCGAGCGATTTACAACCATATATGTTTGGAAAATTCTGGAACGTATCATTGTGAATGTGAATGAGCGGATTGTCGCCGGACGCTCAGGAAGAACTGGAAGGACTTGTGATATACGCAGCCCAAGCAGAGATGGTGGAAAAGCCGTGGTCACAAAATATTCTAATTGCTTCGCCGTACGGGGAGCAAGAATGTTTAGCAAAATATATCGGCATATTCGAAACGCCACTAATATACAAATTATAAAGTTAAAAAATTAGCTGGATTCTCTTTTCAGAAGAATACCAGATAGACAAGCGGTCAGCAGTTAAGTGCCCTGTAGATATAATTCACTACTGGCTCTCTCCTTGGTCGCTAACTGCGTGACTCCACATAAGTGGGGTGACGTGAGGAACTTCACCTGGACTTCTTCTGAAGACCCACAAGGAAGGTTTGTGTCAATTCTCTCAGGTAACATATAAGCATTTCTTAAAGAGTGAAGAGATAAAATCTGTCTGATATAGCTAATTATAATATCTAAAAGAGTGAATGAGACACTGAAGCGCAAATTTAATTAAAACTAACAGCAAAGAAAGGCTCAAGTGGATACTTACATTACATTCAAAGAAAACAACATGTCATGTTTCCAACCTATTATTACCTATGCCAAAGATGTTATGTTTTGGTCGGGTCTGTTATTCTGTCCGTCTGTCTATCATGAAGATAACTCAATAAGTTGTTGACATATTTTGATGAAACTTACATTTATAGTTAGGTATGTTAGGAGGAACAAATGATTAACTTTTGGTGAAGATATGTCCATCCGTTTGTTTGTTCGTTTGTCTGTCTATTTTTTGTTAGCACCATAACTTTAAAAGTAATTGACGAATTTTCATGAAATTTACATGAGCTGCGGGGTATATTAAAAAGAGTACATGGTTTAATTTTTCTGATGATCTGTTTGTCCATTCGTTCGTTTGTCGCTGTGGTTGATTTTATGTTTGTTGGCGCAATAACTCAAAAAAAAAAATTGAATGGATCTATATGGAATATACAGGAATTGTTAATAATGTTAAAAGACACAACTGATTAAATTTTTGTGATGATCGGTTGTTCCGTTTGTGTATTTGACTTGTTTGTTAAAATGTTTGTTAGTAGCATAATTCAAAAAGTTATGAAAGGATCTCCAAGAAAATTACAGAAACTGTTAATACTGTCAAAAGGCACAAAGGATTAGATTTTGATGTTAATAGAAGGAAATATTGGTTTTACAGCCAATTTGAATTTTTCGCTACCGCTGCCTTTCTTAGCGGAAGTATGCGCTTTGAGAGTGCTCTAGTTTCATCTGTACATACAGTTACGGTTGTATAAATCTGAGCTTCATGCGTAGTTTCAGGTTCTCCAAATTTCACTTGACGAAAAAGTAATTAAACTGGCAATTTAAATTTCACTAGTTGTTTCTGATGTCTAAAATTCGAATTTCACTGTTAGTTCACCTGTACAAGCACTGATTTGCATGAGCAGTTTTACAGTACATACAATTAGTATCAGAAGTAGTTCTTTGAATTCCACGTTGTGGTGACTTCTTTTAATAATTGTTCAGTCTAATCGTGCGACAAGATCCATGTGCTTTGCAAATCTACTAGGTATATTCTTAAATACTGCGTCAGTAATTCAAATTCACCTTAACTGAAAGTGGCGGCATCATAGGGACCTCTAAGCTTCGTCCTTCAGGATACCATTTGGCACCCACTGCGATTCCTTCATTTTCCCACACATTATCTGACAAGTACTACACTTATCTCTTTTACGTCTCTGGAAATTTACAGAGCACGGGCTAGGCATGCCGAAATGAGCTTTGCAGTGTTCACGGGGCCAATTTGATCTCGATTTAGTTAGCGGTATTTGCATAAATATTAGACTTTAAATTGGGATCCAGCTACAATATATAATAATAACTAGCTGAACCTGTGAAACGTTCATGGCTTTGCAAGGCCTTTCAGACGGACCCGTGAAACATTCATATTTTAGCATGGTTATACCGCACTTACTCTACAACCCTGGAACTTGATATATTAAGACCATCCTGTTATTGTGGCTGATAATAATCCCAGCAGTAGCGTAGCCATAGGGCCTGGAGCGTTGGAGGACGCACTCCCTTCCAAAACAGTTTCAACTCCTCCCCACCTCCACCCACAGCATTGCTTAGGGCCTAGCTTGTTTTGTCAAACAGTTCCTCACTCCACCCACAACGGAAATTTTCCTGGCTACGCTACTGATTCCCAATGAAGCTGCTCCGTCTAACCAAAGACCGCGAAATGCCCACGCAAAAGTAATCATTAAAAAGACCTCGATCAGCTGCGGCGTACTGCTGACCCCCGCCTTATCATAGATAGCCAGCTTCCCGAAGTCATCGAATCTCTAATTTCCTTCCGTCTATTAGTGATGAAAAGCGTGACACACACCGCAGGTACATAGGTAGTTAGGTAGGAAGAGAGGTAGGTAGGATCAAGCGTATTAATATATAGATAATACAGAGAGAGAGAGCGACCACCCGTGGGCATGCTGCTTAATCGAGGCGAAGTTGCTGAAAGAGACCGAAACGGCTGACCAATTCAAAGAGCAACGGCGCCTCGATCGGACTAACAAATGGAAGAGCATGAAGATGCCCGGCCAGTACCTCGAAGCTGTTCAGAACAAAATCGTACCAGACTCTTGGAACTGGCTTCTGAGAGGTGAGCTGAAACGGGAAATAGAAGGCACCATCCTGGCAGCCCAAGAGCAGGCCCTCCTCAGAACCAGGTACATCCAAAACAAGATTGACAAGAGAAACGTCCCTACTCCCTGTAGAATTTGCAGGAGCTCGGATGAAACCATCAACCACGTGATAAGCGGATGCGGAGTGCTGGCGCAAAAGGAGTACAAGCGCAGGCACGATAAAGTTGAACGACACCTTCACGGGACCCTCCTGCGGATCCATGACTTCCTTGTCAGTGAGAGGTGGTACGAGCATGAACTTGCGCCCGTGGTTGAAAACGAAGCCGTGCAGATTTACTGGGACAAGAGGATGGAAACTAATCGAGTACTTCACGCCAACCGACCGGACATCGTCGTAATAGACAAACAGGAGAAGTCGGCCAAACTGATCGACATTTCAATCCCTTTCGACTTCAGAGTCGTGGACAAGGAAGCGGAGAAGAAGGAAAAGTACCGTGACCTTGCCATCGAACTCCAGAGATGGGGCAGATGAAGGTGGACGTCGTTCCAGTGGTCATCGGAGCTCTGGGGGCAATGTCCAAGAATCTTAAGACTGCCTGCGAGAGTTGAAGTGCGGCCATCTCCACCCAGGAACCTTCCAGAAAAGCGCTCTACTTGGAACAGCGCACATCATTCGCAAAGTGCTCTGAGCCTTAGGTCGCGGGATGCGACCGGCGCTAGAGCGTAGAGCTAAACATCGCTCAACCAATTCAAAGTTTGGGTTGTGAAATCCCCTCGATAATTGTAATAACAATAACAATAAAAAGTATAAAATAATAGCAACCCACATCGCTCAGCATAGCATACCTTCAAGTAACTACAGTCTGACAGCCACTAAACGCCAATCCTAGACATTGCGCTACGGAAGTGGGGGGGGGGGACGGGGCGGTCCAGTAGAACCCAACACTTTTGGGCTTCCTTTACTGCTGGCTATAATAGTAATGACAATAGCGATGATAATATTAATAAGTATGCTGCTTAAGTGGAACGATAATGATTAAACTAACATCGTTAGCAGGAGTA
This sequence comes from Parhyale hawaiensis, assembly GCA_001587735.2. NCBI lineage: Eukaryota > Metazoa > Arthropoda > Malacostraca > Amphipoda > Hyalidae > Parhyale > Parhyale hawaiensis. Next base: position 6,870,268 of record LQNS02000141.1, on the reverse strand, counting down.
AGTTGAGTTACCGGAGTCAGTCATTTAAACTATAATTCAGTAATCAAAAATTAATGATCTCTTACATCACTTGCGACAGATCCGATGCTGCGCAGCTTTCATTACAGGGAGCAAAGACAATTATCCTCTAGCGTAATTGTTTGCATTCCATTGGCTGCCAAATCGCAAAAGTGTATGAGTAAGTTTAATTGTACAACTTGTCAATTTGTTGGTAATAAAGAGACCATATAAAGATCTTTGGGAAATCGACCGCTAATCAAATAACTCTTAATGATTAGATAAGAGAAAAGGAGGTAAAAGAATTTCAATATCAATTCCTATCATACGTAACGAATAAATAGAATTAAACTAATTATAATAACAATGGCTAATGAATTGGAAATAAAAAAGCGCGCAAATACTTGAGCAGATTAGAACCTGTGTTCTCAACGATTTTACAAGCAGCAGCTCGATTAATGAATTTCCAATACTATTTTTCTTGCGTCGTCTGGATTCATGAAATTACATACGGAGCCGCTATAGTATTGCTATCTAATGTTTACTGAACACTGTATTGTTTATTAATTAGATACACTGGCTTTTTATATGCCCTACATATCAAAGGAAAAGTCCGCATTAGGCATAAAGTGTACGTACAAGCGTGGTGTCACGGGATTTTTGTTTATTATGTCTTTGCAAGGCAGTTTAGCTACTATATAACGTTCATGACTGTTTCATCAATTTCTTTCGTAATTTACAAGGTACTATAAATTAGGTAGAATTCTGACCTCTTAGCATGTGACCAAGTGACTTTGACTTTGTCTTGTCGTCAGAACTACAACGGAAGTATAATACAGCTGATTAGAGTTACAGCAGTACGATAAAACTCATCTTCGATATCTCAAATAGTATAATTTGATATCTGCGGCATCGCAGTACTTTTTGCAAGTTCGTCACACTGTTCGATTTACGATGCTGCATTCATTTTAAGCCGACTGCCGACATATGACTTTCGTCTGGGCTACCAGTATAGAGCCAACTCACAGAATCTAATTACGCTGATGTGACCGTGACTAGTACTTCAGGCATTCGAACAGTGCACTAAAACTCCTAACTTAAAAGTCGTTACGAATGTATAATCACTCAGAATTACGAGGGGCCGTCGAAACTTTGCCACTGAAACATGCTAAGAAGTAAAGATTTCAGCCCTGGCTGAGATATTCAATAATTTTTGGACAATTTAATAATGTGCAAGCTGAAGCCGCGCCAACGGCTATGTAACAGGCTAAGCTGAGTTGGCTCTCTCCCGGTAGCACGACGAAAGTCGTAGCTGGACACCAGGCTCGATGAAATTCCATACAATTTTCTACAAAACGCACAAATTTAAATTGTGGTGTGCTCATCATCATCAACATCATCGTGTGTCGTGGTGATAAACCTCAGTATGATATCAGTGCAGCACCAACGAATGAACTGGCAATTTGACAGTTATGTAGCGTGATGCTGCTAAAAATATGGTAGGACAAAAAAGGGCTAAAATTGAATGTAGATAAAACCCAATGCGTTAGATTTGGCACTGAGCAACTCTACAAGCAGCTACGTCCTTCCTCTGTCACCTTCAAGAATTCCATTATCCGACCTGTCGTTCTTGTCAAAACACTTCTAGTATGGATGGAAAACGTTTCACGTTTGACGTCCATATTCAGTAATTATGCAGAACGGTGAATGGTACGCTAACATTTCTCCGCAGAAGCAGGTATATTTTGGATCAAAACACGCGCCTACGCTTTTTATAAGCACTCGTCGTTTCTCATTTTAATTACTGTAGTTTGATTTTTTGAGGGAAAAGCTTGCGGCTACCTTATATTAGATGTGCAAAAAGCCCAAAACATTGCTGCATGAGGACCGCAACGTTACTAATCGCGATTATGTTAATTTACTGCTAAAAAGTTCCAATGGCCAAAAATTGACTCGAAATTAAATTAGATGAAGCAAAAATACGTTTTACGCTCATTAGCTACATGACGCTCGTGGAAACGCTGAGGTTGGGCAATTTACCAGCAATAGTGAGACTAGTGGACGATTTTTCCGGCGAAACGATTTGCAAATGGGCTCAACACGCACTCGTACTTGTTGAGAAAGCACTCTCTATTTCTGCCGCTCATCGTTGGAACGATCTTCCAGCTCCTATACAACATGCGGCTGGTTTCAATAATTTCATCAAAACGACGCAATCGCATTTTGAAAATTTCAAATAGTTGTGCCAAGCATTTGCTCAACAAGCGCGACAGTCACTCAATATTGGCAAAAATTTCAGCAGCTCTGCATCTTTTCTCACTTAGAAATAAAAATCTACGCTGATATATCTCCCGTATCAATATTTCTTAGATTGAGTTTAAATCGTACAAAGCACTGCATTTTTCTAAAACTAGCAATTGTATTCTAATGATAATTTTTTTCTCATACGTATAGGACAAAAATAAACCAGCATCTTCCTCAGCAAATATATACACAGTAAAGTTACGCGTGTAATGGGCGGACATTTACTATCCATTGGAGTAAATCTCCATGCCAACTGTGAATATTTTCCCCATGTTAGCTTTATAAGACGGGATACATCAGGATACTGCGCCCACACAGATAAATTCTGCTCAATTACCTGTAGCCGTCACAGTCAATGAGTCAATAATGCCACAGTATCTCTAACTGTAATATGGCTTTAAACTCTAAATATCCTCATTTTCTATCATCTATGGGGAATAATGACGTAAAAACAATGTTCCGTATGCTAACCTTAATTAAGACAGAATACCACAGGACGCTGCACTCTTGGTATATTCAACCCAGCAGCAAGATCACTAAATTGAAGTATCTTCTTTGTATGTTTCTCTCTCTCTTTCTTGGAAACAAAATTAATTATTAACTGGTCTGTGTCTTCTAAGTTTCTCATTCCACTTTTCACCCTGCTCTGAAAGCCTCGAAAACGTATCGTTCGCAAATTCACAACTTCTTGTCCTGGCTTAATTTATTATTCAAACTGTATTTCATATTCTCATTACACTTTTTTGGCGTCACCTCTGTTTAACCGGCGCTTCTCTTAACGCAGGGTAGTGTCACTATCATCTCCTTAATAACATGTAGGCATTGTACCACTGAAACTCTGCAGACCAAATGCTAATGCTCACTTGTATTTGTATTAAGTATTATTCTTATGTTAGTTTACGAACTAGAGGGCACTCTGAGAGCGCATACCTCCGCCAAACAAGGCAACGGTAACGGAAACTTCAAATTGGTTCTGAAACCATGATTTTCTTCATATGAACACACATGAAGGGTTCTGAGGCCTTCGGTATAAGGTGAAAGTAAAGCAATAATTTGATGCTGGTTCAAACGTCTTATAATTTTACATTTCATTGAACACACTGAGACTAACGTCAAAGAGTTTCAAATTATTGACTAGATCGAACAGTTCAAAGTGATTCTGTAATAAAACAAATATCTTTAATGAAAACAGATCTCGATAAAAATAGTAATAAAATTTGTAAATTCAGAAGCTAAGAAACTATTAAAATCTGTATATTTCAATTCAATTATAAGCGTATTCCCGTCCCACCCAGGCCGAGCCACCGCACCACCGGGGCATCTCTCCGTAGAAATACCACCGGAGAGCGGGCCCCCGCGGGGCGGCAGCACAGCCAGGGTACGACGGGATCTAAACATAGCTAATAATTGTACATCGTCGCACTGCAGGGCCGAACACGAAACTAAAGGAGCCTCGGGCTCTGGGCAACGGCCCAACACTTCCGATGCTGGGATTGTTCTTTAGTGTTGGGTTTCGGAAGTGAGGGCCGTGCTTACTACCAAAATCTAATTATTTGTGCCTTTTGACAGTATTAAAAATCCCATTAATTTTCATGAAAATCAATTCTAACCTTTTTAAGTTATGTTGCTAACAAATTATGACAAACATAAGTCAACCACACAAACAGTCCAACCGATCATTCTTCACCAATATTTATTCATTTATGTCTTTTAACATAAGTAACAAGTCCTGTAAATTTCATCAAGATCCATCCATACCTCTCTGAGTTATTGAGCTAACAAGCATAAAGTCAAACATAGCGACAAACAAACAAGCGAACAAAAAATCATCCTCAAAATTTGGTCATTTTCTCTTCGTATTATACCTAACAACTCATATAAATTTTTTGAAAATCTGTCCATTACTTTTCGAGTTATGGCCGTAATAAAAAATAGGCAGACAAACAAACAGACTAATGAACGGATTTTTACCAAAAGTCAATCATATGTTACTGTTAACATGCCTAACAATTCCTGTAAATTTCGTAAAGATCCGTTCCTAACTTTCTGAGTAAGCTTGGTGACAGACAAACACGAGAAAAACAGAAGCTTCTTGGCAGATGTGATAAAACCTCCAGGTACTATGCCCTAAATATGTTGGATACAGCATCCACAAGAGAAAAATATGAGTGTTGTTTGTTTTGACGCTCAATGATCGATACTATAATTTCGGAAATACGCGAATTGTGACGTTCAACGCTCGTTGCAAATACTGCTGCAGGCAGTGTTAAATGCGGTAAAAGAGCATTACGTGCACGGAAGTTATGTGACCTCTCTTAAGCCCGATGCACACGAGAGTCGGAATGCAAAAACGGTTCACGTTATTGGAGGAAGAGTTTCAATGAACTGACTACAGCTCAATGGATTTCAGTAACGTTGCAAATTTTAGATCCATTCTAAGTTAAAAGACATTTTCGATATTGTGCAACCATGCAAATGCCATCGTTGAATAACTGCAGTGATGGATAAAAAATTGAGCAGTTTTTCATATTATGGTATAGGACATGCCGAAGCTGTGCCTGCCACTAGGTAATCGGAAGGGTTGGAAGCAAAGTTCCCGAGCTTCGAGTCTCGTGTGTAGCGGGCTTTATGCTAACACGATGAGCACAAAAAAGGGACAACACAACGAGGCAACGATATAATGCTCATGCTACAAGGGTACAAGGGTAATTTCAAAACTAGTGCCGTTTATTTTTAATTAAAAAAGTTGAAAAGCTACGAAGAAGGAAGTGATACCATTAAAACAAGCGACTTTTCATGCTCCAGAATTTATTTTTTCATGTTGTCACCACCATTCTCATTGCACTTTTGCCCGCAATGAACGACAGTTTTGATGCCGTGGTTCGTAAAAATCAGGACCTGCCGAGACGATCTCTTTTTCAAGTTTCCGATTACGGCGTTGTTTCCGGGGAAACGCTGCCCACGAAATGTGTCCTTCTGAGGTCAGAACAAGAGGAAGTGTGACGGTGACTGTGCCAAATCGAGATTATACAGCACCGACCAGTCGAACTTTGTCACACATTCCGGCCGTGGTTTTCAAACTGATGTGTGGCTTGGAGTTGTCGTGTTGCAATTATGGCTGTATCCCAGGGATGATAACATCGTTTCCAGTGCACTTACACCCACATACAACTCGATACGCACTTCATTCACCGCTATATCCAATCAGTGTGGATGAGTTTATGGAAGCTCACTTTGTTTCCCGGAGTGGTGGCTGGGCATGGGCGTTCAATGAGCACTTTGTCAATCACATCTCCATCACCACTTTTAAATCGACGAACCCTTCTCCTGTGTTAACATCAACTGCATCGGCTTCTTAACCGTACCCCAGGCGCCGGTAAATATTGATCGGTTCAGTTTTTTTCTCTATGGAGGAATTCGTAGTCGCATCTCTGCTTCTGAAGCGCGTCCATGACAGGGATTGCTTGCTCAAATTATTCCACCGTCAATATCTGCAACAGAGAGATAAAATTCTCAGGTCATGAGTGCATAAGTTCAGTGATAATAACAGTACAATTTGCAATCCCCTAGGGTAATTTCGCGGGGCATAAAAAAATGAGACGTTACGTTTGGAACGACCCTCGTAATATACAAGAATGAATCTCCTGAATATTGGAAGCCAAGCGGCTTTTCTTCACGCCACTTTCAATGCGTATAAAATTATATCCAGTGCACCATAAAAGTAAAATATCTAGGCTTATTAATAACAAGCATCTTTTTCTGCGGAAATTCTTATTATTTGCTGCGCATATTCTGACCTCAAGTGAACTACAGTAAGGAGCAGAAATATCAACGATGCTGATGAAGTAAGGAAATTATGCAAAACTTTTTTATTGATCGCAGGGAAAGCTCAAGCTTTGATCATATCTGCTAGACTTCATGTGGAATAAGAAATGAAAGCTCATTGATCTAATTAATGCTTCACTAACAAATTATGACATGATTGGTAGATAACTCAAGTAAATTCGGCTATCTTGAAGATCA
>LQNS02000141.1:6852086-6863879 GCA_001587735.2 Parhyale hawaiensis | reverse complement strand
TTATTGCTCCCAGGGAAAGCTCAAGCTTTGATCATATCTGCTAGACTTCATGTGGAATAAGAAATGAAAGCTCATTGATCTAATTAATGCTTCACTAACAAATTATGACATGATTGGTAGATAACTCAAGTAAATTCGGCTATCTTAAAGATCAGAACGTTTAACGAAATCTTCTCATTGAATAATTATTCAGTGCTATTTGGTATTTTTAGGATAAAATATGTAAATAGGGTTGATTGCTAAAATTTTTATCAGTTCCTTACTGGTTCTTGCATTTTAAACATGGCTAGACAATATTATTAGAAGTTAGAGAACCGATTCCTTGTGAGGTTACGTAATGAAAATAAACGTTCAGTTGTTGACAATACTAAGATTGTGAGAAAATCTAAGTGTTAGTTAGCCTACAGTATTTTAAACAAATTGAGAAAACTGTGTCATGTGAAGCCAAAAAACTACAAAAAAAAAACACGACTCATGAAGTCAGATTGATTTTTAAGGAATCCAAGAATTTATTTACTACGGTACAGCTATTTCGAAAAAGGCTTTCAATAATAATGATGATCATAAAACTTCTATTAAGAACATAACAGGTTCACAAAAAAGCCTAAAAGTACATGGTAAATGACGTCATTTAGCATGCTAAGGGGCAAAGTTAGACAAAAACGGAGGCCATGCACAGGCAAAATACATGAATGCACTCAGCCTACACCTGCGGATATTAGCACTAAAGATCTTCTTCGCATTCAACTACAATACTGATAAAAAAATAGTAGGTAAGTTCAATTTGCTGCAACCTTGCAGAGGTTTGCAAATGATTCTTTCTTTCCCCTCAATATAGGGCTGTTGAAAAATATCTATTCGGTGTGTCAAAATAGAAAGAGTACGGTACCAATATAAGATGTGTTGTATGACAAAGGGATAGTAACAATGATAATGGCATAAGTTGTTATCAAATACTCAATCATTGACATAATAAGAGGCTTACATATAGGCCCACTGTATATTGAATAAAGCAACATAATATCATGTAGCGGCTAAAAAGTAAGCAATAAGAATACAGCGAAAAGCTATTAGAAAAAACATCTCACGTCTGTAGGCGGCAACAAAGAACGTTAAGCAGCAGCAGCAGCAGGTGATATACTCACAGCAGTTAGAGGTGATTTCGATCATGTAAGTCGTGCTCACATAGAGAATCCTGACGCACCGCTACTTGAGAGCCGAACTCTGATAACTCGAGTCAGAGCATTCCTGAAGCAACAAGTTATCAGCAGGTTACTCTCATCTGCAGGTTAAATGCACATTTGCGAGCAAGTAGTGGGTAATGATACGAAATACCCGCTTTTGAGGGTAACCTACCCTGGCGGCTCCCTTCGCGCGTGAGCTTCCGGTTTATAACGTCCAATGCACTACCGGTGTAGCGAGGGTCTGGGAAGTGGGTGGGGCCAGGGAAACCGGACGTAGGTGGAGCCGGAACCTACCCTCAAAAGCGGGTATTTCGGATCGTTACCCACTACTCATATGAGGCAAAGACATCCCTAGCTCCTGTGTATCTGGGAACACTCATCAAACGCCAAAATATATCATAGTACGGAACAGGCAACTTGCTGATGTCCTGCCTCGTGAATTTAGCCCAAAGAGATCTGCAATGGTGAATCTTGACATTGAAGGAGAAGCTATGAAACTTAATATCTTAATATCTGATTGCCGGTGGCACATTTCCTGAAGACTTAATGAAATAGATCTGTGTAATAGAGTACTTTCCGCGAAGCCCTACATTTCTAAAAAGAAACAAGTGGCTCGAAAGATATTTGCTGTTCAACACGACACATGGACTGAAGAATAATGGGATTGTGTTCATTTCAGTGATAAGTCAAAGCTGAACTTGTTCAGCTCTGATGGGATAAGATTCGTTCGATGCATATCCAAGAAGCCATATTTGCCTTATTTATTGATATTAGTAAGGCAGTAGTTGTTCGTAAGGCATTAATTAGATCAATAAGTTTTCATTTTTCATTCCATATGAAGTCTAGTAGACATGTCAGAGTTTCAGCTCTCCCTGTTCTCTATAAAAAAGTAATGAAGTTTTCCTTACTTCATTAGCATCGTTCTGATTCTTAAGCTCGTTACTGTATGTGAATGTTAGCTTATGCTCGTTACTGTATGTGAACGTCCGCAACAGCAAGTGATTTCGTATTAAGGCTATGTAAACTTCAGAGTAGTGTGCGCTTTAATACGATGCGTATACAGCAGCCGTATAAGATATCCACGAGCATACTATTATAATTATTATTGTGACTGTCACATTGGGCCACAAAGGTTACATTTTCTTATTCCCAGCTGCATTACTGCATTAGAATATACAGGCTATTATTAATATTATTATATTTTCAGTTTATCATCTCACTGAGACTCACAGGGTTGTATCATGTATCAGTCTTGATAATTTCTCGAATGTGCCGACTGCAAGTGAGCACAAATACGTCATTCATTCACTCAGTTATTATTTATTTTGCTCGGGCTAAATTTTGCTTACCTGTATGGATTTCAAAATTTTACTGAAGGCATTCAGCACTCCGTAGTATAACCATAACCCTATGAGTTAGCAAATATAAAAAGAAGTATCACTACTCCATTGATGATGGAAAGAAGGTTATGGCATCTGTAGGAGACAATTACGTAATTCGGGGCACAATGATAAATTAAGCAGCGTCTTTTCGTACGGTATTTTTTATTAGACGATCATACCTGGGAACACAGTATCTTTCAGTTACTACCTTAAAACGGTGGCTTTGATTATCATCCTTCTTTGTGAAGGATAGTCAACTCCATTCGTTTCAGTTTATACAGAACTTCCGTATTATGTGTTCCTCGAGCACTCGAAGATCCAAAATGGTGAACCGAATGCTCAAGATTGAAGTTCATCGTCGAGTTAAAGTTAATAGGAATAGATTTCTCACTTAGAAGTGGGCGAATCAAACACGCATTAGGTTTCCGTACCTATGAGAAGGCGCTAATCCTCTCGATGGGGATGCGCCACATCTTAACTAAAGTCACTTTCAATTAGGCTCCGAAATTATACTATGCAAGCCTGACTTGTTCGCAACTTCAGAGATGTATGCTGGCTTCGACCCGAAAATTCGAGTTTCAAGCGCTGCCTCAAAATCGATTACTTCGTAAAAAGATTTCGTAAAAATTAATCTTACTTCATAGAGTTGAGTTTTCATTCGGCTCAGCACAATCGGGTGAAGTTCAACACTCGCGAGACAAAACAAAGTGAAGAAGCAAAAGTTCCCGTCTGTAGTTCGGGACCAGGCAAGTGAGGTGCGTTCGGCTAAGATCGATTCTGACGACCAAATCGGACACGACCTTAATTTCGGCACCCAAGTGTTTGTTCGGAAATGGAGTTAGTTCGGCTATTGGGTAATTCCCTTAGTAGAAAATATCAATATAAACACTTTTTCATCAATAAAAAACTCGAAAAACGCTTAGTTTGTGAGATAATTATGATAATAATGAAGGCTGATTATTAGTTACCTACATGCACTCTGCTCATTATTACACACGAGGGTAATTCTAATACTCAACAACAAGAGATAGATTTTATTAGCAAGAATCTCATTAGAGTAATTGTTCAAAACGTCTACCATGAATAATGATACAAGCACGACACCTTCATCGAAGGGAGTTGCGTACGTTGCTAAAAGAGTCCATGGATCTCTGCGATATCTCCAGCAGCAACTAACATTCGGGCGATAAGTTGTTCTTCCGACTCGACAGGTGTGCCACAAATAAGATTTTTCATATGCCTCCACAGGAAAACGCCTAGCGGAGACATATCAGGTGATCTTGGTGGCCAGGACAGAGCACCATTACGACCAATCCATCGATTTGGAAATTGAAAGTCTAGAAAACGTCTCACATTCAGAGCATAATGTGCATTCAATCCTGCTTTAGTTTGTTATTTTAATTCTCATAATTACCCATGTTCCTGCCTGTTGCGAATCATTAGTCGTGTTTTAAACTTTCTAAGCCCGAGATCTCACAAATTAAGCGTTTTTCGAATTTATTTTATTGATGAAAAAGTGTTTATGTTGATATTTTCTACTAGTAGCCGAAGTTTGTTGCAAGAATTTTGCAACACCCTGTCTATATAGCTAGATCGTACAATATCTGTTACGGAATTTAACTATAACCGTCATTTAGTGTCATCTGTTTAGGTTAGTTGTAACGTCGAACTTTACATCTAAATCCATGGGCTTCTGCTCGTACGTTTCCTGACAGATAAACGCACTGGGCCTTCCTTAGTCCGCAACCACCACCACCACCGACCACCTCCCTACTACAGAGCCCCTTCAAATGACTCCCGCTCATAAGGTTAGGTGAAGCCAGGACTAGTTCCTGTCACGTCCCGAAGTGTTTTTATTGAATGTATGTGCTTTTTGTGTTTTATTAGTTTCTTAGTGTATTGGTGCATTTTTGGGGGGTATTCGTGTTTTTTTCTTAACATCAATCTATGATTGGCATTACTTAGCGTCTATCATTGATTGGCCATATTTAGCGATAATCTTTGATCGTTTGCATAACCAGTTCTGGCCTTCACCTAACCTAGATGAGAATGAGCTCATTGGCGTGTAGGCTATTACACCTAAACCCTTTAACGTAAGCTAAGTACACTTAGCGAACCTAATTATACTTATGTAATACTTAGCTTTATATACTTAAATTTTCAACGAAAACAATATCACCTCTCTCACTTCGCTCGCGAGTGATGAATAAACAAACTCGACAAAAACATAACCTCCTTGACGGAGGTAACTAACAATACCCTTTGTTTTTTGTTTTTGTTCGGGTGTTTGACTTTATCTTCATCTGGAGTGGAGATGATTTTAACGCTCCGACAGAGTAGAAGGAGCTAGTATCTCCCATCTTTTGGCAGTTCTGGAAATACGATGGTACCGCTATGTGAGAGAGTGACCGTTGCCACAGTTCAACTCGCTTATAAGACTGAAGATCAAGTTGGTGTGTAACCTGTAGCTTCTGGAGCGGCATCACATTTAGCAACAATAATTAATAATAAAAAGGTGTTGTATGAAACGTATTTTAGACGTTTGAGTAAACTGGTATTCAGGGTTGAAAATCATTTAAACGTACACTGGTTATTATGATTGGATAATTGACAGATTAACGAAACGAAGGTATAAGTATCGGTAGTTGAACAGTCCGATTATGATTTGAAAAGTTAAATTATCGAGAAAATGTTAACTTCGTTAATAGGTGATTAACGAATTAACGCCGTAATGCCCGGTGCTGCAAACATGAACATATACATACATGGATACACATTTCTAGTTAATTCTCTGCTATTAGATTATTCATATACACTTGCAAAACTTGCTGCAAATGACAGGCATGACACGGAACGTCAGCGAGGCGGAAATGCTCCTGCACTTTTGCATATCTCACATGCAAATTTGGCCCGTATGTAAATTGTCTTACTGGCAAATGAGGCTAAGCGACTCTTGTTTACAAAACTGCTTGGCAAAATTCAATTTGCATGCTGTGAAAGCAGGCCAGTCTCGTGTTCCTCCCTGGACAGGNTGCATATCTCACATGCAAATTTGGCCCGTATGTAAATTGTCTTACTGGCAAATGAGGCTAAGCGACTCTTGTTTACAAAACTGCTTGGCAAAATTCAATTTGCATGCTGTGAAAGCAGGCCAGTCTCGTGTTCCTCCCTGGACAGGCTCTGCGCCAGCGATAGCAGCTGCTTCAGGAGGAACGTACGTGTTGCTGTCAGGTGTTGGATAGAATGAAGTAGGGTCCATAGGGGGATTTAATTTAAGAATTATATTTATCATTTCATTGTTTACTTTAAGCCTCCCTAGACATTGCAAAGGTGTTCAACGAGATAAAGAGGAAGTAGGAGCATATATTACGCCGAATGAATCGTGAAAGCAAGGCAAGAAGAAAGTGTTCCTAAACAGGATCGACGCACATGGAAGCAGCAAGTTGGGAAAGAAGGGGAAGAAACGACTAAAGCATCATCATGGAGCGTGCAAATGGAAAGAAACTGGTCACTAAAGAGAGACGGCCCGAAAGACTGACGAAGTCTTGCTTAACTGTTGTGACCCCGGGGATGCTACTCTTCACAAACATAAGATGGGTGAGCCTAATTCAGTCCCAACTGGCTGAGTGGACATATTTAACCCTTTAAGGACCACGTTTCCGTTTCTCTCAGATTTTTGAAAATAGTCTTCAATTGTAGTCCTCCTACTACCGTCTCCTAGTCGCGGCCCTCATAGGTCCAAAAATCACTGATCCCTTCTTTACTTAGGAACCAAATTTTTGCAAAACGGGACTCGTGAAGCCCAGTGGTCCTTAGAGGGTTAAAAAGCAGAGGTCTACTAGTGTTACCTTATCCTATGTGACGAATGTTTTTCTATATATACATATGACCGCAATGCTTTCACAGTTTTCTGCTCCTACTGACAGTATAATTATATTTTCTTTATACTCTTCATTACGGATTTGGCGATCTCATGTGTGATGCATTTTCATACTTGGTTTCCAATATTTTATTTAGTGAATGTTAACGAGTAAATGTACAGGATATACATTAAGTTTCATCAATCATGTAAGACGATATTTTACCTTTACTTAACTAGTTAAATACACTATTTAGTATCAAGTGAACAAAGAAATTGCAAGACATAATTTGAAAACAATCCTCAATCAAAATACATTTCCAATATCAACCGATTTCGTTGCCAAATTTCTATAACGCTTAAAAGCTTCCAGTCACTTTCCGTGGTTCTTCATGAAGCTTTTATTACAAATATTTACGAGAAGTTTTGGCAGCTTCTTCCATGCAGAATTATTCAACTTGTTTGATGTGTAGTCGATTCCTTCCATGGATCTGCATCTTTAAAGCATGCCAAATTTTCAATTGGATTATGGTCGGGAGACTATCTTGGCTATAATGGCGTCACATAGCTTTCGTTGCCTCTCAGCCAGTACTAAGTTGGCTTACATGCATGCATGCTTCGGATCATTATCCTTTGGGAATAGAAAACGGTAATTTTTTACTTCATTGAGGCATCATTTTTAATTTTTTAATCAACTCATTTTTAGATGCAGATACCAAAAATAAAGTTATTTTTTTCGGTCGACTGTACTTTTTGAGATATATAACTTTGAAGTTCCCACTGTTTTCCTATGGGAGAAAAATACCCGGCGATGGTTCCTAACCTAAACTTATTTAAAAGGTTTTCTATCACTATGTGCTATACCGCCGGGTATTCTCTCTCATAGGAAAACAATGGGAACTTCAAAGTCAAGTATCTCGGAAAGTAGAGCTGACCGAAGAAAAAAAAAAGTAATTTTTTGAAATCTGCATCGAAAAATGAGTTGATTAAAAAAAATTGATGCCCCACTAAAGTGAAAATTTACCCAGAAAACCTCCTCCAAGTCCAATGGTCTGAGAGATCTCAAAATTTTTCTACGAAGTATAGTGCACGACATGCTGTCATCCATCTTTTCTTTCGTGATTTCTGTTTTAAAAGTGTCGTTTGATACAAAACCCAAGTCAAAATTTTTTTACCTTCAAATTTTATGATGGCAACAATATTTGAAGAGTTGTGAGCTCAACTATGGCCGACAAGTTCAATTTTAGCTAAATCCGGTCATATTATTTTGTCACAGATATCTTTAGGTCATTTTTATAAGGTTGAGCAATTTCAGGCAGTTTTTCATATGCTTTGGCTCTATAGTAACAGAACTTGCCCAGTTGATTTACGCTACAGGCCGAAGTGATTCAGTGCCCTACTAAATGTGTCCTTGTTACTTCCGTCCCAGCATGCTCGAGACCCTATATATATATACATTTACTCGTGTTATCAAAAGTTCTTCTTCAATTTTTAAGCAATCCACGCTGAAGACGTTTAAAACTTAGAGTACACATTAACTCACTATTTACTGTTACTTTACCCAAACAGAATTCTTGGCAGCTGCAAAAGCAAACATCACCAATTGAAAAATTTTTGGGCCGCCAAAAATTCAGTTGGGGTTAACAAGGGGCCACAAAACTACATAACTTTACAGAGTTTATGGAGTGTTTTCGAGCATAACTTGCTTGTCGCACAGGTTTTAACAGATTCATTTATCATCTGAGTCGCCCCCCCCTGCGCCCCACAACTGTCGGCCTCGCTGTAGCCGACAGAGCCTTTGCACCTGCAGTGGTGGCTTCGAGTTCGCATCCACGCACTACCAGCGGAGATTTTTTCAAAGGACCGTCAAGTTTAAGTTAACTTGACTGTATCTATGCAAAAAGGAGGAAAGGCTAGCTACTCGGAGTTTTCTTTTTTTTTTGAAATCCCGAAGTTAAATTCAAATTGTTATGTAATTATCTGCTTCTCCATTTTATTTTAAAATTATCGATTCTTTAGAAAGAATTCTTCTTCTTAATACGTGATTCCTTGCCTAAAAGAAAAGGCTTATAAATGCGTGAAGCAAAAATCTAAGTTTATTGTTAATCTAGGGTAACACTTCGACATAGGGAATTCAAGTTGAGGGAACAAACGCCAAATCTTAAAAGCTCCGGTCCAAGGTTGCTGCTCCTGGAGTCGCGTGGTCCCAATCCTAGAAAAGAGAAAGTAAGAACGTTCAAGGGTAGGCTGATCTTATAGAATTTGATATTTTAGGCTCTCCTCCTATGGACAGTGCTGTAAATATGGAGGAGAGGCAGGAGGAAGGGACATGAAGTATGCCGAGACAAAGGATCCTGTATAAGGGATTAATAAATTGTGAAAGAAGAAGAAGTACAGTAACAAAGATTACAACAGAATGATGGAAATGTGAAGGAAGCAAAATGGGCACACAATGGGAAAAATGTCCCAAGAGCCTACCTACACAGGGTTAAATGTCCCTAGAGCCTAGCTAGAAGTTTGCTCTTCTTATTGCATTAATATATTTATTTAGAAATGTTCGAAATTTGCTTGTTGCTCATTTTATCACGACCCTAGAAGAATTAAATCAGAGTAGCTGTGAAGTTTCACGGTAATCTTAAAATTTTAATCTGAGAGTACTACAAGGAGATTAAAGCACCTCAAACTTGGGAAACGTACACATGATTCAGCTCTGCGGAATCTCCATTCTCTCAATTGAAGGAAATGGCGAGAAGCAGCTTGTGTTATGAGGGGAAATCCTCCCAAATCACGTACCTGAAGCTTACACGAGGCAGGAATCGAGAAATCCGGAGGAGAGAAGAGCGGAAGCCTCTTCCGACCAGCGCCGCAGTCTATGCAGCATGGAAACTCGTTATCCTCGCATTCCAGGGCATATTCCCGTTATTGGATCCCAGACCACCCAGGCTCACACCTAGGCCAGAGTATAGTCACTAATGAGAAAGAGTAAGATAGATGAGTGCAGATCTACAAGGTGCGGTTCCACGATGTGCTTTTGGAGAGGGCACACGTATAAACGTCCGAGGTCTACAAAGTTCTTCATGAGTCTGAAGAGCAGATGCAGCTACCAGCGAAGTCGAGCGCGACGTTGCCACGTATACAAGGGAACTCTCAAAGCTTTCATCTCACGCACGAATTGTAGGATCTTAATTTTCTTACTGTAATATAGGAGGCCCAGGGGCTTTTTCCTAGTTTAAGATGCTATTATTCTTTTTGTTCAGCATCCCCTTCATGGCAGCCCACACGCACTTGTTCGGGCTGCAGGTAGCGGGCAACTAAACCCAGAGGAGTGTACGGCTGCGGTTAAACACAAATCGTCGAGCTATAGCGCCATCGACGGAAGATTCTTACGCAACGACCCGTGCCCCCACGACCATCTCTAGTTAGTACCTCCGCTGCAGCTGTGGAGCTATCGAATGCTGAGTAAGCACGTCAACCGCTCCAAGAGCTCGCCTGCTTGGTTTGGTATTCGACCCTACGACGTTCGGGGTCATGCGCTCGTCACTCTAGTCGGCCACAACCGCTGACATCACGCAGAATGCAGTAGGGCTGGAGCGATATCCTATAGGCTCTCGGGGCTGGATACGCTCCGTTCTTTTTTGACCATGCCATTTAGTTAAAATTTTATGTGCAGTGGAACGGAAAGACTATTGTGTGCCTGATACGTCATGCTACAAAGGAAGAGAGAACTTCAACTCAGCTCCACACAATGTGTTGCATATGCGTATAATATTCGTACTCTTATTCAGGTTTTTTGATGCACAATGCTGTCCAAAATTCTTGAAGCTTAGCTTCGGTTAGTATCAAATTTATCGTGAATTATCGAAACTATATTGAGTTCGTTCACTTATAGCCCTTAATAAGCTAAACGGACGCCATATATTTTAATTCGACAATTCTAGTCCCACGAAAGAATTTTTGAGCCGCACGGTATTGGATTAGGCATTCGATTCAGCACTTTAAATTGCATTTTAGGCGGTAGTCGCAAGCCACTTGAGTTTGAGACTGCCCGATATTCACACCTTGGGGTAGTACAGGAATGTAAATCGAGCTTTCCAAATTGATACTCCTGGAGAGTTAGGAGCGATCGCTCTAGATTATCTTGTTCAGTGTGGGCGAAGCGAACACGCCCCGACCCTCGGTCATCGAGTAACCATAAAAAATTTTTGTTCACCTAAATGCAAAAACTTGAGACGTATGCGGGCAGTCTCGGCACCCCTCACTTGCTCCACTGTTCTATGGTTTCTGCTTTTTACCTCATAAGGTTTAAATACAATGTTGGTTTTTGTTAGAGAGAGAATTATTACAGCCCAGCAGTATCCGTTGGAATGTATAGAGTTTTCAGCTTGTTTATGTATCTGTCCTTCCGCACCCAGGGTTGCCAAAGTATGGGTTTTTCCCCAAGCTCATGGGGTTTTCCCATAAAATTCCATTTGGCAGCCTTGGCAACGGCATCAGCAGCGGGTGAGCAGCTCAACAGCTATGTAAGCAAGAAGGTAGGAAAGTAATTTCTGATGTGTCCCCTCCCCCCCCAAAAAAAAAATCCTCTACCTTGAGAGAGTCTTCGGAAGAAGTCCAGGTGACGTTTCTCACATCACCTCACGTGTGTGGAGTCACTCTGCTGGGTATCTTCTGTGGTGCCGCAGTTTGCAACCAAAGAGAGAGCCAGCAGCGAATTAAGAAAGTCTCTGGTATTTAATCCAATTAAACACCATTAAATACTTTTTTCTCGTAGGAATGACATTATTTCAAGTGTTCGAAAAAGGTTGCAGGTTCTGATAGGTAATGAGTTAAGCATAATATCTAGTATGCCGCAGCCAGTATCCTGAAGTTGATTGCGGGCTGTGAGGTCCAGACGCACGTCTGTTCTAGTCTGAGTCGTTTGCAATGTAGGATGGTAATCATGTGGCGAGTTTCAGGCTTCCTAGATCTTGCGCAGATCGAGTCTCGCATAGGTAAGCACAGTTGAGCGCTCCGAAATATTATCCAAAATTATTATTACCGGGAAGTATTTTGCGATGATAGCAACATTCGTAACTATTTGAGAAGAACTTAAATTAATTACACTGTGCTCCCTGTGTATAGTATTACATAAGCCATTTCAAGCTATCCAGAATGCAATGATGAATCTACTGAATGAAGCCAGCTGCATAGGAATTTCCACAGTTGGATTCGGAGAACTGAATCCTCACGCTATACTTAGGCCTGGGCCCCACCGGCGAGACTAGTGACGTGCTACGCCACAAATTTGTTGCACGACAAAATGTAACGGAGGGTACAGCAGTCTGCTGCCCCCACCGCCGCAACTGCGATGCCTCGCGACACCCGTGCA
>LQNS02000141.1:6834574-6851762 GCA_001587735.2 Parhyale hawaiensis | reverse complement strand
GACTAGTGACGTGCTACGCGACAAATTTGTTGCACGACAAAATGTAACGGAGGGTACAGCAGTCTGCTGTCCCCACCGCCGCAACTGCGATGCCTCGCGACACCCGTGCATTGCTGCAACACGACTCCCGTATCAATCGCATTGCGTCGCTTGTTGCTTTCTGTGGGGCCCTGGTCTAAAGGTACTGCTCTATGTCAGGTATTAGCTTCTGAGTGTCATTACGAACGTACGTTTCACTCTCGGACAACTATGGCAGGGCTATTATTAGCTAGCTTCTGTTTTCTTCACTCGTTAAATAAAGAGTCACTCTTTGGCCAAGAGCACAGAACTTTCGATGAGTCTACAGCCATATGCAGAATTACTGTGCGAGCAGAGTTACGGTAGCCAAGGGTTAACCGCAACCACGCCACTGCTCACTCAATTGAGAAGAGCACCTAAGCCTGGGCGATATCAGATGGGGGCAAAAGAACGTGGCCTGTGACGTCCGATCGGGAAATTTCAGGTGAACAGCCAATATCTTTAGGAGCAAGCATCACAAAATATCAGCTATTCATGTAGAATTTTGTGATTGGGATGAGTCAACTGGCTGCTACAGTTCCACAGAGATAGGCCAATCTTGGTAAGCTGTATCTTGTTCGAAACTTCAGTCATAAAGGTTAGTTTTGTATCTTCAAACCGTGTTCCAGGCTTTAATCCTTATTTAACCGATCTCTTTTGAGACGGTCTAGAATTTCATCCGACTCCGGTTTGGGTAATCGATTTGGGATTGTAGCCCAAAACTCGATCCCAAGTATAGATAGCGACGTTCGTGAATGAAGTTTACGACAATTTGAAACTAATAATGTCAGCTTGTCCCAATGAAACTGTCCCCATCGATGCTGTTCCAAGCTTGTTAATAGGCTGCCACTCAGCAGACGGCGATGAAAAGCTGGCCATCAAGACGTTCGCCTTGTTCCGCATCAAAACGTGTCCATGTTCCGCATCAAGGCGTCTCCATATTCCGCGTTAAGACGTCTCCATGTTCCGCATCAAGACGCCCTGCATGTTCCGCACCAAGACGCTCTGCATGTTCCGCTTTAAGACGCTCTGCATGTTCCGCTTCAAGACGTCGCCATGTTCCGCATCAAAACGTCTCCATGTTCAGCATCAAGACGTCTCCATATTCCGCATTAAGACGTTTCCATGTTCCGCATCAAGACGCTCTCCATGTTCCGCAACAAGACGCTCTGCATGTTCCGTATCAAGACGCTCTCCATGTTCCGCAACAAGACGCTCTGCATGTTCCGTATCAAGACGCTCTCCATGTTCCGCAACAAGACGCTCTGCATGTTCCGTATCAAGACGCTCTCCATGTTCTGCATCAAGACGCTCNAAGACGCTCTGCATCTTCCGTATCAAGACGCTCTCCATGTTCCGCAACAAGACGCTCTGCATGTTCCGTATCAAGACGCTCTCCATGTTCCGCAACAAGACGCTCTGCATGTTCCGTATCAAGACGCTCTCCATGTTCTGCAACAAGACGCTCTGCATGTTCCGTATCAAGACGCTCTCCATGTTCTGCATCAAGACGCTCTCCAATGCTCCATGTTCCGCATTAAGACGCTTTGCGTGTTCCGCATCAAGACGCTCTGCATATTCTGCATCAAGATGTCTCAATGTTCCGCAACAAGAGGCAGGGCGCTACAAAAGTTGTGAAGTAATCAGGCACTTTGGCAAAAAGTTCAACGCTCACGTCGGCAGAATATTCAAAGAAGCAATATTTCTTTGTGACCTGCTCTAAAAGTGAAAAAGCGACGAATAGGTTATGAATAATGATGAAAAACTGGCAAGGTATTTGAACGGTTAAGAGCAAGCAGCCGAGAGCGAACAGGGAGGACTCACCTGGCGTAAATAACAGTTAGCCTTGACCGCCAATTTAGTGCATTTACCGAGAGTCAAACTAGTAATAGGAGGTGCTGATTCCGCCAAGGAGGTAATATTTTTATCAGGGTTTGCTAGTTATTCTATTTATTTGTCTGCTTGTTAGTAAGATAAGCGAAAAGTTCTGGAAGGATCTTTATGAAATTTGAAGAAACTCTTAGTGATGTCACTAGAAATGGATGATAAAAAATTACGTGATGATCCGCATGCTCTCGTGCTTCATTCTGATCTTCCTCTTGTTTCCCGACTTGCTGTTCCCATGCGCGTTGACTCGTGCATGGGTGCCTCGTTTCTCTTGACATTCTTTGTCCCTTCTAACTTCCTTTCTTTGGATCAGAGTGTGCTCTGTGGGTAGGCAGGCTGAAATTGGGAATATAACAATAATAATGATAATAATAATCAACATACTTATATATCTGTTTTTCCATCTGTTGTTTTATCTATTTTTCAGTGTGTTAGCAAGATAGCTAAAAAGTTATGGATGGATCTTCACGAAACTTACACACACTGTTGGGAATGTTACAAAGAACAGATGATTAAATTAATTTTGGTAGCGATCAAAAAGAAATTCAGTTTTCCTGATCATCTAAATTTTCCCCCACATTGGATGGTTTGGCGAGGTTCTACGCTCTCCCCCCCCCCCAGTCAATAACCACAACCATGATGCAGTGTAGTGTGTATGGCTACAACGCAAGTAGCTGTAGTAAAACAGACGAAAAAGAAGAATGCGTTATATTTTATTCCACACCGAAAGATATGAAAACATGTCGTGATTGCAAGCCGATAGTGAGAGTCGGTGTCCATGGGTCCTACTTTAAAAACGTTGCCAAGGTTCAAAATATTTTAGTGAAGAGTAGCACATAAATCGAACACATCACAACGTTTTTCTAGCTGAATCCGTTCAACCTCTCCTGCTTCGGTGGCCGAACACAAAGTAGGATGTGGAAATGAACGAAGAGTAACACTAGTTTCATTTTAGGTTACTCTGTTGCAGCTGTTGGCGTGGTACTGTACACTGCATTACTGAAGATACTTTCGTTGCAACACTACACGCAACACCGCAACATGGTACTACACGCAACACCGCAACATGGTTATGGTCAATGGGGAGAAGTTGCCACCTATTGAGGGCTTATCGGTCTTCACACCAGTGTTCTAAATTGGCGACGTCATGGCGCTCACGGTTTAGTTTTGCTTGGTCTAGTTGAGTCTCTCCGTTGCTCGATCTTTTTTTTCTTGGTAAATGAAATCTAACGCCTGTAAAATGAAAAGTTAGGAATTTACTGAAATGCTTTATTGCAGACAATTAATGTGATGGCATTGGCTTAGCAAATATTAATTCGCATTTGCACTACAACACTACATTTGCACTACTACTACTACTACTACTACTACTACGCGTACTAGTTTAAGCTAAGCCTATCTGCACCGGTGATCCATATAGGCCAATTGCAATAAGAATTAAGTATTCCACTTAATCAGAAAATTGCCAATATAAATTGTTGTGTGTGTTCAAATTGATACTCTTTTGCATATATGTTTTTCTATTCTTACTCACAGTATTTGTATTGCAGTTACTATTCTTTATGACTTATTATATGTATGTATGTATAATGATCTTAGGAGCATGAATTCCCTATTTTGCCTGATATACTAAATGTGTCTTGAGCCTTCCTTTCAACGGATCAGCTGTGTTGTGGTTAGGAAGGTTTGTACTTCCAAAATCCGCATGGAATCAAATATTCCGTGCAACACCTATATACTTGCTCCAAGTACGCTTATTTATCTGGATTAGTATTGTGGCCTGATAGGTTTATTACCCACAGACACACGTTACAGAGCTAATTTTAATGACATTTCTGGTTACAACTCACTACAGTGATATACCTGCATACCCACTGGCAAGTTAACCCCACTCTTGCATGGGAGTTGCTACGTGTACTACCGATTTAGCGTGGTTGGGGGACAGCTAGGCTTAACGTGGCATGTGCACTACCTGATGCTTACGGTACTTACACTTCTAAAGTTTATAGGCGACTCACAGTCTCAGGACATGCCTATTGTAGGTTGAAGAAAGGAGCACATTTGAGGGATATAAAGCTCTCATTCAAGTGTCTTTTCTTATCTGCAGCTCCGGCAGATAATTAACAAAGGCTTCAAAAGCACGAGCCTGCTACATGCAGTCGGTTACGTGCACTGCAGTTATTGTGATGTGTAATTTTTTCCAACGTTGGAGCTGGAGGCAGCGGCGTCACATCAGGAGAATCATAAGGCGCACGACCATCACCAGGTGAACGGAGGTAAGGCCTGCACTAGTTGGTGGCAGTAGATACACTATGTCACAGACACCCTTCGACTGGGCAGCGCTTCATCGCTCCTCATAGTTAATTGACTTACGTTTCAGGGTCTGTCACATTGTGTTGTTTGAGCCTGTCTTTAGACTGTTGCTTTTATTTCTCGTCGTCTGGGGCCTGTAAATATTGTATAACCATCTGTGAGCCAAGCTGAAGCATCTGTGAGTCTTATTTACGCACCTATGACTTACGCTTAAGCATATTAAGTCATGTATAACCATCTGAAAGTCATGTTTAACTAGATGAAAACCATGTTTTAAGATTTGTGAGTTATGTTTAAGCTGCTGTCGAAATATCGGTCACTCGCTTTCAGAATGCAGCAGGAAAAATTCTGGTACTCGAAACCAATCGCTATGGACGGCCTGTTGACTCTTACTGACTTCAGACTGACATGCGCAGACAGTGGCTTTGAAATACGATTGGGAAAAACAACCATTGAGAAAATATGCATGCAAATTGTTTTTCTCTTTGCTTGTTTCCAACCAAATCACAAGCCATCACTATTGCCTGGTCTAACTCACAAATACCAGCCTCATTGCTCTGTTTTCGATACATCATAGTTATGCGTACATCACAAAGCACTCGGACTCTAGCCACACTTTGAGTAATTAGCATCAGAGCTACCCCACAGAATCATGTGGCTTCCCCTAACCCAAAAGAGAGGCATGCAATTCGAAACATTCCAGTTCGGTTTCGCAAGGTTATCCCTAAGGAGAGCTCAGAAAGCTTTCATTCTTAGCAGGAATAAGTAAAGTAATCTGAGATTGCGACATGTCTGTTGGCTTCCCAGAGGGAAACTTTAATTGTTCGGGTGGAAAAGCTGCCCCGAGCTCGCTACGCTGGAGACATTCTGTATTGCCAGGGACGGTACAAATGGCGCCATTCAATCAGGAAACTGCAAAAATATCCGTCTATTTTTACAAAGGCTGATCGCAATGGATCTCTGAGGAAGGGAATGCCTTCGAACGGGTAATTAATCGTGATATTTTTTAGACTAACACCGTACTCTCTTGGTAATATAATCCCGATATGCTGGTTCGAGAGGGACTTACTTTCATGTGCGCTTTTTTAAAGATATTTTTTTCCAAAGCTATCCACTTCAGTCAGCAGGCGCTTTGTAGTGCTGGGGAATGCTAGCTAGTAAATAGATGTTAGTTTGGTTGACAGCAGTGTTGATTAGTCAATAGGAAAATATAATTATGCGCCGATTATAATTTGCTGCTACACTGATGCTTCTGATTATCCTATTGGGCGGGCCCACTTTGTTGCCTACCACTTGCATACTCCTACTAATTAATGCCTCTTTATTCTGTTCTTCCTTTTATTTTCAGACTAACTGTTCTCATGCGTTGAGCCTGTGTGGGAACACCCTTGTCATGGGTTCCACGTTTGTATCAAGGTACTGTATCCTTTATTTCCTCCTCTGTGAGTTCGCCTTTGCTGTGTAAACGGAGTCTTAAACTAGCAATAATTTCAGATGGGGCAATAACAACTAGAGTATTCAGAGACACACACAGTCTGTAGCATAGAAAAACAAGACCCTCGCTGAAACTGAGCACCTCGTACAGACTTTGTACCGGGATGCGGACACACAAGTGTAAAGCCCCACACTGCCGCTGCCCACTTCAGCTACCCCACACATCGTTTTCGCTTCGCGCACTGTACGAGGAGATGCAGAATAATACTACAACAATATACAACAACCAAATATACGAGACAACTGTATTCTTGCTGCATATACAAAGGAAATGATATAGAGATGTGTGATAATTAGTGAGCTTTAGTACAACGTTTTTTTCCATTTCCGACAAAAAAGAAAGTTTGATATTGGGCAAATACCGACAATTATCTTCACTGTGATCTGTGGAACAGAAGTGCGTTTTTTATTGAAAAATTGTCATTAAGCTCAAATTAGACGTACAGAAAATCTTTGTTTCAATATGGGATTGAAATTCTGAAGCATTTTCTATTGTAGCACGGATACCTTTCTCCATGCTTAGCGAAAGGTATGATGTCCGGAACATCTCTGTAATTGTGAATAGTGAAATTTCCAAAAGAATTATTTTGGAGCTCGAGTATCGTTTCTGTCTTTAGTGCTCTGCAATACTCATGCTCTTTCCGACGCGAATGAATTTGTTTCCCATTGTGACCTAGAGTTAAATTTTAAATCTCCAAATCAATGATAATGATGCCTAACTATCAAACTATCAATATCTGATATCAACAAATAGAGATATGTTGAAAGTAGTGAAGAAAGACGAATAGTTCTTTCCTGTACCTCTGTGTCTTTATACTGCCATGACACACACATGACCGTTCCTTCACTGACACTTTCTACAAATCTTTGAATTCATTCCTTTATGTCTGGATCTTTAACTTCCATGTCGCACATGACCGTTCCTTCAACTGTCATTTTCTACAAATCCTTTAATTCAGTCCTGTACGTCTGGATCCTTTTATTTCCATGTCGCACATGGCCGTTCCTTCAACTTACACTTTCTACAAATCTTTTTATTCAGTCCTCTACGTCTGGATCCTTTAATTTCCATGTCGCACATGACCGTTCCTTCAACTGACACCACTCGTGAACCTCTATCGTCAGTCATCGGTCGAATTAGAGATTCTGAGCAACAGCAATTGAAGCGCACGTAATTAGGGCAACTTTTGATGTGATGAGTTCCGTATTGTAATATTTCTGCCACAGAATCCTTCACATCACAGGCGCCGGCAAAAGAAGACCGAAGCAAATGAGACGCTTGCAATATTCGCTGCTCTCATATGTTGTCCTTCAGAATTTTATGCTCCGTTGTAGGAGAATTTTATCTTTATAAGCCAGTAATATCATCTATCAATCCTTAGATTGTTATCATTTGTTACTTTTTAAATTACTGGTGAAGCAAAAACGAATTTGGAGAGTACATGCAGTGCAGTGCATGGGCGATGCTTTAAGTATTGTTGATCGAATCAGTCTAGCTGTCTATTATTTAGTCACCATCATTCATTTAGTTAAGTGAGGTACCCTGCTCTGTGTTATGTAGCTGTACTTAGAAATTGTTTAGACTATTGGAATAAATTTTGTCTCCTGGTTTAGACTGCCATTACGTATAACTTCTCATTGACCGCTAGATGTTTAGATCAGACTTATTTACAACTTGAAAATATGAAAAAATTTTGGCGTTGGATCTAATGTAATAGTTTGCTGCATTCAGTTATAATTTGACTACTTTGGTGTTGAGCATAATATAAAAGATTGCTATCTGCAAAAAAATATGAAAAAAATATTTGATGCACAGCGTTGCGCAAAAGTATTGCATTATTCGGCCAAAAATCAAAACCAATGCGTTTGACGTAACAATCAACCATGGAGCTATTCTATAGAACCTGCAGCCATGCATGCAGTCTATCCTCCTTAACTTGGATATTGGCTGATGGCGATGCAGAAACAAAGATCTTAAGCGTATTAGCGCAGCATTAGCGCCGACAGACATAGCTTTGTTGAATTTGTTAGTTTCATTGCCAATATTGACTTGAAACTGCTGTGGCATGCAACCGTCGTTGCTGCTTCTTACTTCGTATTTGTTAAATACCAAAGGCTGACGAAGAATTTGCTCCGATAAAGCTTTATCTCTGCAGATAATGATAGCTGTAAGCAAAATTGGTATGCAAAACCGTTGTGGTGATATATAATTGTTACTAAATGTATGTAGCTGGTGACTATAGGCCTCTCGATCACTGCTCAAGAGAAGCGTATTGCATGGTGGCTTACACGAACATAGAGGTATATCATATTTTTTATATCTTTATTCTACCAATTGATAGTTAAATGTTTCTTCTTCGTGATAGCGTGACATAAGTGCATACTGTAAGATTTCATATTATATAAAGTAGTCGTTAACGCATTCTTCGTCATTCGCCCGTTACTATATTTTCTAAGCATACCTGCAGTGTCTAGGAGTGCTGTCTCCCTCGTCTTTGCACTGGAATTTCTATCCTCAAGCCAGGGAGGACATTTTGATGATCGGGAGTGCAGCGTTGGCTTTTCTGTCTTTCATAGACCACTGGGGCATTGGCCTTTAACCAGAAATGTTGACCGTCGCGGGAGAGGGCAGTTGTCAAATGAGTCTGCTGTCTACAGCGCCATAGCGCGATAGCTCAGACGATATGTAGTCGACTGCAGCCAAACGCACTAGGCTCTAATAGGCATTTATCTGGAAACGAACCAGTGCACGAAGGCAGCTTGGTTAGGGTGTACGATGAAGGCGCCTCTACCTTTACCTGAATAGAAGCGATAATTTTTTTTTCCATTATTTTCCTGTGGAAACGGAATTACTTTAGGTTTCAATTTCACAAGAAGTAATTTTCAAAAGATTAAGTAAGTTGCAAGGTGGTGTGGAGCTATAAAGTACAGTGTGGTTTTATATATAAGATACTAATATTAACAAAAAACTAATGTTAAAGTCTATTTAAACTAAATAAAAATCGTAATTCTAACTTAGCATGCAAGTTTTTGTGACATAAGTTGATTCAAGAGTTCAAGTGCTGTGATCTCGAATTTTCAATTTTCATCAGTCTCATTATGTCCTGAGAACACAAGGTGATCATGGATTTTGCTATTAATAGTTTTCAACTACTTATTATAGGGAAAAGTAATACCTTTGTATTGGTCAGTCGTCGTTTCCAATTGCTTTCTCCGTGGTTTGTCCACATAAGAGCAGTACACTGACTGCTCTGGGATTTCAAGATTACCGAGAAAGCAAATGAATGTGGAAGATTATGTTTAAATTCAAAGCAATTATTCAACTGAATTTGATTTTGCAAAAAAAAAAAAAAAATAAGGAAGAAGAAAAACTCTCACATTGGCTTGTGGGTAAATTCTCGTATGAGTCTGTAGTTCCAAGTTTCGTTAAGGATTAAGATTCCTTAGAAATGACACACTGAACTATATTAACTTTCTACAGTTGGTTTCTTAAGGGCTACATTATATAACAGCTCTAATGTTCTGCGAAATACATATTGAACTAAAACGATGGGAGTAATTTCTGCATCATCTAATATTCAAGGAATGCTAAGTCTCAGTCAAAGAATGTTTAGAGAAAACAGATTTTAATACTCGAAGAACTGAGCAAGAAATTAGATTTTGTTCGAATATTGTTGACACCCACGAACAAAATTTCATACCAAAGGCCTTTGTAAATACAGAATTTCGTGAAAATGATTTCTGATGAAACCGAAAGCTCTCGAATAATCTTGTTTCAATACGATATAAAGGAAAATAAGATGTTACGGATTTTGTTATGAGAGGCTATGTAGGTGAAATTGGTACTGTCGCCAGAGAAGACTGGATCGTTTTCTAGCTAACTTCACTTAATTGTCGTTTTCATACAACGATCAAGATAATCTAATCTGTTTCGGTTTAACATATCCTTATCTTTTTTCAGTTATGATTTGATGGTTGCTAAACCCAACGTTGTACAAACTGCCTACACACAACGTGCCCATGCTGTCCACAACAAACACAGAAAACGCGAAAGCACAGACTTCGCCGGCACAGCTCACTATGCCACACCGCCAACACAAACGTGACTTACCTCGAGGGTAAATTAAGTCTTACCGCCCGTTCTCCAGATCGCCTGCCCTCACAAAGCGCCTGAACCTCGCCTTCCAAGTCACCACAGCCTCTGCTGTCGGCCGCAAAACGGGCCACAACGCGCTCGAAGGCACACAACACGACAGGGAAAGCAATACAACCTCACTCTTACGCATCTCTGGATTGATGTGGCAAGCATGCATGCGCAGACCATAGCTAGCGGGTTCCCCAATAATATCAGACTTTCTTTGACAGGTTAAAGTCAAGTTCCTAGACAACCTATAGGCTTTCTACTAGTCGCTCTATGAGTTTCAGCCTTGACGTTATGGCTATTTAAAGTTCAATCGATTTGCAGGTACCTCCTGAAACGCGAAATGAAGGGGAGGGTCAGAAGCCACGATTGAAGTTTGGGAAAAGGTTAGAAGTCAAAGCTGAGTACGAGGATTGGAGTATTGCGATCTGTGTGTGCGAATCGATGACACTTTTATGTCGGGACTCGGGGTACTTCGGGTATGTTCGATTGGACAGCGAAATTGAGCTTTCGAGGCTTGACTTCGCCGAAACTTTAGTTAGAAGATTTGATTTCGCCACCTTAAAACGCGTTACAAGAGTTAGAAGCAGCACGATTGCTTCGAGCCTGCTCTAAACTCTATACTATGGAGCATGATTGAATTACTGGAATTTTATTATAGCCGATAGGGGGTCAACGCCTGAAACTGAATTCAGAGGGTGGATGTTAGTGCACCTGCCTAAATTTCAAACAAGTCAAGCCTGGCTGGCATAATTTTAGAGCCCAAATGGACTGTGTACATGCTCTTCATGTCTCCGAAAAGTTAGAGTTCACGAGGTTGACTAAACAAGGTCTCGCACTGCCCATCGATGGAACACAATGTTTATGGAACAGCAGGCAAGTGATGCTAAATACATAAAATGGGCGCTTAATGAGCAGATCTTTATCTTGGTTCTCATTCACTATTATGTGTATAGAAAATGCCGTAATATTTAGAGAATATGTTCTTAGGGGTAGCCTACAACAAATCACTTGGTGATCTTCTTCTTTTTCAGTAGTGTTGGGAGGAGGGTTGAGGCTCGGCTGCGGCAATTCCTCCTTGAAGTCTTGCAGTAGGTGGCCACAGATTAGGAGACTCAGGTTACATTTGGCTCAAAAGTTTTGTCTTCCTCAGGTATCCCAAAGGGCACCATATATCGATTTCTTTTCCTCTGTGCCTCAAGACGAGCAAGTAGAACTACAATTGAAGGCTCAGATATACCCACCGCAGCAAGATCTAAGAACAGGACAATCTGAGAGGTAGAATACATGAGCGAAGGAAGTGTTCAATGGTGTCTGGAATTCTGCATAGACTACAAAGTGGACTTTCATTGATACCGAAGCAATGAAAGTATGAAGCAACACCAGCATGCCCAATACGGAGGTGAGAGAGAACAACCTCCTCCCGACGAGGACAAATTGAGCAAATTGAGCGGCGCAGAGAGGCGAGAAAACTGCCTTTGCCTGAAGAAGCTATAGTCTGTTTCCATTTAGCCTGCCGAGGACCAGCTTACTACGGAGCTCATGGAGTTGGAAAGACGTCGTGAGTGGGAAATGGTCAGTCCTAAAGTTTTTATGGGCTAGCTGAGCAGACCTATTTGCCACTTCATTGCCAGTCACTCATATGCAGTATATGTGAGCTCTGACCCGCTGCAGGTGAACACTTCTATAGGCATTGCAAGCTAATTAAGAGGATCTCTCCGATAATCTGGGTCTCCAAAGGGGGTAGGTGTCCTTCATTAAGCAGCGACTCAAGAAGAGACGACAGCCTGTGAGTTACTATTTTGTCAGCAGCCAGGTAATTGTAAAGAAAAGTTAGAGCTTGGAAAACAGCAAAGGCTTCATCGTTATGTATGGTATACCTGGAGCAAATTTTGAAGAAACAGCTCTAACTCTTTAGACTCTAACTCTAATGTCGGTACGTAGGTAGCATACGCTCCACTCTGCAGCTTTGATTGCATCAGTTTAAATTTCTATGAATTGGGGATAGATAGTTGCCATAAAAAATCCCGGAGAACGGACAGGTTTTGGCCTACGTTGAAGTTGACATATACTAGGTTGCTCAATGTCGACAGGGAGGAATAGTTGGTTTTGCCGAGTGAGGGTCTTGCCAGGATGAAAAGCCAAGTGACAGAAGACTGGAGGTGCCGCTTTAAAAAGGTACTATGAATGCCTCCACTTCGAGAGATATCTGAGGTGAGGTTTTTCTAGCACCCAGTATAAGACACAGACAAGAATTCTGGAGTCTTCCAGTTTTTGTCGGGATTTCTGACAGGTACTGGATTGCAGGATTGCTCCATAGTCTAGTTTGAATCAGATTAGGGCAGTATAGATGGTGCTGAGGATTTTCTGTGTAGCAACCAAAGAAGTGGAGGATACAGACCTCAAGATGTTTCACTCAGTGATATTTTGCTATGATTCTACGTCCTAAAATTTATTTATGTATCATTTATACCTCTATCAAATATATTACTTCTATCTGTGAAGGATGAAGTGAGGAATTTATTTTAAACATGCGCGAAATAATATATTTTTAATGGTGACAAATTAATTATGGTAACAGAGGTCGAATTGAGATCTGGTTGGTTTAAAAATTTTAAACGAATTAATGGTATCGACATATCAAGATCGGACGAATTAAGAGAGTTACCTGTATTTTGGATTTGTTTGCAATGAACAATGGATTATAGTTTACTACTTCCTGCATGAGGGACAAATGACACAGGACTTTGCATGTGATGACAGAATACCAAATGTCGGTTCAGCGCGGACCGTTTGTTTGATGCTCGGTGGTGGAGAGGCTTCAGACTGAGCTGCTTGAAGCACCTCGCTCTCACCGAGACATTCTAAAATAATAATGCGTGTTGGAACTCGACACAATGCGCACGCGGTCATGGCAATGCAACTCGACCGAACGAGGCATATATTGCGCTCGCGATCAATTCGCGAAGTGAAATAGCAGTAATTTTTTATTTTTAGTTTAATGTATGTTTTATTCATGTTGCCCATTACTTTCGGAGGATGAAGGGAGGGGGGGGGATTTTATGACGGAGTATACAAAGCAGCTAAGGTTGAAAGTCTGTTTCAGGAATTTCTACAGCTGCATACAAGACGATCGATCTATTGGCCTGTTCGATAGGGCGCCGAGATTAAGTCTTCGAGGCTCGACTTGACGCTTCCGTCAAAAGCCTTGGCTTTGTCTCTTTGAAAAGCTTGTAGGTGTTAGGGGCATCGCGATTATGTTTAGTAGGCTGAAAACTGCATTTTACAGAGCGGGATTAAGCTTCTGGTTGTCCCAAGGATAGCGCGCAGATGACAGTCATCTTCGCTGTTTTCGACTGGATAGTATTGTGGGTAGATCCCGCTTGCCGCGACATGTTAATGCACACGCAGCAGTGACACTTGTTTATGATTGCAATATTTTAGAGCAAAGCTATTACAAATTGCATAAAAAACTGAAATACCAAATATTAATTTAATAAGTGTTATTGTTTACTTACGCGTCGGTTTTTATTCACTGTTTTTAGTGTCAGCGACTGAATATTTAGTACGATCTTGTAGCTAGTAAACGAAACCTTGACAGGTACGTTTTCTGTTGGCTATCATCGTTGTAACCTGAAGACGAATTCATCTTATACTGCATTGCAATTGACACCATTTAAAGTAATTGTTTTTAAAGAAAAACGGTGGCATTACGTTGGAAGTAGTGGATAGATAACCGGGAAAATTGAAGGGCAAGTTGCCATGAATTGATAGAAGGCTGCGGAAAGGATTGACTGAGATCCATCCTGCTGAATGCACCCTTCGGGCAACGTTTTCACTGAGTCTGGTAGAGCATTTGTAGGCGAAATGCCACTCCCGGCAATTTTTTTTGCTGCTCGTCTGCATTGGGCTTTAGAGGCTCAGTCCCTGAAATTCAATTCTGTGCGTCGAAGTCAGTGCGCCTGCGTGAAGTTTCGAAGGCTTGATTGTGGTGCTCGTTCGAGTGTATTCTATCTGTAATGTTATTCTGCTTGTACGTCTTTAGTTTTTTTAGGTCGGTAAACGTGTAACTTCCAAGACTCTCTCAGTTTGGCTGGAAGGAACTTCAGTCATTTTTGTATTTTTCGACACTTATTAAAAGATTGAAGGGCTAGTGCGAGAAGTACAGAAACGCATTCATAACACCTCCGGGCCTTTCTGCTCTAGTCACATTAGTTCTCTAATCTAAATCTGCTTCCAAGTGAAGATCTAAGCTTCATTTTAAGGGTATCATACTAACCGACTGTAATTTTTTCACGTCATTAATATTAACTCTGTTAGCACGGTTGGAGACAGACGCAGAAATTCTAAGCGCACCAGAAATGACGTTTTGAGACCATTGTGACGTCATCATTGACTCTTAGCGCTGCTGGAGGCATCTAAACAGCGCTGGTATCATGGCTATGAACATGTTATTTAAAGCAGGGGATCACTTCTTACGTAGTCGTCTTACAACTTAAGTCCTCTGCAGTGGGACCAAAAATGGGTGCGCGGTGGCTGTTTCATGGCAGCCTTTTGAAGCGGCGTTCTGATGAGCTCTGTTCTCGAGGTCAGTTTAGTTAATATACTCAATACTCAATAGCTCGGCCAGCACCCGATCAGCAGCCATTTGGTCAAGCGTGAGTGGGTTGGCGGCACCTGCTTACAAACAATTGTTTTTCAGGAATCAGAAACGGGTGAATATTTATGGAGTGTTGTATTCTGGATACCGAAGGCCATTTAGCTCCAGCGCACAGAAAATTGAAAATCTGAAGTCTTTCTCTCGTGGACGGTATTTGCAGCTAATGCAAATGAAGAAGATGTTGAATAAATTAGCAGACATCATCAAGATCTTGATGATGTCTGCTAATTCATTCAACAACGATGGTCCAAGACGTCCAATCTTCCAGAAAATGAAGAAGAGCAAGAGTCTACTGCTTTATAGCTAAAAGAAATCTCAGCTGGCATCTACGCCACCCATTCCAGCCAGACAGCCAGCGTGCAAATCAGCCAGCAATCCCGCCCGCTCGCACCATGACGTGGCCCGCAGACCGCCGTGCATAATTTCGATCATGTCGTCTCCCTCTATACTTACTCTGATCGTAGCATAGCCAGAGTTCAGTACGGTAACACAAAGCAAGCGGTGGTGGACTGCCCCGTTTAAAGCGTTTTTCTTAAATTGCAAGTGCAATATCTAGAGAAACGCAACAACTTTACAAAAAAGGGAGTTACAGTAAAGGGAATCTGTTATTGAAGAAATTACTTCAGTCTGCACTATTTATTGTGCAGTTATAGCATCCAGTAAAATGTAAGCGTAATGTGCTACGAGAGAATATCCATGGGTCCTGCAATAGTGTTATAAAGGTCAGATATCCCAATAAAAAAATGAAATACCAAGATTATGAAGGGCTGAAATATACACAAGCTATGGGAAACGGAGCGTAAAAAAGGCGTGTCATAGCATTGCTACGTTTGACTACATTTAAACAAGTAAAAGCATTAATTAACCGTGTAATTTCCACGGGTTCCGCTCGTAATATTATTTTGCTCTTGGTTCCATTCGTAGGTCTGTTTACGTTACACTGTCAGTACTACATCGAATAATAATCAACATGTAAAAAGCTCTGACTTTGTGTGGAACGTGCTGCAAACATAGCTATATTTTTTTCGCTGCTCGAAAAAATATCCGTCGGTTGCAAAGTGAAGACCTCGAGTCCTTATACTGGGTGTCTAAAAAAATGCTACATTTTACTTTGGCTGCTGTTTCAATATTATTATAGTTAGGAGTATGAAATGGATCTCATTCGAAAGAGCAGATTCCATAGTTCCGTTTCGGTATATAAAATGCATTCCCAACCCATATAGTATGGCGCACTAAACTTGAAATTTATTTCATAATATTCCTTTAATATGCAGCTAACTTTGGAACTTAGAATATTCACAGTAGAGTCATTTGGAAATCATAAATCCGAAATCATTGTTCTACGGTCATTTCAGCAAAATTTCGGAATAAGAATAGCAAGACCCACAGTGATAAGAGTCTACAACAAATGTAAAGAAAAAGGCACTACTCACAATTTCAATAAAGGGAATTCGAGACGTCCAAGAACAGGAAGAGCAGAAGACAACATTGATGCTCAACATTTTGACTGACCCGAATATTTCCCTTAGAAAACTGTCTGCTGTTACCCAATTAAGCAAAACAGCTTGTCAGCGCATTTGTCGAAAAGACCTTCAGCTAAAACCGTATAAATTACAATCCATAAAGAGATTTCGGGCATTGATAAGGACCGTCGTCTATTGTTTTGTAACAAGATAAATGATATGGTCATAAATAATACGTTATCTTTGACAAACGTTATTTTCAGCGACGAATGTCACATTTACCTGAAAGGAACGCCAAACAGACAAAATTTTCGTTATTGGTCACCAACCAAACCTGTCATGTTCACGGAAAAACCTCTTCAATCTCCCAAAGTAACAGTGAGGTGTGGACTAAGCGACAACAGGATATATGGCCCTTGCTTCTTCGACGATCCCAATGCCATGGAAGCATAGTCAATAAACAGAGTGACTTATTTGGATATGCTGAAAGAAGCTTTTCATGGTGGCACACATCCTGATCAATGGTTTCAACAAGATGGCGCAACAGCCCATACTGCCGGTGAAGTTATGGCTTGGTTAATGAAAAATTTCCTCGACGGCTAATTTCCCATTGTTTGGAGTTTCAGTGGCCCCCTAGATCTTCATTGCTCGGAGCTTCAGTGGCCCCCTAGATCTCCTCTTGATTTTTATTTATGTGGATTCGTCAAGGAGAGAGTATTTCACTGTCGTCCAGCAAACATTCGTGAACTAAAATGTTGTTAAAGACGTAATTCGATCCATCGATGTCAACACACTTCAACGGGCTGTCGCGAATTTTCACAATCGTATCAATAAGTGTATCATGGCTAATGGGGGGCACTTTGAGGGATAAACTTACACAGAATGAAAATATAGGATCTAATCTTTTGTTTGATACGTGTTTCATTATCCTAGCTCCAATAGTATTGGAACAGCAGCCAATTGAAAATGTAACTTTTTTTCAGATACCCTGTATATGAGTATCCTCACAACCAATTTTCACCGTTTTTATTTACTAGTATCTATCTATATTATAGTAAGGGTCTATAAACCTTGCTTCTTTATTTATTTGTTTACATGTTTGCCCACAGTTTCTTCACATTAAGACAGGAAGCAATTCGAGCGTGAATGGTTGGGGTCTGCATCGGGGGGGGG
>LQNS02000141.1:6743849-6764631 GCA_001587735.2 Parhyale hawaiensis | reverse complement strand
ATTCATGCAATAATTCAATGACTACTTATCAACTTGCATTATTATTTGTTTATTATTGTTATCATCATTATTATGTTTATTATTCATTATTTAACATTTTCACAAGATATATAGCACAATGCGTAAAGCACCTAATAAGTCCATAACAATAGACTAAATACAAAGAATCTAGTCGGGATTCGATCCGGGGACCTAGAGATTACCACGCCGTCACTCTTACCACTAAGCCACAAACAACTATATAAGAGCAACGCAAGCACGCTAGGTACTTGTGTTGCCCGCTGCGGCGTGATAATCTAGAGTGGCGATATCTCTAGGTCCCCGGATCGAATCCTAACTCGATTCTTTGTATTTATTCTATTTAAACACAAGGGTGGACGGAGAGCCCACTGTCTGGATAATACCAGGTGTTGACGGGACGAGAAACTGTGAGGTATTTCAGGTTATTAATTATTCAGGGTAGACAGATGAGCTGCCTCATACACGTACGGCTCTGCCTTAATATCCTTGCACTGATGCAGCGGGCAACACAAGTACCTTGCGTGCTTGCGTTGCTTTTAGCTGTTTGTGGCTTAGTGGTAAGAGTGGCAGCGTGGTAATCTCTAGGTCCCCGGATCAATCCTGGCTCGTTTCTTTGTATATGTATATATATATATACTTAAATCTTCAACGAAAACATTATCACCTCTCTCACTTCGTTCGCGGGTGATCAGCACCTCTCTCACTTCGCTTGCGAGTGATAATAATAACAACGGGGGAATCAGACAAGCATACGAAGAAGGAGAATGCGCTTCAAATGACGTTTGTTTCGTACTCAGCAGCTGCAACGTTCGCTGCTCGATTCCCTGCATTTTATTCTTATTAGTAGTCCCTCTGTTCTGAAATAGAGGCTTCATAACCACAAATTTCAATTGTCTCATCTTGGTACTCCCTCTGTTCTGAAACGGTTGTTCCTCAGCCTCAAATTTCAATTATTTAAACTTGGTACTCCGTTGGTACTAGCCGGACTACTCAATAACGAACACATTTAAAACTTGTTGCCACCGTCACAAGTCCTAACAACCATAATCTCATGAGAGGAACATCAACAACGTCAATATGTGCGAAAGAGTTCCAAAATATAC
Organism: Parhyale hawaiensis; assembly: GCA_001587735.2. Classification (NCBI taxonomy): domain Eukaryota; kingdom Metazoa; phylum Arthropoda; class Malacostraca; order Amphipoda; family Hyalidae; genus Parhyale; species Parhyale hawaiensis. The sequence goes on along the minus strand of LQNS02000141.1, from coordinate 6,763,507 downwards.
ATGACACGTCACCGAAACATAGATTCTGACCTGTTTGGCCTACAAAGAGGGGAGAAAAATTCTTCCATGGTAGGTACCTTAGTGTCGCACGTCTTTTTGGAAGTACGACGTATCCACGAGAAAAGAATATAAGAGCAAATAAAAATAAAAAAAAACTACAACAAATACCGCAAGAATGTGAGTGAGAGAAGAAGAAGTAACGGTTAACTCGGCAAAGCTGTCATTCCGGCCAGGGCTTCATCTCTCCGCGTGCGTCTAACTATGGGAGTGACGATCGAGGTGGACGCGTAGGTGCCTTCACCAGCCTCCACTGGCTTTGGCGCTCACGGCGCTGAATAGGTAGGTACAACACAAGACTACTAGAGGATTACGAGTATTCTTTCAAGAGGGAGAGAGACAGAGCTTGACAGTAGCTGACTGTAGAATGCTGTGTACACATAATGGTACCGGTTGGGCTATATCTCCTCATGATACCGTTGGCTTCGTAAGCTCATACGCCTTTCATACTTATTTCCTCAAAGTAGTCAGGGCTCCCAATTCCATACCTTCCAGTGGTGCTTATGCTCGCTGCTGCCAGTTGCTCGCTGGAAGACTAGGTTGCGAGTTTAGTAGTTGGAAATTGACTCGGTTCTCATCGTCTCTTGCGACTCCAGTCGGAGACCAGAAAATAATTTTACCGCTCCCATTTCGGCCTTTCTATGTATTTGAAAACAACGAAGGGAAGATGGCAATGGTGTGACTCCACAGAATCGGCCGCGCCAAATACTTTAGATATTAAAACTGAACTGCAGGAGTTAAGTGAAACGTTCTCTTCATACCAGAATTGCAACCGCTTGCATGGATAATGAATGAAGAAGTACCAATACATATTATGTATAGAATCCCTTAAAATAGTTGCATCGGTAATAATTGTTTTTTCCACCTGGCTCTGTAGCAATAATCACTGCCCTTGCAGCACAACGCAACCCTAAAAAATTATCTATCATCACTAATAATTTACAACATTATTTCTCTCGTCTGCTGGATGGCTTTCCTCTCCCTGATGCTCCCTGCCACCACCCCTTCGTTCCCCGTACTTCACTGGCAAGGCCTCCATTTCCACCCTAATTTTTATCTTCGGTTTCCGTATTTCCGGCAGCTTTCATTGCTCAATTACGAGTCTGCTTTCAGGATGTCGATAAGCTCAAGTCGAGCCCAGCGGCTGCTAACTCTTGATCTGCAATATCGACGTTGATCGTTTCACCAACGAGAGAGGAGGTGGAGTTTTCTTTAAAATATATTCCATGATACCAGTTGGATAAATGCGTCAGTTAAATGGTACACCTAAATATGTTACAACAATATCTGCTTTATTACTACTCTACTCACGTAAAGCACATAGGAGGCGCAAGATGGGCTATGAACACTACAATAATATTCTAGCTTCCTTTAAAAAAAAAAAATATGAGTAGGGTGCATGGGGAAGGCCTGTCAATATGTTGGAGCGGAGCACCCCATCAAGTCTGCAAAGGTTACTTCAGCCTTCGAGTTTCTCGCTCCGCGCTTACCTTGATTCCTTAACTTCTGTACTTCTGCTGGCGATTCTTTGCTTTAAGATTTCACTGCTTTCCTGACTCGCTCGTCCCTGCCCGGCGTTCGTCTTTGCATCTGTTCCCCTTTTTCTAACGTGCAGACGTGTCCCGATATAAGAATAGAATGCGGCCCAAATTAGTGGCGAGTTTGACCTCAATTCTAGCCATGTTCCAATTTAAGTACAGAACAGTACGGGAAACCTTCTATCGGTAATTACATTCAAGATTATGTGTGTATGAATAGAAAGAGCAAAATACTTGTGCGTATGATATTACGAAGTGTTTTTTTTATCTATTCTGAAAGGTCCACAACGATAAGATCAAAATGGGGCACCTCTCACATTACGAGTTCTCCACTTCAGACTTATCGTTCTTAAAGCGGAACATGCCTGCCTTACAGCACTAAAACTTTTCCTCTCTTACAACGTCGCTACTTTAGCTGCGGTGGCCTCCAAAAAGCATTTGCATCAATAACATCCAAGCACTTCATATAAATCAAACGCTGTTTTCGACAAAGTGCCATGTAGCTTCACAAGTGCAGTAGAAGGAATGGGAGTTAGGTATCTGTTCGCGCAATTTTCTTTCCTTTGTCATAGAAAAGTGGGTCTCCTAAACCTTGATTTGGGCACTCGTCCTTCATAAAAATGGGCCAAGAGAAAAATTTTCAGCGGTTTTTTGGTCGTAAAGCGCACACCTTCTTCAAACACGGAGCAATAAAAGGGAAAAATTTATGCGGCAGTGCGGGGCTATGCGAGGTCGCTCACAACGATGTGAAGCGAGACTCTACACCCTGTCGGGTCTTATTACCTACGGGAACGAGGTTCTGTTTTTGTCGAGTTTGTCTGTCTGTCAATTAGTGTGTAATTTTCTTTCCCTTTCAACAAGATAACTCAAAAAGCTATGGACGGATCTTTACGAAATATACAGGGATTGTTGAGTATGTTAAGAGCAAGAGATGATTAACTTTTGGTGAAGACCTGTTCAAATGTTTGTCTGCCTCTTATTTCTTAGTACCACTACTCAGAAAGTTATGGACGGATTTTTATGAAATTTACACGACTTGTTTGGTGTATTACGAAAAGTAAATGAGCAGATTTTTGTGATGATCTCTTGGTTCGTTTGTTTGTCTCTGTGTTTGATTTAATGCATGCTAGCACTTGGAAAATTTCAAAAAGTTGTAAGCAAATCTTCGTGAAACAAGAATTGTTAGAAATGTTAAAAGACATGAAATAACAAAATTTTGGGGATGATCGGTTAGTCTGTCATTCGTCTTGCTATTTACTGGACATTTTGTTACACTTTTCTTAATTTACAGAAAGTATTATGAACAAAATTATTCACGTCAAAGGGCTACTTTTCGCCCCGAGACGGTGGTGATCCAGAACGCTTAGGAAATACCAAAGAGCGCTTGATGCAGGTAAGGCAAGCACTTACCTTGTTTATGCATACTAAAGCCGAACCCACACGTCATTCATATCAACGCGTTCGATCAGGTCAACGAACGTGACCTGTGCGTCAACTTTTTCTATCAATGTCTTCACGTGGAAGCGACTCTCATTTGCATCAGTTCAGTTTCGACTTGTGGCTTCATTCACTTCATTATATTATTGTCTAGCTTTTGCGCTTGTTAGAAGGTAAATTTCTCATCCTACAATTTTGTAGCCCGACTTCAAGTGGGCCATCCAATTTTTAGAATATCTATCTATAGTCTGGTGAACTGATTCAAGAGAAATAATCACGCAGTAATCAACTGTTGATTCAAACCAAACATGGCGCCTCTAGTGTGCTTACAGCATATTCGGTTTGTCTTTTTTTCGGTTTGTCTTGTATTTACGAGACAGTGATTTGGTCATTAAGTAGGTGGCAAAAACGCATTTTTATTTCAATTTGTTTAGGATCTGTGGACGCTAAGATAAACGTGACGGATGAAATTCGTTTAAGCAAAAAAAAAAAAAAAAAAAAAAAAAAAGACATGCTTCTTCCTTCAGTCTCCTGCGTTTACTGCAGCTGCTTCTATCAATTCAACGCTCCGCTTCCATCAGTTGANAAAAAAAAAAAAAAAAAGAAACGGACGTGCTTCTTCCTTTAAACTCACGCATTTACCGCAACTCCTTCCATGAATTTACCATCGATTTACCGTCGATGACTTTATTGACGGCCAACAGGCGTAATAGTTCGTATGAGGAGAACAAGTACTGCGTTTCCGTTGCCTCGTAGCCTAGCTGTGTTATAGATTGGGTCAAGCAAATATTTGTAACTCTATGGTAGAGGCGTATTTATCACTCGCGAACGAAGTAAGAGAGGTAATAATGTTTTCGTTGAAGATTTAAGTATTAATAGCAATGAACTGGTCGCTAGGGAACCGTATTCTAAGAATAAAAAGGAGAACCAGGCTACATATAAAAAACATATTTACTATCTGGATCGCAAGCGTTTCGGATCATATTTTATGTCCATCATCAGTGCTGTAAAATAGAGAAAGAAATCGTACATAAAATTGCCGAAGTAAAATTAGGAAGAAAAATATTCACTGTAACACTCTATAAGACGTAAAAAGAAAAACAAAACATAGTAAGATCAGCCTAACTAAGAATTTTCTAAACTACGTGCTAAGTAAAGAACATAACTAGTAACACTAGCCTAACTAAGAATATTCAAGGGAACTGCCGATTGATTATTGTTGAGGACCCGTTTTCGGTGTGAATTACAATAAAATGGATTCTAGTAACCTAAGGTCTTGCACATCATTTGTACTCCCGATTATTGAAAAATTATTGCACTTAATTGGGTGATTATCAGCTAAATTATGATTTCTAATGGCTGAATAAGAAGGTGCTGTAAGCTGTTGCCCCGTACGGTGAGACATTCCCCGGTGTTGCGCTATCCTCACGTGAAGCTGCTCGGAGGTGCTGCCCACGTACGACAGCTGGCAGCTGTCACAAATATATTTATACACAACACCAGAACGAACGAACGCATCCGCCGGATCACAACGTTTAAAGAAAGAAACGTCTGAACAGCTTACAGCCAGTCGAACGAGGTCGTAACTCAAACATTAAGCTATAACACGATAGCCGCAATGCCAATGCGTTTGTTTCCACAGATGTGCACCTACGATACCAAGTGTTCCATTACTCCACTGCGGTTTGCAACAACTGACCTCGTGATCGCGACGATGCTCCTGTTTAGAGCGTTTGCCACGTGGCTGCAAACTTGATATTTCTTTTCCTGAGTTACATTGCAGATCGTCCTGTTTTGTTGACAGCAGAAGGGTTATTTCCGTCAAGATTTACTTTGTTATCCCTGCACTGTTGACACGGGCCTTATTAGGTCGACAGGGACGGCTTGTTCTCTAGCAATCACGTGCGGGGGAGTTGAATTTTTATTGCAAATGTTCAAAGGAAGAGGCTCAGCAAGGGCATAATATCGGTAGTGCAGCACCCTCGCCGTATGTAATATCAGGGCAGATTAACTATAGTTTTTATAAGGCATAGGTAGCATCGGGTGCATTCCCCTACCGAAATAAGTCATCCGCTTTGCATTAAACACCTAAAGAAGATGCAATTATTGCAGTGACGAATAGAATAATAAAGTACACTATGATTCGCTGAAAAATTTATATGCACAGGAGTTAAAGGTCAAAAACATTTCTTTAATTTTTTCCTTCAAAAGAAATGTTTAGGTAAGTCATGGAATAATACAGACGAGGTGCGCGTGGTCCCTCAATTCCTCATCTCAGAGTGAAAGAATTTACTAAACAAGACAGCAATGAGGGTCATTGGGGTGGCGACAGTTGCTATGTCATAGCCTCGTGGGTTTAAATACTTAACAAAAAATCCCAAGACCTTGAGAAATAGTCGAATAAGTGGCAACCCAGTCCAATTATTGTTAACGCGCATCTGCTTGGTGCACCTTTTATGAAACTCTGCCTCTCAAAAAACCTATAGAGCGTCCGAGGCGTACTGGAAAGGGGACGCAGTATAAGGCATAATGCTCAGCTCTGCTAATTTCATTATTTGATCGCAAACGTGTTTAGTTATTCGTTAGTATTAGGTTACAATCCAGCCTCAGCTTGGAGCCCCTAGATGCAGCACCCGGGGTCGGCTATCCCCCCTCGCTTCTCTAGCTACGCCTTTGGCTGAAGTCAACGGTTCTGAGATAACCTGAAGTGCATTCTGAGCTTCTGAGATAAGCAGTTTCGATAAAAAGATATATAGGAAGTTTTTGCGTTAAATAGCTTTGTACGTATGAGCTAAACTGATATTGTTTTCAGAATTGTCAATACAATAGTATTAATATCGCCTATATATCGGGGGAGGGGAGCAAGTTAGAACATAGCCCTTTGGAGCTTACGAAATATAGTTTGGTTTAAATCTCACAAAAGTCTTAAATTTACAATTGCACAACACTATTTAGAACAGCTCAGATCGAATTAACAACTGCACAAAATGGGTGCAACTGCACGTTAGAGCAAACCCTGGAATACACTGATGAAACCAGGAAGGCCAAAGCTAATTTTTGCCTCTCTTTTTCGTTAAGAGTGGGAAATGAAACCTGTAATAAAAGAAATAAACATATGAATAAATAAATTGAAATATAAATAAACACACGACGGTCATTCTTAGTATTAGATTAGATAGATTTTTCAGGAATTACGTTTCCGTCGCAAATGCTTAGTTTTTGAGACATTTCACTTGGAAGTTTCCATAGTTTTCCTATGGGAAAAAATATTCGGCGACCCCATGGGAATGTAAATTACCCTAAACTAACCTTATCTAACCTACCTAACCTTACCATATAGCTAACCTTATCTTACCTAACCTAACCTTAAATTACTTAACCTTACCTAACATAACCTTACCTAACATAACCTTACCTAACATAACCTTACCTTATCTAACCTAACCTTATCTAACCTAACCTTACCTTACCTTACCTAACCTTACCTTACCTAACCTTACCTTACCTTACCTTACCTTACCTTACCTTACCTTACCTTACCTTACCTTACCTTACCTTACCTTACCTTACCTTACCTTACCTTACCTTACCTAACCTTACCTTACCTTACCTAAGCTTACCTTACCTAACCTTACCTTACCTAACCTAACCTAACCTTACCTAACCTTACCTTACCTAACCTTACCTAACCTTACCTTACCTGACCTAACATTTTTCCATATACTAGAAAATCCGTGACAACTTCAAAGTGAAATATCTCGAATACGAAGCATTTCCGACGAAAACGTTATTCATGAAAAAAGTCTTAGAATGCTTTATTCTAAATAAGTATGTAAACATTTTGTTGAATATCGAGTTGTGACCTTAATTAGATAAATAACCATTTCGCCGACAAATGCTCCATACAAGACTCTGTGAAAAGTTACTTCAGAAGCGAAGTCAGTAGGATGTGTCTGGGTCGATGTTGTTCATTGCGTTCGAGCAATTCAAAGCAACTTGCAGTTCAATTTTTCTTCAATATTATCAATCTTTTCATTACTACGATCAGTAATGCATAGTCATTTTTAAACTTACATTGGTCGAGATTCGAAATGCAGTGCCAAAAGTATAAAATTAATTTGTTTCCTAGTGGTCACAATGGTAGCCAGCAGAAAACGTACATGTGATACAAGTCAAAATTTTGTTTACAAACAAGTTACAAGCTCGTAAAAGAATATTTAGTCACTGGGTATTACGCATAGGGTATAAAAACTGGTGTGTAAACTAGCAATATATTTACTAAATTAATATTTTTAATATTTATCCTGTGCTACTTACAATAATTTTACCCCCAAAACTGCAAGTACCATTCACCATTGCGCGTACATGAACATGTCGTGGCAAGCTTGATGTTCAGGTACTAGTGTCTCTTTGGCATCAGCGAAGATGTCGCTCGTCTGAACACGCTATTAGAGTCTACAGCCATATGTGTGCATTCTTCTAGTGACACTACAGCTGCATTAGCTTCCAAATATAGTTACATTATAAATCTGCTTGTCACTCAGTTAGGTAGTTAGTACGGCCGGTACGTTTTCATCAGTGTAAGAGAGGGGAATATTACGGCAACCTTCAGGTATCCTGGATACGACTCTGGAGGTTCAATAGGAGAAGGAACTAAGTTCAGATTTGAGTTGCTACAGCTCGCATGCTCGCGCAGGTATATACTTGGTAGAAGAATCGTTGCTTGACTTGGAATATTTTTCACCCTCCGTTTACATGATACGGATCCGAGGAAATCATAATTGAGAAACAGTGCTTTTTGTTCTGCAAAATTTCCACAGATTTCTTCAGTATATTAGAGAGGGGAAAATTAGATGATATGGGTCTAAGACATCACCGAAGATCATTGCTTTTGTTCCGTGGAACGTCCACTGGTTCCAGGTAGTATACCTTACTAACATTGGTGAAAAGTTTTGTAATATGCTGAAGCCACTCTGTGCTATTACATAGCTCTATGTTGTGTGTCCATTAATCGGAGCGTGTGGGAGTGGCGGAAAGAGAGAGACAAGGATCGTATCAAAAAACCGTAATGTTCAGCTGTTAGTGATGTTAAAAGACATATATGATTAAATTTTGGTGCAGATCGGTTTGTTCGTTTGTGTGTTTGACTCAAGTTTGTCGAAACGTTTGTTAGCAGTTTAACTCAAAAAGTTATGAAAGGATCTTGAAGAAAACTGCACAAGCTGTTATTACATGGCACAAAGGATTAGATTTTGGAGTTTATACAAAGAAAATTATTGTTTCAGAGCCAATTTGAATAGTTTGCTACCGTTGCCTTGCTTGGCGGAGACTTGCGCTCTCATAGTGCTGTAGTTATCAATAAAATCTTAACAATGATAATAGTGTATAGAAGTCACTATTAGACTGGCGCAATAGCGTAATAAAATGGAAAGAATATCCAACATAAAAAAAGGGAAACATCGCGATCTTGTCAGTTGCAAAGTACCGCCACACAAGTTGGAGGACGGTGATTCAAAAATAAATTCTGGGTGTTACAGTGAAAACGTCTAAATACTAATTAAAATACGGTTGCCATCGCAGCAATTATGCTCGTACACATTTTCAAGTCATTCTGTACGTGAAACTTTTAATATCAACAAAAATACTCGAGACGCGGTCAACCCGAAGACTTGCATTTCTTCGACAAAATGACTCTCGAAGTCACGGTCATATGTCCCGAGTTTTGTTTCGTATGCAGCGAAAACGTAGGACGTCTTGCCGCAAGGACTATCGTCTGCAGCGGGCCTTAAACTGCTAAACTATATCCGCCATTATGGAACTATTTGGTATTCCTATTGTGCTTGAATCATAGTTGTAAAACATTACCTGTTCATACGTTAATCTTGATATTTACTCCGTCGTAATTATAATCAGCTGTACATTATTTTATGGCGTTTTACGATACTATCTAGAGATACATTACAGCTAGAGAGCCATTATGGATGAATTTCGAGTGTTGCCATAAGAGCCGGGCCGGGCAGAGGTCTATCAGACGACACGGCCGTCCCAATACATTCTTTGTAATATCAAAGAGCTCCGTCTGGTTCATGCAGTACCACCGATAGCAATCGACTGGATTGGTCATCAGAACTGAGTTCCATTTCCAGTAACCTTGAAAATATGCATCTTATATGCAAATGTTCGGGCAAGCGTTTCTGCCCTCCTTTGAATGCGCTTAACGTAGGATTCCTAAAGAATTTCCACATTCGAAAGTAACTATTGATGAATTTGGCGTCATCCATTCCGTCCCACGCACTTCATGATTATTTTTCAGCAGAGGTCGAGCAGTTCGGATGGAGATAAGCAATCACTGAAACATTGTCTTTAATCTTTCATGTGTATTGATAACGTGTTGTGGCTGCAGTAAATTTATATTGAAAAAACTGAACTGCGACAATTTACCCTTTGTTACAGATAACAATTTTGTGTTTGTTGAAGATCAGTGAAATTGTTACTTTTTTCACGCACGTGTATATCCTGTAAGAGGTAGTTCATTAGTAGAGAAGACAATCATCAGTTTACTAATCAATTATAATACCTTCATGGAGGATATCGGCGGACCTTGTCATTGTCAGAATTTCTATGGGCTTCACACCTCCAAGGATCAACCTATTGAGAGACTTTCCGCAGGGGATGTTGCATCTGGCCACAGTTTCTGCTATTAAGGTTAGTTTTTACTGTTAAGTAGGCATGTCGGTTTTCCTCCTCCTTGTTGTGTCCCTGTTTTCCTGTCAGTAGTAGCGCACCGGCCACACTAGAATATTTAGACTAGAGCTCAAGACGACAATGGTCACCTTATGATGCGTTTGGGTCGGGGTAAAAGTCATTGAAAACTGAACTGCCGCGGCACGGTAAGCTTAACTGCGTGAAGTTGCGGGCTCAAGCAGCCGCTCGCGGCCCAGGCATAGGAGTAAGTTAAGCCGAAGGCCGCAGACCTCCGGCCTATTTTTGCAGACCTTCGGCCTATTTTTGCAGGCTATATTGGCCTATTTTTACAGATCTCTGCCTTTTTTTGTAGATTATCGCCTCTTTTTTTTTTTTTACAGATCTCCACTTTTTTTTGCAAATCTCCGCCATTTTTTGCAGATCTCTGCCCTATGTTTTGCAAGCTTAGGCAGTGACATAGAGGCAAAATGGCCGGAGATCTACGGCCTCCGGCCTGTTTTCACTCCTGTGAGTGGCTGCAAGTGCACATCCCAGATTATAATGCTTGTTTGTTCGACACAATATGGCGCAAGGCAAGGAACACGAAACAAAGCTCATCAAGCTTCATCAAATTGCCCGAGTTAGGTTCGTGTTCACAGCGGAGTCGCCTCATTAGACTGCAAACTTTTTGAGGTTGAGCGATAAGGATTGTCGACTGAATCAGCGACATCAGCAGCGGGGGCGGTGGGTCCGTGGCGGCCAGCATCCCTGCTATTTATAGATACTGGGGCTGGTCGCGAATCTACCAGTATTTTTAAGATATTAAAATAGGTAGTAAATCTGCCAGTTATTTCTAGGCATTTCGGCTACTCTCGAATCTACCGGGAAAATTTTCGACATTCGGGAAAGTAATGAAGCCATCGGCAACTGTAGACTATTTGGGTATAGGTCACGATTCTACTGCTATTTTCCAAATTATCGCGTCGATTCTTAATCTACCGGCAATTTTCACGTATTATTAACTATTGAAACCTCACGCCCGGGCCACAACGGACAGGTAGTGCAACCCAAATGAAGCGTTTTGCAACACCGGGAAGACCGAAAAGCTGCTAAAGAAAATCCTACAAAAAGCCATTAATAGCTGATTTGAACTCCTGCAGGCCAACACGACCGAAAGCCGATGCTGGCAATGAATTCCAAACCCTAACAGACCGAGGAACGAAGCACCGATTGAACTGACACGTTTGGTATCTAACACTCTCCAAAGTGAAAGAGTGCGCGTCAACCGGAGATACAATCCTCACTGCAAATAATCTGGCACCAAGGTAAGGCTCTTACTGCCTCAGTAATAACATCCCAGTTATCCGTGCTCTTAACGAACGCCACTCTCCTGGTGTTTTCCTCAGGAACAACCTGGTTCAGGTGCAAAGACACAACAAGATGTGAATGGTGTGCAGTGCTAATAGGGTAGCCAATTGACACAGTCATGAAGTCAGGGACATCGGTGATGACGATGTCGGAACAATTTCCAGCAAGTGCGTGGACCCACGGACTAGCTGCACACAACTAGATAAGGTATAAAAGTTTAAAGTAGCTTCACCATGGCCATCAGTCGGTGACACAGATCCCAACCAGTCCTGTGGTGTGCATTAACATCCCCACAAAAACAAAAACAAACGCTGACTTAGGATCCGTACTCTGGATCGAGGCCATTGCTGTCGGCAAAGAGTCACACAGAGTAGCACCGGTTGTAGGGCTCCGATGCAACGAGAATAAATAAAAATTATTCAAACGGCCACACACCCTCACAACCATGATCGCTTGACAGGTGCACTCGTGCACTGCCTGCCGGAAAGAGCAGAAACCCCAGCAGATATAGACGGGCTTACCGCGAAATCTAGGCCCCGATCCAATCAGTCTGCGAAAAGGGGACTGAAACCCGCTAAGGCAAGCTCTGCATCGTGCCTCCTACCCGATACCAGCGTCTCGGAATGGCACATGACATCCACACCACGGGACACAAAGCCAAGCTCCGCGAGGTTCTCATACAGTTCTCTAATATTGCAATAAAGGAGACGATACCCCCGAGCCCGACCTAATCCCGGGTTACTCTCCACATCACCACAAAGAAGTACAAGAGAAATGAAGATGGAAATAGAAGTATACAGAAATGAACAGAAAAATACTAAATAGAAAAAAAAAAGAAATCCCATGAACAGATAATTAGCATTGGCAGAAGTACGGTCGACTCAGTAGAGCTACAAACCGAGCAAGGCTAACATAACCCCCAGGTTTGCCAGGTTATGGGGGACGACAGTCACGGTGGACATGTGAGTGCCTCCACCAACCTCCCATGGCCCTGCCGCTCTCAGCACGGGATTATCACAGTAGAGGCAAAAAGAAGAAAGTAGAAGAAAGGAAAAAAGGAAAGAGGAAAAAGATTCTAGATTGTGCCATCGAGAGGTACGGGGAGGAGCTGACTGTGGAATGCCGGGCATACGGCTATGACAACAGCCACGCGATCTCCTCTCTGGTTGCCGTTGGCTCCATAGAGCTCATTCCCCTTTCATACACATTTCCTCGCATGAGGGTTCCCACAACCCCACCTTCTCCACGCTCATACGCCTGCCAAGCGGCAGCCTGTGGCCAATGATAAGGGATACAACTTTGGCCGTTTGGAATCAACCCTGCGTTGGTCGCCTCTTCCGCGGCGTTGCTCGTAGGTCGTGAATCTGCTAGCAAGATTTAAAAAATAGTGGAGGAAGTTAAGATACTAATTGAATTTTGCAGATATTCGAGTAGGCCGTGATTCTATAGGTAATTTTCTGATGACCTATAAATTTACTGATCATATCAGACCAGCCATCAATCAGCAATTTTATAATATTAGGATTGGTCATGATCGGGTATGTTTTAAATCTGCCAAGTTCTTCAGATATTCGTGCAAACCGCACATCTGTTAGTAATATTATGGTAACAGTTTCAATCACGAGACTGTCGATAAGTTTCAAGTCTCAGGGTCATTCGGGAATCAGTTAGTAATTTTCTGACATTCGTATAACTCGGGAACCTCTCAGTAAATTTTTTTCTAACCCCATCATTCGTGAAACTGCCAGTGTTTCGAGTAGGGATTAAAGTGCACACATCATTTTCAGGTGTCTCCATAAATATCGTAAGTATCTACTAGCCCTATAACACAAGTACTTGAAATGACGGCGATGCAGATGGAGCTATTTAAGTAATGCATTTTTTTATCCATAGTATTTCAGAATTTCAAGCTGAAGTCTAAGCCTCTTGGCCGACCAGCTCGGCGTAATGAAGGCTAATAAAGCTTCGGTTACCTGTTAGGAACAGGTAATAAAGCGGGCAAACCTTGAATATTCTTTGTTAATATTCCCTGTCTCCTTACTGGTTAAAATGTGTACAGCTGACTTTCGAATTTCGTGGGGCATAGGCTGCAGCAAAATTATTGTTCAAGCTTGCGCGCACAGCAATTTTTTCCGAACATTTTAGACAATGTCGTAAACATGAATTTTGCTCTTGCGGAGCGTCAAACTTAATTATTATTGCGCAAATTTCGTATGTGTTCGGCAGAACGCAATGAACAGCGAAAGAAGTGAACCTTTCTTTCATGAAGTATGTAATTTGCATTTCTCGTAGGAAGAATGCTCTATGAAGCGCTTAACATGTACGTAACAGCATGAAAGAAAAGGATAAATAAAGTGTATTGTGGACTACTCTTCCGCACATTTCTAAGATGACAAATCTTCAAACGCGAAAGTTTCCTCGTCATAAGATTGCATTTGAGCAACTCGTTTATTGGCTTCTTTGAGCTCTCTTTTTTTATATACTGTTAGACCCTATGAGGGGGTTACGTTAGTTGGGTTCGTCCATCCAGGGGGCCGTGCCCCGAGGAATCCTTTTAGGATGCCTTAGCTAAGCCTTCGAGACTTCATTTCTTCGCACTCTCTTTGCTTCTTCCTTCCAGTTTCATACTGCTTTATTTTTTCCTCTTCTTTTCCTGTGCACGTTGATCCTGTGTGGGAACACCCTCGTTCATGGGTTCCAAATTTTTATTCACATACTGTGTGTCTCTTATTTCGGTGCTTGGCTGGTGATGTGAAATATTAGTGTTGGGGGCCGTTGCCTTGCCAGATTTTTGAAATCTGAGCTTTCAGTGTCTCAGAGCTTCATGTAAGTGGTTGCACACGAATAGTAAATAGTAGTTCCTTTTATTAGTAAATGTTTTTTCTCTAAGCCAAGGTTCTCACATTGATTAAGGAATGAACCAAGAAAAACGCAAAGATATCTGAGAGCAGCGCCAGGAGAAGAGTGAAGAAACTGTGATTTGAATCAAGTTGTTATTTTCTGCCGTCATTTCATGACGGCGCAGGCAATCACTATTTCACAAAGCGTAGAGAATCAAGCTGTGACCCAAGTAAGAGGCAATGCATTTCCCTTGTTGCGAAATCAAGACCACAAGCGCAAACAGAGAAGGGCTGACAGTGCAATTCTTTAACTGACACTTTGGGCGTCGGGAGGTATCCAGGAAGCAAAGAATGCAACGCGAGGACTCAATAGGACTAAAATGAAACTTAGCTGCGACCGCACGTAGCAAATTTACATCACATCGACGAGTCAAAGTATTTGAGTGTTGGACATCAGGCTTTCGTTGGTTGTTTTCTTAAACATATCACCGAATGTTTTTATCTAGTTCTTTCAATCTCCCGCTAATGACTGGTCAGCTACTTGAGCTGCAAAATACTGTAAAATGTTCTCGTCAGGTACAGAAAGTTCCAGCAATAGGCTAACTGTTACTGTGGTTTTTCTCGCGTGCAGAATTGGCTATACCGGTGCTTGTATATGTTGGCAAGGAGTAAATATCTCCTCTGAAGAGCACTGTGAACTGACTATGAAGTGTAAGTTTCCATCACCTTGCACTGCAATTTTCTTTAGATAATTGCTTATTGCTAAATTAGCATATATTCTCTTCATTTATTTAACGCAAAAGTGATAACATTTCGCAATTTAAGACGATTTTTCTGGCGAAATTAGTTAATATACTTATAGGCTGATCAGCCATAGATTCGTCGAAGATGACGTCACTTTTTGATGCTATTTTCTCGTGAGTCCTCCCGTTACGTTCTTTTACTGCCTGCCAGTACCGGGCCTAGCCTACAATGCAAAGCGTCAGTGTATGTTTTGCACGTAAATATCGATAACTAATAGCCTGCTATAAAACTTTTCAGCTAGTGTTTGCATGTAATTATCATTAGCTATTGACCATGGACAGTCTGCAGTACGGCGTTTCACTAAGTGCTTGTATTCAATTTGTTATTGATTATAATTGATCACAGACAGTCTACAGTACGAGATAATAGAAAATACTTCCATGTAACTATCTACCGTTACCAGTCTACAATAAAACATTTCAGCAGAAATTTGCACGTACATTTCTCTCGTTCACCTGCGGTGCGCTCGGCGTTTCATAAATTCGAGATCGTCGACACCAGTGGAGTTTGGCCCCATAAATTTCGTTTGGGCTTAACGGGCTTTCCCCTCATGAATTTATGATGTCCGCACTAAATAAGGGCGTTTGTTTTGCTCCCACAATACATTGCTGTTGTTTTACTGGGCGGGTCAACTCTTATTGCATAGTAAGAAGAGTGGTGGCATGCTATTTATCGTGATCAAATAGGGCGTGGATTTTTCTCCTTTAATAACTATCGTTTAATTGTTCAAGACAATATTGCCAGAGCTTTTATGGGAAAAAATATCGTTTCCTGTGCTCAAATGAGGTGTAAGTTGGCTTCTAGAAATGTATCGCTGCGGTTGTACTGCCTGGAACAATTGTTATAATATCGGTGGCAGTCCAATGGGAACGTGTGCAGCAGATAATATTTTATTTCAGCACATGTTGGCATGTATTCATTACTGAACATGGACTGGGCAGCAGACAACGCAGTATTCCAGCCTATGTTGTCTCCCACAGAACATTGCTGCGGCGTTGCTGCCCAAAACAACCGTTATTTATAATTATTAGGGGAAACGACACACGAAATCTCGTGGTGACATACACTACGCTGTGCCACCATACTGTGTCACCAGCGCGGGTGGCCTAGCAGGATTATAGATATTTTGTTATTCTGTCTGATCTTATGTGCCACTATATACCGTATACTTCTTGATGAGACTCGTGCGCTTACTGCTACCTATAGACCATGTCTTCCATTTGCACAGGATCATCTCTTCATGCAGTCCATTGCAGCGTAAGCAGAATCTAGTTGCATATACGGCGTCTCTTGCATTAGTTAGTGTGTGTCCGCACCCGACTCTCCAGGTTAGTTGGGTGCCAGGGAGCAACGAGACGTGCTCGGGAGAAGTCGAGCTGTGTCTGTATATGCTCTAGCGGGCTGGACGTGTCCGGATGAACTCTAATGGCACGCGGCCACAGTTAGTTCCAGAGAAGTCTATTGCGTTGTTGGATTATATTTATCCGTGCAAGGTCACAGTGCACACATCAAAGGGTATGAGATTACGAAGCTGATCTCAACTGCTCAGTCGTGTCAATGGGGTGCTTGCGTTACTGTTTGTTTCTGTGTCTCGTGGCTTATATTCCTCGTAATTTCTACCTGTTTACTTTATGCGCCTACCTTTATGCTTATCCTGTTAGTTATTTACATCAAACTGGGTTGTATCTGTGTATGTAAAGGTGTATCCGATAGGCTTACTTCATTCGAGAGGAGCTAGTTCATCGTAATCCAGAGCACGACGCATATATTCAAAGACTTGTCAAGAGCTACCAGTTTCCATATATTTTATAATTAAATCTGGATGTCAAGAAAACAGGGGCAAGCTGTCATGAAATGTATTTTTTTTTATCACAAAGTCTATTCAATATCTCACTTACAAGCTGCTCAATTTTTTCAGTCATCGAAACCTGAAGGCTGGACTTAGCTCTCAGTCCATACCAATTATATATTCGAAATGTAGGCAGAGATTAAGCAAAAGGGAGTCACAAGTCGGAGGCAAGTCTTCTGTCTGGTCGAAAAACTGATCTAGGCGAGCTAAAATTGGGTATCAAGGTCTTTTATAATAGACGGCAAGCCGAATAGGGAACACAGCGCGATTGCTGATCTGCGGTTTTGTCCGCTAACCTCTACTATTTTATAACTTGTAGAGTTACGTTAGCGATTTCATGGCATCATCTGTCATGACCGTATTCTTACCTTGCGTACGATTTTCTACAAATTGTTTCATCTTTGTATCTACACCTGTCACTGTCATTCCGAAATAAGGAAGATAGAAAAGTAGCACTGAGTCGTCAAACACGTTTTTTTTTTGTAAATTTAGGTAGCTCCAGTCGAATAAAAATCACTCCTCTTCGGAGAAGAAGAAACGTCTAAAGGTTAGATAGGCGGCGGTAGACGAACCAATAGGCCCATTCCCAAAGAGACACTGGAAATTTCGCCCCAACCCTCAATGAGCTATTGCCATTATGTTAGTAGGATATAGAGGACAGGAGAAAAGAGGGAAGGGGGAAAGAGTCCCTGCCAAAGAGACGATCATAAATGCACGTAAGAACGATCAAGAGCCGCTGACATGCGGAGCTTAGAGACATCAAAACACATCTGCATGACAAATCCGATTGGTTATAATTGTTTCTTAGTTATTGATTTACTTTATTTCTATCATTGGCATTTAATTCGTTACTTAAGAGTGAGAGGCTACTGCTCAACATTTCATCGTCACTTACAACTTAGTAAGCTGATATGTAGCCTGCTTTTTTGTGTGACAATCTCTCCTCGTCGACACTCGGTAATCGCAAACCGATTACTGAAAAAAGGTAAATTGAAAGCTCAAGATTGCAATCCGGGTAGCTTGAGCTAATATAGTTAGTTTGCCAATGGAAGACACCGTTAATCAAATAAGATTGGCTTGTATATAATGCTGGGTCAAGTGCACTATACTACCGTGCGGGCTGTTCTTCTTCTTCTTTCCTAACTTGTTGCGCCCATGCGCGTTGATCTTGCGTGGGAACACTCTCGTACATGGCAGCCACGGTTGTCTTGACAAACTATGTATGTGTCTTTACCTCTCTCTCTCTTAACTAAGCTAATTTCTGCTGGATTACGTAGGCTCAACATAATTCATACAATAAAATACAATCGAACAATCTACCGATGAGCGGATGTTTAGTTTCACGTCGTCTGATACACTATGACAGCCGGTAGCATGGACGACGTGGCAGCTGAACAACCTGTCATAAGTCCGTGGAGGCATTAGTTCTATATATATACCTACTAGACCAAGAGCAACCCTTTTGTTGAAATAGTCATGACAATATGTATTTCATTACATATTACCATCCCATCGCAAAAGTTCCCAATTCCACAATATCCGCAAAGTCTATAAGTCCGCAAAGCCCACCAAGTCAACATAGTCCACAAAATTCACAAAGCCCACCAGGTCCACCCGGTTCTCCCTGTCCACCAGGACCACCTGGTCTCGAGCCCAGGCCTACACCTAGTAATTAACAAGACGTTCCCAGGTCCTTATCCTGGATGGGGTCTTTGCAAAGTCTTCAGGAAGACTCACTGACGGACAGACAACTCTCATATAATGCCGGGGACACACATGCATTTCTACGCCCAACTGGTTGCTCGGATGAGCAGCTCGAGGGCCGTTTCAATATGTACCTATTTAAAATTAGTAACATGGATGCCGTGGTATAAATGCCGTTCGAGTCTCTCATCCTTGCATCAAGTTGTCGTGTAAATGCCTAGTGTGGCCCCGGCATTATTACCTCCTGCAAGGAGGTTATGTTTTCGTCGGGTTTGTCTGTCTTTTAGTGTGTTTATCTGTTATTCTGTCGTTCTGTCTTTCTGTCACCAAGATAACTCGAAAAGTTATGAACGGATTTTGACAAATTTACTGGGATTGTTAGGCATGTTAGGAGGAGCAGTTGATTAACTTTTGGTGAAGATCTGTTCATCCGTTTGTTTGCTTGCCTCTTTTTTCTCAACGCCATTACTCAAAAAGTTATGGACGGATTCTTACGAAATTTACATGAGTTGTTAAGTATATCATCAAGAGTAAATGACCAAATTTTTGTGACGATCTACAGTAATTGTTCGTTCCCATGTCTGTTGCTGTTTTTGATTTTATGTTTGTTTGCAGCATAACTCAAAAAGTTTTGAATGGATCTTTATGAAATTTACAGGAGTTTTTAGTAATATTAAAATACATAAATGATTAAATTTTGGTGCAGATCGGTTGGTTCATTTGTATGTTTGACATAGGTTTGTCATAATATTTGTTAGTAGCTTCTATATTATTATTATTATTCTACATTATCATCTGATACATTGCTCTGTAGCGCTCTAGCTCGGTGACGTCATCAAAGCCAAAATAGGGTATAAATCTATTTTTTACTTGAGTGGGAGAAAGAGCTGAGTCTTGCTCCCCTTATATTTTCTCTGTGCTTAAGTCACGCTTGCGCTGGTGCAATGCGGTCCCGGCACTCTAGTTACTACGCCCAGCAGTGACGTACAACACGAGCGTAGTTATGAGTGTTTTAATAATAGTTCTGCCGCGACGTCTCTGTCACGTGGCAACCGGCACGGAAACATATATTGCTTGTGCTGCAGGGACTCCCTCTCACGTGCAATGCCTCGCAGCTTTTGCATGCACTGATTGCGCCGTGAATGCCATTCATATCGCATCTGTGTATACACAGCCCACCACAACAGATGAAGAGCTGCGGCTGTAGCTGCATGTGCCGCGTCTGCAGCTCTGGCACGAGATCATTCGTCCTTCCAGTTCGCTGAGGCGCGATCTTGTCAAATGATACGCCTTGCCGAGATCAGCTCTGACTGTTTGTCAGGAGGCTGCTCTGACTCTGCTTCGGGATCGAAGAAATTGCCTGCAGCGAGCCTGACA
>LQNS02000141.1:6718800-6743766 GCA_001587735.2 Parhyale hawaiensis | reverse complement strand
AAATTGCCTGCAGCGAGCCTGACAAGCCGATGGATCTGCACAAGGCCGCTGAGGTAAGGAACACCAATTCTAAGCTTATGTTGGCTGGCTTGCCCGCTCTGTGTTTATAGACTCAATTCGGGCTTGTGGGGAGACTTTAATATGATGTTGCAGAGAGTGCTTTATTCTTATATCAACTCTCTTTGACTATTGCGTGTTGATATTTACCTCCGCTAAGAAGCTTATTTCTTTGTCGGAGTTTGTTTCCAAGAAAACCTCCACGTGTTGGAGAAATAAATGATTTATTATTATTATGTACTAGTGGACCCGTGCGTGAAAACATTACCGCAACAATCGATGTATGAGCAAATGCTCATCTCAGTGCCCCGAGTTCGAGCGGTATCTTCCTTATATTACGGCTGACCAGTGTTCATTTTCGAGTTATCAAGACTAGGAGCAGTCAACTAGTTTGTTGTGGTATGCACAGCTCCCCATGGTTAAAGGATTAGTGTGATTTACATAAGGAATTTGGATAATACCAGAGTTCTAACGTTTCGGAATTCGCGTTCAGTATGTATAAAAAGAAAAATATTGAAAACAACAAGATACCTCCGTGAATATGGTAACAAAAGTGTGGGGCAGTTTAAAGGCCGGGTGCCCACAGAACAACTTTCTTTGTCGCCAGCAGCTTAGAGCCTACTCAACTCTTCCTACCGCGTAGTCGTGACCGCGAGCGACTTCAGCATCAAGTGTACGAATATCGTCAACATAAATCATTGTGTTCTTAAACTGCTCATAATGAGGAACGATAGTTGAAAGTTCACCATTTATTTACCACTTGCTTCAGGGTGAAAATGCAGTAGCGACTGAGATTTTCGACTATTTTTTAAACAGTTAATTTTTGCGCAAGCTGAATCCGTGCCACGTTTAGGGCAACCAGATTAGTTGAGTTGCCTCTAGGCTGCTAGCAGTAACGAAAATTGTCACGTGGGCACCGGGCTTAAGACGTTTATTCAAGTGTTTGCGAGAAGATTTGCGTATAAGCGGTGTGAACGCGAACCTTAAATGTATTCACTACAAGGCGCATAACGTATCATTTATTCGAAGCCTCCTTGGTTTATAGGTTGCTGCTGCCACATTTCTATGTAAACCAATAAGTATCTTCATGTGAATAATCCTTACCATTTGCATAATATACGGTAAAAATTATGATCATCATCTGCGATCAAGAGCGTTAAATTATTTAAGTTAACATTGATAATTACTGTAAAACCGTGCGCCAATTATCTTCCCTTCTAAAGTTTTCGTTTACGAAGAACCGAGCGTGAATTATGTTTGTAATGAGAACTTTCTGCATCCCTTATGGTGTAAAATGTTGCATTTTGCATCAGAGGAGGATATCGTACTATTTTTTCTCACGTTAGAATTCAAGTTATCAATACTTCTTAAGATGAATTTTCGTTTGCCTTATATCAGTGTTGCGCGAGAGTATGTTACGTTTGAATGAATTATTTCGATTAAAATGAAATTATTTCGTTGCTTCCAATCTATCACCTGTTCTGTCTCTATTTGTTGCTGAGAGAATTAAACGTGCATTTCTAGAATATTCTTAGGAATTTAAATAATACGTATTTTGTTAATATTTTCTTTGCATATTAATTCTGTACTTCGCGATTCCGAATTGATAATTTCTTCGCATATTGCGTTTTATTCAACATCCCCGCAGAACTCGATTGTAATAGACTAAATTAATTGACTTGACTATTTATTTGTCATTTTGCATAATTAATAACTTGAATTATTATTATTATTATTTTCCTAATTTGATTAATTATTAATAGTTTGTGGAGGTTGCTCGCCTTCCGTTGACGTCAAGTATACATTGATACGTAAAGTAAAGGTAACGTCAACTTAGACCACACTTTCACCTGGGAAACCCACATGCACTGGTTTGTGCTGCGTGTACAGGCCCATGCACTCGCCCCAGGAGAGTAATTGTAGTTACAGTCGACCTCGGATCACCAAGAACTATGGCGCCAATTTTACGGAAGGAACAAATGATCCGAGACCCCCACCACCTTCATCAGTGAGGAAGGCAAGTTCCGCCACGGTGCAGTGCATGCACACCACTGCCGAGTCAGCACACCTAGATCTGCAAAGAGCTCGCGTGCCTGGGTGGCCTCGAACCTGCGAGGGATACAAGGTGTTAGAGCTGCGAACGGGAACATGCTGCTACCGTAGCGGCACATGCTGTATATTTCAAAATAAATTAATAGCATTTATCACACCGTACAAGTTAATGTTTACCAAATGTTTTTGTTTCTTCCGTGTTAATATTTACGGCTACTAGAGTGTACGGCTGCAATCGTGTTGCCTGCGCTATGACGTAATAAACGCACGGTTCTTGCCAGCTACGTCCCCCTCCCCATCCTGACTGTCTCCATTTTTGAGTAGGCCAAAGCCTCCCTAGCGGACTGTGATGCGCAGAAATGCTGGCACTACATTGTTGAGCAACAAGGCTTTCTCTCTGGCTTGGGAATAGAATATAAAATCTCATGACAGTGAGTAAGGCAACAATCTTCAACAGTCTACCATAGGGTTCAATGAAATTGTTGTAAAAAGCATGGAGTATTGCATCTTCGGCCAGGTTGATAAATAAAGAATTTTTTCGGATACTTTGCATTCATTTCAGGCTACTCGAGAGACAGAGGCTGCCAAGTTAGGTAAAATAATATGTAAAGTTTATGGAACTCTTTGCAAACCTTGCTGGGTGCTGGGCATTCCACACAGCCGTCAGCTCTTAGGAAAAAAATGAAATTTCCATGTTGAGAATGAAAATATATTGTTTTCTTAAGCTATACATGGCATTCAAAGCAGATAAATCTTAATAAGCAATGAAGTACAGTATATTCCAATACTGGTAAGCTTCTATAAGCGCGGAAGGCATGTTGAGATACAGTGGTTAGTTCAAGTACGCAAGTGAAGGTGAGGACTTGTACCGTCCTGGCATCGAGCACGACATTTAAGTAGCGGTTAATAAATATCTAGTTTAGAAATAGTCCAAACAACTGCAACGAAGTCTTACCTACACTAATATTTATCATTAGAAGAGAGGCGAGTGGCGTATGAACAAAGGCGATTACTCTGACGGTATGAAAAGTAAAAGTAACTTTTAAGTTGCTAAAATACTTTAATGTACTGTATACTACGCTACAATTGAGCGACAGTTTCCTGCTGCTGTGTCCAATAATCAGTTTTTGTATATTCCAAGTACATAATTGCTCAATGCTGATGATGTACTTCTCTAGATTCATTTGGTATAAAAAATATACACTTTAATTTTAGAATACGTACATGGGACATTGAAAACGCATGCCCACTACATGTACCGCCGCAGTTCTGGACTTGCCAGTGATTTTTTTGCCCTTAAAACTTTCAGGGAGCCTGTGGAGCTGCTACTGTAAGATACACTTTTCGAAAGGCCATTTACAGCTGACTTCAACGCTTGCAAACCTACTCGGCCAAGCTACGAATCTCGGCAGTGAAGTCGGNGTGGAGCTGCTACTGTAAGATACACTTTTCGAAAGGCCATTTACAGCTGACTTCAACGCTTGCAAACCTACTCGGCCAAGCTACGAATCTCGGCAGTGAAGTCGGTGCCAACACAGATGGAGAAATAATGCACTAAAGGGGTCTTCCATTAACACAGCTCCAACAAAGTAAGATAATCTTAAAAGCTGTAGCTTCTATACGGAACTTCAGTCACGAAAGTTGGCTTGTGTACTTTGGACCAACATTTAGGAAAAAATCTCGATTAGATTACTCCTGAGACTGATTTGCTCTTGATTTTTCGGGCGTCGCAAAAGTAATCGTCGTTGGATTAGCTCCTGACGAATGAGCTCCCTCAGGGGGATATTCGGGGGCACCTCTCCATGTCAGAATATCTTGGGGCCTTGCGCCCAAAGCGGTCATCTTAGTGACTGCCGCGGTACCTACTGACAAGGTTAGTTTATGAAGTTAGGTAGGTCCTATGTACCGTACCTGCCAATGGTGGTGGGTAACTCACTCCCCGGGCTCCTGCCTGCTTCCTTCTTCCTCTTGACATTAATAACAGTTCTTGTAAGTTTCTTGAAGAAACGTCCATAACTTTTTGAGTCATGTTCAGACAAACACTGAGACAAGCGTATAGTTTAGACACTCAAACGGACAACCGATAATCACCCAATGCCAGTCATTAGTACTTCTTAGTATTTCGAATAATTCCTGAAAATTTCATAAAGATCCGTTCATAACTTTTGAGTAATGCTCTGATAAAGAACTGTTTGAGTTATCTTGGTGACAAACAGCCAAGCAAACAAACTCGACAAAAACATATCCTCCTTGGCGGAGATAATCAAAACTATGTACCGTAATTCACACCGTCGTGTGTTTATATGTTTATAGGAGTATATTCATATGTTAGGCCATGTTGCAGATATTATTGCGCTTTGATGGCCATCAAAAATGACGGCGTAAAATTTGCCTCCACCTGGGCGAATTTGCCTCCACCGCGGCAGATCGTCTTAGGCCAGCAGGAGTTATATTTTTCCTATGATATTATTAAGGATCTAATACTATAGTTAAACCAACGTAAGGAGTCCAATGGGCATGGCTAAGAACACAAATCAACTTTGCCAAATCTCACTTAAGCGCGTGGTATGTTTTTGTCAAAGATTAGATTTGGCACTGCTGCGTTCAATTCAGCCCCGCCCCTAGAGGACTGCGTACACTGGTTTGACTATAGGGGCGTAGTTACTCCGCTAACCTTGCTGGACTCAGCATCCACATGAGAAGCTAGGATTAGCTGGCTATCAAAAATGACTTCGTTGAATTTGCCCCCACCGCGGATGATGGTCTTACGCCACGAGGCGTGCTAGTTGACAATGCCAGCATCTCAGTAATAATAAAATTGAAATGCGATCCAAACTAACGCGCTCTCGAAGACTAAAGTTTCGGTTCAGCTAAGCTGATGAAATTAGTTTTATCTCTTCGAATGGTTGAAATTAGCAGCGTATAGTACTTGAAAGTTTATTTTTTTACGTTTTGAGAGGGAATAGAAATTACTCTCTGGTTGAACTAGGCCAGCCAAGGGCCTTTGTTGTTGCTACGTCAGAGAGGAGCGAATTAACTGCATGAACAAGATGTCCCCACACCCCAAGTGAGAAATTTACAAGCACTGATTCGTGCTGCAGATAGATGCTCACGGGTCTCCAGAAGAGCACACGGCTGCAGTCGATCGCAGATTGTCAGAGCTATGACGCCAGAGACTGAAGGCTTCTGCAACAACTGCGACTGCCCCCACCTCCCCACATTTCGTCATGTCAATTCCCTCGCAATGTACTGCAAATTTCATACGCTATAATCCGATTGCTTTTAGAAGTAACGAAGCAAGACACACAAGTGGACTGAACAAGGCGTATCGTATTGAATGCAGAGCATGTAACAAAGTCAATATTTGTTACTACATAGGATATGATCATACTGTGCTGCACATGCAAAAGAAAAAAAACATTTTGTGGTTTCGCTTTACAAAAGGGAAAGTTTGGACTCTCACATTCAGCAACTGATATAATATGACGTCAGAGCTTTCTTGAAACGCCATTGACTGAAACCATCCCTCACCTCCCGCCTGATAGGCCGGCAACAATAATAGAATGAAAAATTCAAACAAACGCATTAAAGTGATGTCTCAGATCCTAAGCATGCCTTACAAGCATCACCTACAGGAAGTGGGACTCATCTCTCTCCCAGAAAGAGGACACAAAGGGCACGCAATAGTAACATTCAAGTACTTGAATGGCTTCAATGACGTACCTACAACGGGTCTGTTTAATACAGACATCGAAGATTGCCTGCGAAACAACGGCCACAAACGCGAACATCTTCATCAAACATTCCAAGCCAGCAGTTGTTATTGTATTTCATAGAGACCATTTAAAATAGACTTCCCTGTCACGATGTCTGTGCACAGACAGTTAATACGTTTTAGAATCACCTTGGCAAAGACTGGGAACTTCCCCACAGCTACGAACTTGAGTGGCCAAAGTTTTAGAGGCCACCCTAATCCATCATCTTTCATGCCTCAGTTATAACTCATCGTCGCATTGTCATCGCCGGTCTTCTGTATATAATCGAGCTTGCACAAGCACCTCAAAGGCCGTTTTTATCCCCCGCGAACGAAGTGAAAGAGGTGATAATGTTTTCGTTGAAGATTTAAGTATATATATTTGTAAATATATACATATGTATATATTGGTCTGTCCACCCAAAAAGTGGTCCAAAGAGTTGAGCAATGTTTATAATTTTTTGTAGGGAGTTGGTTGGTGGGTTGACCTGGATGTGACACATACCAAAAACACTAGCCTAGCTGGCCATCAAAAATGATGGCGTTGAATTAGACTCCACCGGGGCAAATTTGCCTCCGCCGCGGCATATCGTCTTACGCCAGGAGGCGTTCTGTTTTTTTCCTATGTCATTACTGAACAGCTAATCTCTGGAAATGGAGTTGTGCCCTCACCTCGTTCATCAAAAATGACTTTTTTGAATTTTCCCCCTACTGCGAGTGATGGTTTTAAGCCACCGAGGCGTTCTACTTTTCCTTCTTTCTTTGTTAGATATGCATATACTTTTGATATAACGGCAATAGCTCCTGAATGGCCGAAGCGTGAATCCGGGTTGCTACTGATCTGAGTATCCATGCAGAGAACAAGCTATAGTTTCCTCCAGTATGAGACCGTTCTCAGTTTCTAGAATACTGTATCCTGGTAAAGTGATCACAATTTAATCCAAGAAGGCCCAGCGTCCTTCATCAACTACATTACAAACTAGAGAAGCCTCCTGAGAGCACAGGCCTCCACCAAGCAACACAAGGCGAACGAAACTGCAAAGTAGTCCTAAGTTCAGGATTTTTTCCTTAGTTCAGGATATTTTGGATCATCGCTAAAAGTTTATCATCGGCACCATGTAACATTTCTAGCAGCGCTGTACATTTCATGAAACTCCCTCTATAACTTCTTACTTTTTGAGGTATGCTATTGACAAGCAAAGAGACAAACAGAAACAGTTAGACAAACGGACAAGCAGATCAATACCACACTTTAGTCGTTTGTTCTTCGCAACATTCCTTACAGTTCCAATGCATTTCATAAGATCCGTTCGTAACTTTTTGAGTTATGTCTCTATGAAAAAACAGATAGACAAACAAACAGACGAAGAAATGGCTGAGCGGTATCTTACCAAGAGTTAATCATTGGTTTATCCTGGCATACCTAAACAGCCCTGTAAGTTGGGGGACGATGCGTTCCTAACTTTTTGAGTTATCTTGGTGACAGACGCCGACAAAAACATAACCTTGGCGGAGGTAATAATGCTATCAATACGAGAAACCGAAAGGCTAGTTGGGCTTTAGGGGATTAAAACAAAAATAATGAATAATTGGGAAGCTATCTGCTTCGAGAACAGACTGCTCGCACGGTAGATCTTCAGGACTCATTTACTTGCATATAGTCAGTCAGTCACATCTAGTCAGTATTCTCGTCTTGCGGTAAAAAAGACTGTCTGATTTAAGGCAGTTTCATGAATAAAATTACGTCAAATTCATCATGATAAATGACATTCGAGCATTTACATGACTTTAAAATCTTAATTGAAGTGGACTTTCCTTGCCTCGTAATAAAGGCGATAAGCACAATATCGCAGTGGAAGGACTGGTAGTTCAACAATTTGCAGCGGAGACCTAATCGCTCACTTAAAAGTTAGGGGATAATAATTCTCGCACTTTAACTGTATCCCCGTCTCGCTAAGGCATTACAGTAATACTTAACTCCGACTTACCAGATTATTATGAATAAAAATACAATTATCAATGATTGCCATCAACCCTGAGTTAAAACTACAGCGGCCATATTAAATTAAATAAAAAACTTCATTGTCAACAAACAGAGGAGCCTTAAAACTATATATCAGTGCCAGCTTGGGCTATCTCGCCACGAAGGATTCTTTGCTCCACACGAATTCCATGGGGCAATAAACCCCTGTAGGAAAACAGCACAACCTGGTTGAAATTAAAAGTTCTATCTTGGTTTAGATTTGTAACCATGCATGGTTCTGAACTGTAAAATAAGGAATTTAATAAAAACAAGGAGCAAAGCAGGTAGAACGCAAAAAATCTAGTACGCCGCAAAATTCAAACAAATGCCTACATTAAGGTAGCAATAGACGTTTATCATGATTATAACTTATAACTCTATGATTACAGGAAAGAACGTTTAGTTTTTGTCTCGACGTGTGCATTTGTTTTAATTGATTCACTTATCATATCAATTTTCTTACTTTCTACCTGTTATTATATTTCTCATTTACTTTTTGTCATTTCCTTAATTTTCAGTGCAGAACATCAAAGAGTGCCAAAGTTACGCCACATTAGAACATTTAAAATTCTATTTACAACTTCCAGTCTTGAGAGTGTACCGCTATTAGCCAATTACAAAAACAGCATTTAAACAATACAATAAATTTTGTGATGCAGAATTAATCAATCTGTAGTACAATACCACGGCTAAGTGGCTGCTTGTCACTCGTACAGCTAT
The DNA here is from genome assembly GCA_001587735.2 of Parhyale hawaiensis. Classification (NCBI taxonomy): domain Eukaryota; kingdom Metazoa; phylum Arthropoda; class Malacostraca; order Amphipoda; family Hyalidae; genus Parhyale; species Parhyale hawaiensis. Next base: position 6,735,160 of record LQNS02000141.1, on the reverse strand, counting down.
TTGACATATGATGTACATCCACATCGAGGGAGACACTCAGAACACGACACGACAGCGTTACATTGTACAGACAGTGATGCGTATACAGACCATAGTTAATATCGTTACAGAAAGCATTGATATTTGTGTGTAGTACATATAATAAATTATTCTGTAGCGCAGCAATCACATACACACACACATTTCTTCTTAATGCTACGGATGATGATTGAATATAGTTATCTATATTACTTGGTACCATCAGAGTCAGGTAGAAGATTTGCAGAAATAGAGTCAGAACAATCTATTCAAGAAAGTAGTAATGCATTTAAGCAGCAGAAAATACAATCTGCTGTTGTTGTGAAAAAACATAATTACACTGTTCGGTTTTCTCAGTCCTTTTACAGACTAACAAACTTAACTTGCAGATCTCCCACTGTGCTGAAGAAGGTTACGTTTTTTCTGATAATGTAAGCAAAACTTCGATACATATTTTTAGTTCACCATGCTTTAAAATATGCTTATAGATTGTATGATCGGTACTCTGTTGCCTTAGCTTTGCACATCATTTGTCAGCATTATGAACTTTCAAGACTAATTAAATTTCTGCATGATGAATGTAAGATCTCGCCACCGCCTACTGCTGTCATGTACATACCTAAGTCAGCTATTTTTATACGGGCTGCAGCGAACCCCATCCAGCAGCTCCTGCCTTGGTTTCAAATATTATGGAGCCACAGTCTCGTTGATCTGCAGACTGGTTCATTTTGGTCTCATCGTATGAGAAGACAGCGTCCCGTATTTCTGGGAGTCTTTTTAAAAAAGACACAATGAGAAATCATGGATGGCGTCGTATTTAACCGTGCAGTTTGTTAAAGCTGTTGAGTTGTGAATTTATTCTGTTAAATTCATTATTATTTCTTTGTTGTAACAGAGCAAAAAAATAGAAGGGTTCTATTGATAGCCCACTGTAGCGTAAGCTGAAGCCGGTTGTGGCGTGACTCGGTGTATTCCCGTCTGTCTGTGTGTGTGTGTGTTTTAGCTAGTTATTCATTAGCTTAGTAGGGAATGGACAGCAACGTGGGGGAAGGGGAGATTACGTTCTGTCCGGGTTATGGTACATGTCTCAGCGGGCTGCGCGTGTTCGGATGAATTTCGTTTGATTACAAGCTCATGACGTTATTACTGAGGACTCAACCAATGTAGCAGCAGGCAGGGGATCAGTGCGAGGCGGCCTATGCAAATCAAAGAGCGAGCTGAAAAATTCAGAGGCCTCCCAAAGCGAAAAGAGGCTTTCTCTCTCACCATGGGAATTTCGTTTTATCACTAAGGTCATGCAACACCATAACTTCATTGGAATCAGTAGCGGGAACAATATTGAGACGGAAAATTATATTGACCACATTTTATGATGGAGCTTCTTGTTAGACCTATGAGCTTGGCAGCCTATGTGAGCAATAATATTATTTTATTTATAAGACCATTTTTTTTCAAGAGAAATACAGGCAAAATTATTATAGTTACGTCATTGAAACTATAAGTATTTTATTACGAAAACCACGTAACTATATGTTGAAGATCGAAAACACATAAATCACCTGTATGTACTTAAGTTATTTCATCTTTTGATGAAATAAATTCTTGAATAGAGAACGTTAGACTTTTCTACAGCGTACACTACAAGGAGATAAGCGCATATTAGCGTAACAATGATTGTTTCGATAGGAACAAGTGTAGTCTACAAAACTGAGCATAAGTAGTATTACAGACCAATTAATTAATTAGTTAATTACTAGAGGCTTCACTCGTGTTTATTGAGCACTGCACTCTTGGTAGCTATCGGCTCGCAGTATAGGAACTGTGCGTGTACTACTGCGTTCTACCACTGCACTCGTAGGTCCGTAGATAGTAGATAAGGTTATTTACCACTTCACAGGTAGAGCGAGTAGATAGTACACAAACTAGTGTTTCTAACACTGCACGCATGCTTGATCGCAAAATAAGAAGAAACCTTTGTCTCTGCTTACGACGTGCATGTAGAGAACAGGTTCTGGTTTATAGAACTACGCACGGGTTCATAATAGACACTTCTGTCACGAGTAGAGTAGACGCATGAATCTTACTGTCAATGAAATTATTTTTTTCGTGATTAAACTTGCAACACAACCATCAGTAAAAGAAGAGCCAATGGTCACCACAGTTCCCCATGGTCTTGCCTGCGGTAAAAGGCGTTACTGGTATGGCGCTAGCCAGCGTTGCACTTCGCAGGGTATAGGCCCTGATGTTCGGCGTCAGTACTGAATAATATTTGCTTCATATTCCTCCTAAAAGGCCAACGGGTCTGAGAGGGGCCAGCTGCAGGGTCTTAATATCGAATGGTTATATCGAACACGAAAGATTTAGGAACTGAGAGAACTGCTCCAACATTTTTTTTTTAATATGTTATGTTATTCCTCCATGAGTTGCGAGGTCTTAATAATTTCGTACGGTTATCTCAGGTGGGAAGGAGTAGGTGGACTGAAAGGGCAGATGTGTGGTTTTAGCCACTGAAATAATTTGAATGTTATTTTTTTCACGCTGAAAGTCGATAATATTCTATGATTGAATACTAGGTTACCAAGCCATTTAGTGATATGTAGAAAAAATATTATCCAGTAATAGATCGTCGGTTGGTCAAATTTATTGAATATATATATATGTATATATTGTCGCTGAAGATTGCTGGCAAACGAAATTGACCTTGGTTGGAACCCAAGCTTTCTGACTATTTTTTGTTTTCAGTAAATGAAGCTAATTTTGCTACTCGAACACAGTATTTTTAAGTGCTCCAGAAACTGCTTTACTATTTTAATTACACAAATTAAAATTATTTCCTTTTAAGGTTCTTATTAAGAAGAGAATGGCAAGGGTAAATGTTGGTTGCCATTCTCTTCTTACTATTTTAATTTCTGGTGCAGCAGAGAATTTTGTTGGAGTCAGTCAAACAGAGCCAGAATCTTTCCCGTATCATTTACAAGCGTTCTATCTCCAGTAAATTGTTACTTTAGTTCTAAAACATAGTCATAACTAGCGAGGTGCTGCGCAAGAGCAGCATTGACGTGATCGCTCGGCACGGCGAGTGCTAGGTAAGCTGATCAATAGACTACACCATACAGTGGCACTCTCAAGCACGAAACGCCTCTGTACTGTAACACTTCAGAACCCCTGCTAAAAATTCGAGGAAAATGTAGTCTCTGTGTGAGTGATTGCTTTAGCTTGTTGGAAGTTTCAGCCGTGAGCGTTTTTTTTTTGCTACTGTAGATTGAGGACGAAGAGTTAATCCCAACGTACTGACCATCGGGGCGGCCACAAACCCAGTCCTGCTGTACAAAGTGGAGTTCCTAGCCGTCTCAAGCATATTAGTGTCGCTATTAGCACCTGTAACACCCGCCAAAGTAGCTATGCCAATGCTTTTCTCTGACTATACAAAGAAGCAGAATTTAAATAGTAAAGCTTATCTTCGCCTCACCCGCCGTGCCAATCGATGACGTCTAAACCTTAATGAGACTCGCAATAGTTTCTACATTGACGCACACGGCTCTAGGACACTCCGGCCACAAGTAATGGTTTGGTAATAGCTTTGGTAATAAAAATAACGATTACTTAACTTTATGTGGTCGTCAGCTTCGTTAGACCTGGACGATCAAGGAAGGACGTTTGCACCGCAGCTGGTTGTCCTGACGTACCGCAGATAAGTGACGTTTTTTGGACCTTATGTAATATGAAATCCCTGCTGAAAGCGCCCCTCTTGCGCAAGCATACGATACATCGTTTGAGTATTTGAAAATTTGAAAATTGATAGGAGTCTCGTTTTTTCCACCGGTGAGACCCGGGTTACCCTTTGTGAACCGATGGCTTCGCGAAAGGTTAGGTGTAGGTATTTGGAGGTCTCGCGTACCCATCGTTAAGGCCTCAACAACGGGATGGAAGAGTCATGCTAGGGGCAGGCATCATTGGGAATAGACTTCTCGGTCCCATCAGAGCTAGTGCCCGAAGGAGTAAAGTGACGTTGGCTGCCAGTTGCAATCTCCTGGAAGGATGTCTGGTGCCTTGGTCAGATGACATCCCTCGTTCGCTACTACGGGTTCTTGTTCCTGTACGCGACGACGGTCCCTCCCACGATGCCTGGGCGGGCTATCGTCTCTCACGACGATTTGTGTGCGTGTTTGAGTACGCAGATCGTGTGCGCGTGAGCGGCGTTCAAGTTGGTGCGCCGCGCTGCTCGCTGTATCGCTGATTAAGTTGGGTTAGGTTAGATATAGGTAATGTTGGGTAACGTTAGGTAACGTTAGGTAATATTAGGTAACGTTAGAAAACGTTAGGTAACGTTAGGTAAGGTTAGGTAAGGTTAGAAAGGTTAGATTGGGTTAGATTGGGTTAGGTTGGGTTAGGTTGGGTTAGGTAGGGTTAGGTAAGGTTAGGTAAGGTTAGGTTGGGTTAGGTAAGGTTAGGTTAGGTTAGAAGGCTAGTTAAGGAGGTTAGGTTAGGTAAGGTAAGGGTAGGTAAGGTAGGCTTGGTTAGGTTAGCCTAGGTAGTGTTTATTTTAATGGTGGGCGCGCAGGGAAGCTTACGTGAACGCAAAATCATTGTGAGAGACGATAGTGCTGCCTGGACTACCTAAACATTCTTAGCCACTTTGAGCATTAAAGGCGAAAAGCTAATGATTTGGCCGCCATCGTTGAATATCCTCAAATTAAATATTATTTTGGCCTATGGACGTCAATAGCAGTCAAAAATAGTTTTATGCTGCAGCAACAGCAGTCCCACTTGACCCGACAAAAAAATTGATTGATTCCTTAAGTACGAGACTTTTCAATGCAATAAAACTCCCTGGCGCTCATGAAGGTAAGTAGTGAAGTTCTATAAAGGTTAATGAGATATTGTTATTACAAATATTTCCTCAAGAAACTCTTGAATTTCCCCTTCTCGTCCATTGGTATGTTCATTCCTTATTTACACCAACAAAGTTAAACATTTGGCTGTTATCGTTTAAAAGTTATTACTGCCTTCGAGTCAAAATCGAACTATTCCAATGATATCTTTTCCCAAATAGTAACTTTTGCATAGAGTTTAACTATTGCCAAAGATATTGCAACAACGGGCTAGATGTTCTGCAAAAGTTTTCAGAAATTGTCTCACAGATACTTAGAAATCGTTATTTTTATTATCAAGCTGTTATCGATGGCCGGGGTGGATTTAATTTTGGGCCCAGTTATATGTTTTAATTCCTAACCCACGTTGGACACTTGAAACTTTCGTTGGATGGACTATTAAGCTCGGAAAATCGAAAAATATCGGGCTGAAGTAGCACAGTGCAGCAAGGTCTTATGCGGTAACTCACGTATTCACAGGTTTCGGGAGCAGCATTAGTACTAAACATACTGGCAATGTCGCATACGGGCGCCGTAATGGCTTCATAAAATTATTCTATTTAACGTAAACAGCAGCGCTGTTTCTATGAGGCGCTGCAAGCTCCCCATCTCTCTGGGTGAGTGAAGCTGAGGAACTTTTGCATACTGTTGGCAATAGAGGTAAGTAAGTGCCTCTTACAAATAGCTGGGTTTTACGGTACAGTGGGGGGGGGGGGTGAGTCATAAATTTCCATACGTAGTAAAAGTCATTTTTATCGGGAACAGTTTATGCGTGAGAAATAAATATTTTTATAAAGAATATGACCAGGAAGATTTTCGTTTACTAGGCTTTTAGTACGTTCATGATAATTATTCTTTCGACAACACCTTTCGATTCGAGTCGGTCATTGCCGATGAATATGCGCCACGATTGTAGTTATATTAAAATACAAAATTGAATACAGATCGAAAAAACATGTGCAACACATGACCCATCCAGTATACGCACATTTCTTTTTATAACGCATGTGTAATGTTTAACTACTCCTCAAGCAGTTTACCTTGGCCAGAGACCGGAACGTTTCAGTACGACTGTATCTTCGCACTAAAACCTGTAAAAAAGCTAATCTCATCATTACTATAAAGACGCTGCATCGTGATTTTGGCCACTGTAAAGGCGACGGAAGCGGATGTATGTTGCGGATGATTTATGGACGATGAGAGGTTAAAATTCGACCGATTTTTCGGCTTATGTACATGATCGCGGATGCTTTTCACTGTAGCCGTATGCATTCAGTCGTCCCCATTTAAATTGGAACGCGCAGTTTTCGATGATATACTCTATACTATTTACAGATAAATCAATGATAGATGAGATATATTATACTTAGTAGTAATGAGGAATACTTTGGGCTAGTATATAAGCTAAATGTTAGAGATATTTTCAAGTTCTGTACAGTTAAGTATGGCTGTAGGAGCTTCGTGGTAGTACGCCGAGGTTGAGAATCGTGTGGTGTTCTGCCTTGATATTCCCTTGTGGGTGTCAGGCGTACCAATTCCCGGCACGTGAGGCAACGTATCCGAACACCAACACACGTAAAAACATGCTGTGCCGCACGAATACTTGTCCGATTCTTGAGGCGCAGGGGACCACTCGGCCAGCATATTGGGACTCGACTGGGACAGCTGGCCGGCGTGGGACACCAGGTCCGTGCTGCCCATCTTGTCCCGGTCCAGCACGGAGTTCTGGTCCCGGGTGACGGGAGGTGCTGCCGGAGGAAGGTTCTGTTTGTCGCAGCACATCTTGCTGCAGCCGTTGCCACTGTTGCTGCTGTTGCCGCTGCAGCAGCCGTCACCGTATCTGTTGCGGGGCAGAAGTGCATGGCTGAAGAAATGCGGGTATATTAATAATAATGATAATCTTTATTAAGTACTCATACACATTGCAAAATTGGAATGATATATGACACACAGGAGAATGAATCTTATTTCTAGGTAGGTTACACACAGCACATGTCGCAGTGATCCTACTGTCGTTTTTATTTGGCAGGTAATGATTCTTTGAATCCATGACGAATGTGTTTGACTTTACCTCCCGAAGGGGGCACAACGTCATGTTTTCCACAAAAGTCGGCGCCTAAAGGCGGGTTCAAGGGATCGTCTTTTGTTTCCGTTTCCCGTACGTAGAACAAAGCGCGTCCTGACGTTTCGTCGCTTCCTTGTAAACATTAAATAACTGCACAGCGGTCTAAGTTCTAATTCATTGCAAATTAAAAAAAAAATATATCAGAATCTTTACGAGTAACATTTGTTAAGCGAACTGACGAGGCAAGTAACATTGCATCGACATTTTTGGTAGACGTACAACTGTGCTTGCAAGGATGCAACAAATCGTCCGACCACATTGTACTGCGTGCTGTCGACTACAAAGTGGACAAATTTTAACGAGGACGGTGAAGGGCCAAGATAACGCTTCTATTGTCAATATTGTTGCTCTGTGGTTTTATTAAAATGCGTTTTATCAAACTATTACAGATGAAATAATCTTACTTATTGATACGGCACCAAATTTCGCTTTGTACTTACTCGTACCTGACAAATTGCCGTTCTAGGTAGACTTTCTTTGCCACTTGCATTGCTCTCTACTAGTCTCTAGTTCACCACATAAAAGGCCTCCATCTTCACGAGACGACGCTCCACGTCTCGTGCTACATCCATCCCCATATCCATCACTTCACTTTTTACTACAAACCTTGCTACACCCCAAGCTATATCCCTTGTCACATTCCTTGCTATATCCTTCACTATTCCTTGCTAATCCTCAATACCCTGCCCTACATCCCTCACCACATCCCCTCACTACATCCCCACTACATTCCTCACTACATTAATCATTAGATTGCTCATTAGATTTCTCACTAGATTCCTCACTACATCCCTCACGACTTCTCCACTACATTCCTCACTACATTTCTTAACTCACTACATTCCCCACTACATATCTCACTAGATTCATCACTACATCCATTACGAAATCCCCGCAACATTCCTCACTACATTGCTCACTGTATTCGTCGCTACATTCCTCACTGCATTTCTTACAATATTGCTCACTACATTCTTCTCTACATTCCTCACTAAATATATTCCTCACTGCGTTTCTCACTACATTTCTCATCACATTCCTCACTAAATTCTTCACTACATTCCTCACTACACCATCACTACATCCCTCACCATATCCCTCACTACATTCCTCGCTACATCCCTCACAACAACCCTCACTGCATCCTTCACCGCATCCCTCGCTGCATCCTTCACTGCATCCTTCGCAGCACCCACCATTACATCCCTCGCAGCACCCACCACTACATCCCTCGCTACACCCATCACTACACCCCTCGCTACACCCTCACTACATCTCTCGCTACACCCATCACTACATCCCTCGCTACACCCATCACTACATCCCTCGCAACACCCACCACTACATCCCTCGCTACACCCATCACTACATCCCTCGCTACACCCTCGCTACATCTCTTGCTACACCCATCACTACATCCCTTACTACACCCATCACTACATCCCTCGCTACACCCATCACTACATCACTCGCTACATCTCTCGCTACACCCATCACTACATCCCTCGCTACACCCATCACTACATCCCTCGCTACATCTCTCGCTGTATATCCCTCGCTACATCTCTCGCTGTATATCCCTCGCTACATCTCTCTCTACACCCATCACTACATCCCTCGCTACATCTCTCGCTACTCCCATCACTACATCCCTCGCTACACCCATCACTACATCCCTCGCTACATCTCTCGCTACACCCATCACTACATCCCTTGCTACACCCATCACTACATCCCTCGGTACATCTCTCACTACACCCATCACTACATCCCCCGCTACATCTCTCGCTACACCCATCACTACATCCCTCGCTACATCTCTCTGTACACCCATCACTACATCTCTCGCTACACCCATCACTACATCCCTCGCTACATCTCTCGCTACACCCATCACTACATCTCTCGCTACATCCATCACTACATCCCTCGCTACATCCCTCGCTACACCCATCACTACATCCCTCGCTACATCTCTCGCTACACCCATCACTACATCCCTCGCTACATCTCTCGCTACACCCATCACTACATCCCTCAATACACCCATCACTACATCCCTCGCTACATCTCTCGCTACATCCTTCGCTACACCCATCACTACATCCCTCGCTACATCTCTCGCTACACCCATCACTACATCCCTCGCTACACCCATCACTACATCCCTCGCTACATCCTTCGCTACACCCATCACTACATCCCTCGCTACATCTCTCGCTACACCCATCACTACATCCCTCGCTACATCTCTCGCTACACCCATCACTACATCCATCGCTACATCTCTCGCTACACCCATCACTACATCCCCCGCTACATCTCTCGCTACACCCATCACTACATCCCTCGCTACACCCATCACTACATCTCTCGCTACACCCAACACTACATCCCTCGCTACATCTCTCGCTACACCAATTACTACATCTCTCGCTACACCCATCACTACACCCCTCTCTACATCTCTCGCTACACCCATCACTACATCCCTCGCTACACCCATCACTACATTCCCCGCTACATTTCTCGGTACACCCATCACTACATCCCTCGCTACATCTCTCGCTACACCCATCACTACATCCCTCGCCACTCACCTGACACACTTGCAGCAGCCACTGTGCAGAGGAGGCAGGCCGGCCCGAGTTCTGGCGAGCTCAGAGCAACATGACTGCCGCTTAGCAATCATGCGCCACATGGACTTGCGGAAATTATGCGACATGAAGCAGTATATGATGGGGTTGATGCAGCAGTGAATGAAGGGCAACAGGTCTGCAATGTAGGTGAACATGAGGAAGACTTGATTGAAGGCCTGGACTTCTAATGCCTTGCAGATTTTGACCACCAGCGTAGGCCCCCAGCAGATGATGAAGAGCACCACCACAACCACCAGCATCTTGATTACCTGTAATGGTAAGCGGTGAATAAGTCTTGATTATCTATCATAGTAAGTGCTGAATAAGGTTTGATCACGAGCAATGGTAACTGTTGAGTTTGTCTTGACTACTTGTAATGGTAAGTGTTGAATAAGTTTTGTTCACCTGTAATGGTAACTGTTGAAGAAGTTTTGATCATTTGCAATGGTAACCCAGCTAATAAGCTTTCTTAAATACACACATGGATGGAGACGGTACAATTGCATAGAATTCAGCTGATCACTAGAGTTAAATTAAATACAGAACGCGTTAAAAGTATCTGTGCTCGTTACACTGCACTGCAGCTAATTGCTTCACTCCTGTTTGGTAAAAGTATGCGCCTCTGCGCTGCTGTCGGCTATACATATTGGATAGTTTATAGCCAGGGACATTACGAATGACATTTTTGCTAGCGCATTAGCTAACTACCTCCGCCGAGAAGGTTACGTGTTTGTCTGTCTGTGATTCTGTTTGTCTGTTACAAAGATTACTCAAAACGTTATGAGCGGAACTTTACGAAATTCACAGAGATTGTTAGGCATGTTAACAGTAACAGATGATTAACTTTTGCTAAAGAGCCATTCATCTGTCTGTTTTTTTTTTTGTCTGTCTACTTTATCTTAAAGTCATAACTCAAAAAGTTATGAACGGATTTTCATGAAATTTACATGAGTTGTTAGGTATATTACGAAGTTGATCTGCTTGTTCGTCTCTTGTCACTATGTTTGATTTTATGCTTGTTAGCACAATAACTTAAAAAGTTATGGATGGATCTTTATGAAATTTACAGGAGTTGTTATTGATGTTAAAAGACATAAATGATTAAATTTTTGTGCTGATCGGTTTATCTGTTTGACTTATGTTTGTCATAATGTTCGTTGGTAGCATACCCTAAAAATTGTGAACAGATCTTCATGAGAATTACAGGAATTGTTAATACTATCAAAAGGCTCACACGATTGGTTGTTGGTGTTGATACCAATGAAATCATGGTGTCAGAACAATGTTGAATTTTTCGTTACCGTTGCCGTACTTGGCGGAGGTATGCGCTCTCAGAGTGCTCGCTAGTTTTTTCTGTTCTGATTTGGAGGCTGGGAGCGTACTTCCATGTTTTCACTTTCAGAGTCAATATACTTTTGACCTAATATCAAACTCTCACTATTTAGATTAGATTCAGGTTCGATAGGCGGCAGTAGCCGAACCAACGGGCCCATTCTCAAAGAGACGCCGACACTTACGTCCCGGCCCTCGAAGAGCTAACAGCTGACCGTTCACTTCTTGAGAACAGCGATCAAACATCGTCGTTAGCAAGGAAGTTGAGTGAGTTCAATCTTGATCACTTGAAATGGTAAGTGTTCAATAAGTTTTGATCACCTTTTACGGTAAGTATTCAATAAGTATTGATTACTTCTTTTGAAGAGTGTTGAATAAGTTTTGATCACCTTTTACGGTAAGTATTCAATAAGTATTGATTACTTCTTATGAAGAGTGTAGAATAAGTTTTGACCACCTGTAATGGTATGTGTTAAAAAGCTGGAGTTTATTGATAAACCTTCTCGCTCTAAATGATATTTCCAGTTACAGGCGTATTATTTTATTGCTGAAATCAGGGCGTTCTCTTTTTATATAAAAAATTACAGCAGTTTTCAATAACAAGTACTTATCGCTGGATCGGTTTCTGTTTTCAGTTTGAATGTGGAATAGTGACGTTATTTTTGACTACAAACAAGCAAAAAGATTATTCCTCTAACGTGGCAGTCAAGGTTTTTAATCCCGGTATTCAATAAAGATTTCGTCATACTGGGAATTTGAAAAAAAATCCCAAAATTCCCGGGATCCCGAAAAGTTCTAAAAATTTGTTATATTTCATTTTGCAAAAAGAAACTATGGTTTACTGGCACATGTGCAGGCTTGAAAATCATGCTGCCTTTGGTGCTAATGCATTACCTACGTAACAACTGTTTATGATTAGTCTCTCATATAAGTTGCATGTATTATCAACTCGGAACGGCAATAATATTTATGTCCGCCCTGAACTTTCCGTTGTTCACTGTTTGCGTAGCCGTTCCCTAATGAAGAAGAAATATCTATAAGTCTTCCGTAATGAGCGCGTCCACCGATTAAATGTAAATTTAAATATTAACGATCTATCTTTCAGCAATTAGTGCTGTAATTGCATTGTTCACACAAAACAGATTAATCGACATTCGCCGGCAGTGCTAAAATTTGGAAGTGGCACGTGCCAGAAGTGCATATTTTGCTCCTTTCGTTCGCAGTAAAAGTTTTAGTTAGTAAAAAATCCATCATTTACAATCGCCATTTTAGGGTCAAAACAATTTAAATTGATAAGTACTTGATGCATACTTCTAAAATTGCACAAAATCATATTCTACTATATAATAAACTCATGCCTGAAACTGGTAATATATTCAACGTGCAATTGAGAGAATAATTGCAATTATTTTTCTCACCTGGATTGACACTTTTATGCAAGTGTTTTAAAGCTTAGCTTCCTGTGGTTACCCGCGCCGTACAGATAATTCACACTTGCGTCGGTCACAAACTTTTGCTTTTAGAGCTCTACCCTCATCGAGTGACGTGCATAACATCACCTGTACCTCTTTTGATGATCATTGAAGTGTCGTAGTAACCATGCAGCGGTCGTCGACCACTGAGTTTTGGAAGCTTTCGGTGTTATTTTTACCAACTCCCAGCTGGAATAATAACGTTAAGGTTCCCAGTAGCTGTTGTATAAATAACTTACTAGGAACAGTAATAATAACATATGAGGTTAACCATGAACCTAATTGTAAATTATCAGGTAATATGCACTAATGTGCGAACTGTTGAATTTACATAGTGGCCAGATCAGTGAATGGAGGAAATTCCCGGGATATACCACCCACGGAAAGGCGAGATATAACAACTTTTTCGCTAAAATCTAAAGTAAACTTGTAACTTTAACTTTTCTTCCCATCACTAGTTAATTGTGCTTGAACAGCTACATTGCCAGAAATTGAAGTGTTTTTACGAATTTTTTGCTGTATTAAAAAATCCGGAAATTCCTGGGAATCATCTTCAGATCCCGAGATTTAAAACTGGCTCAAAATCGACTGGGATCCCGGGATCAAAACCAAAGTCTCAACTAAACGTAATATTAGCAAGGTCAACTCTATTTAGAACCTAATGGGACACCACAGAAGGAGTTAGATCATCGATGCTGCAGCGAGTTGGGTATCGGTGCCCTTGCTAGCGGTTTTTGCAAGTGCGTTCGTCCCAGGACAGCAGCGTCTCTTTATTGCATGTTAATAATTTGTTGTAGCGCGTCCCACGTCATGGGGTCTCGCAGTCCCTGGAAATCCCATGCTGTGTAAGTTACATTACATTACATCTTTCTTTCGTGCTTCCTTCTTTTCGTAGCTTCTGCTGGCGATCCTGGTTTCGTCTTTCCGCTTTTCTTTCAAGGTTTGCTGTTTCCATGCTTACTGATCTAGTGAGGGAACACCCTTTTTCTCGAGTTCCACGTTGCTTCCGACATAATGAAAGTCCTCTTCCTCAGGCTCCAATTGAGGCGTGCTGTAATCACAGCCCAGTTGGGCTATTGCGACCTGAAAAATGGCAGCTGTAACCCAAATGCGGTGGTGATAGCGCCGACTGTTGACGGGCGTTGCAACCTCAGCAAGAACGAAGATCCGTGTTAGTCGGTTTTCCACCTTCCGAACTGAGAGTCGGCATACTTATTTACTTGCATCCTTTCTGCGGAGTTTACTCATTGTCCATTTCTATTGTTCTTTGGTTGCCTTTATCAAAAATTACTGCTGCTGAGCGGTTACCTGCAGCACCGTATAACTCATGTCGCAATCGTCGTCACCGCTTTTCGGGTCAGCATACCGATACACTATGTGAGCTGATGGGACACCGTTGTAGCACCGGTTATCCTAAATTGTCATGAAACACGTCCCTGTTCACTATGTAATTCTTCAACCGTTCCTAGAGGCGCTTCGATTCATTGAAAAGTCAACTAACGAATGCCGCGAGCGAGGAAATACGTCGGTCCAAGTCAATTTGCTGGCTTTCAATTTGGGAGTACGGAATAGTAACGGAAATGCTCTCTAGCAATGAATTTATATTGCTCACATAGTTTTATAAATGTATATCCATTGGGGTGTCGATCGTTTCGAGTAATGTAAGTCGTTTAAGTAACACGGTCAATGCCGTAAATAGGGCCATTAGAACACCAAGACACCGCCATATGGTAAAATGAGTGATACAAATGCACATACAACTCCATACGTTGAATGTTCTGCGAGCTCATGTATCGCAGTTTAAATTTTCAATCCATGCCGTACGCAGCTGCTTCCCTTCATCACGCAGCTTCTTTACATTGTAAAATCTGTGCGTCAGTTTTGCCTAAAATTCGTAGCTATGGTGAAACTGATGAAGTAAATATGAAACTACTATGGGAAATATATGGAAAATTATAACCTCTTCGGATGAGAGGCATTACAATCTGTCAAGTTGTTTTTGCATGCAGCTGGGCGACCGAGTCGGCAACCCAATAAACCGCAAGAAAAAGCTTCGTTTACCTCATTAACGCAGAAAATAAGCATTCGTTTAATCCATCAGCTCATGATACAAACTTTCGTTTCTCGTGAGAGCAACGCAATTCATTCCACCTAGAAAAATAGACAATATGCGTCAATGGATTTCATGAGTTAACTGATACACTGAAGGCTGAGTTGCCGTTTCATATGGAGTTACTATTCATAGTAACGGGGATGTATTATTTAGTCGTGTTTAGAATAATTTTTATGTAAAGGTAATCTTTGTTCATAATAACCCAGATTACTTTGTATGACTAAATGTAATATATTGTAATAATGACGAGGCAAATAACTTACTTGCTTACGCGTCTTCTTAACATCTTCTCGCTTGGCAACAGGAGGCAACTTCCAGTCTTCCCTCGCATGGATGCCACTCGCCATAGAAGTGGATCGGTTTCTGCTGTGGCCCAAACCTGGCCTGTGGTTAGCACTGAGCAATTCTCGGGAGCTGCCCCCATTGTCATCGAAAGAAGTGCCCTTACAGCTCAGCCCCCCATTGTGGCTCGCCGTTCCAAATCCGCGATGATTCCTCATGCTCGAGCGAATTCCAGGAGGGCTCCGGAAGGTGTGTAGGGCGCCCACGCTCGGCCTTTGCAGTCCGGATTTGTCCTCCGTTACTTGGAATTCATCTCTGGATCCAAAAATAATTCCAGCCATGCTTTTGTCGCTCCTGTTGCTTCTCGTGCTAGAGAGAGTGTTGGATCTGGAGCAGGACAGGGCGTTCATTCGCGGAAATGACAATGCGTTCGTCCGCTTACCATGCGAGCTTTGCTCCGTTACGTCCGACATGGTATCGTAGTCTGGGTAGACTGACAAACCAACCCCAGACCCTGCTCGTTGTCTGTCGCTGCCACTACCCAGAGATGTCTGGGGGAGGTCACAGTCAAAGCTCAGGATGGGTCTGTTGACAGAGAAGGCAGGTTCCTGGGGCTGCTCTAGGGTTTTCATTTCCGTGAGATCCTCCTGCTCGCTGTAAGGGTCGGTGATGGAGGGCAGGGGAGATCCCTGGTCGCAGTTAGCGTACGACTGGGGTGCGGGGGACGAGCTGTTCAGCAGGCGCCGGGGGTTGCACATGGAGTGACGGACCTTGAGGCGGTAACTCTCAGTGCTTTGGGTGCCGTACGCACCACTGTTGGGAGATAAATCTTATGATTAGGCATCTGCAGAGCAATGTTAAAACATACGAAAGATTATAAGAGTTACGTAAGCATACATTACTGGTAGGATAGTGCTGGTAAATCTATACTATAGTAAGAGAGCCGTCTCTTCGTCAGTCCGTCCGTCCGTCCGTCTGTCTGTCCGAAGCCTTATTTTTTCTCTATCTAATACCGAAGAAAAAAATTCCAAGGCACCAAACTTTTTTTTTTGCCAAACCGTATCCAGGATACGAACGCGGGAATTCCCGGGTTATTAGTGAAGGCCTGGTCACGGTCCTTTGTGAACTTAGTTGCTTTTGTGCCCTTGGTGAACTTCGTGGACTTTGTGGACATGGTGAAATTTGGAGTATTGTGAACTTTTTTAAAAGGATGGTAAGATATTTTCATATACATGCTTTCACGACTTATTCAAAAAAAGGTTTGCGTTCTGTGCGCTAGCAATCATTAACTGAAAAAATACAAAAGACCATGAGGGTTACCTTATAACGGACAGCGTACTTTGCTAGTACGATATTGGTAGAAAAACAACGTAGGGCTGAAAGAGCTACGTAATCATCAAACAGCGTACTTTATTGATACGATATTGATGATCAATAATAATTAACGCTAAGAATTACGTAAGATAGTAAGAGCTACGTACATATCAACAGGGTAATTTGCGGACACG
>LQNS02000141.1:6678011-6688217 GCA_001587735.2 Parhyale hawaiensis | reverse complement strand
CCAACAGCCTAAGAAAGTATGTAAAAGTAATGGGAGAACATATAAAAATACATCTGCGGTACCGTGCAGTCAGGCCTAGTTGCGGGAACCGAAATCTCCCTTTGTGGGCAGTGGCTCCTCAATGTTAGTGTGCTCTGTGCTACAGATTATCTGGATCAGCAAAACTATTCTATTGAAACTTAGTACAGGAGAATTCCTCGAACAGGGCATGCCCAAAACAAAACTTTTAAAATGGAGATCCCCGTCACTGATAAACTCCAGACGCACAGACTACATCTTTCGTGAGTTGTAGCTTTAACCAACACCATCATAAGGGTATAGCAAAATGTGCGATAAATTTTAATTGGGTGTACATCCAAACAGATCAACTTCCAGATTTCTTACAGTGTTAGTCAAAGAAAATATCTGATGGATGTTTACGCAACAAGCATGAAGTTGAACATGTGATTTTGGGACTGAGACACTATACCTGTCTCCCTTCTAGGAGTTTCACTGAATTACTGTACATATATGGCTGAGATTCGACATGTCTGCGATCTCTGTAGTTATTTTTTTTTTTAAATTCGTCCGGTTCCTTTTCATCATTTAAGTAGCGTAAAACTGCATCCTGTCGTACCCGGGCCCTTACCAGGATCTTAAATACGCTACACACATAAACTGTGACACCCACCGCAAAAAGTTTTTAGCATCTTACCCCATAGATCGCATATGTTTGGCCTTCACGTACAGTATGAACATATGCGCATTTAGTATAATCCGCTCATCTAGCTTGTAGACATCACTGGATGCTAAACAGCTGGTGTCTATTACCGTTTGAACGAAAACGTTTCAGTGCAATTTTTCGGTATCTACATCTGGACATGTTCCGGTTTATGGCTCTGTCTCAGAGCAAGATAACATAGGTGCCGTTTAAATCAAACGATGCATCCATTGATGGAGACCGACAATTAAATCAGCACTTCTTTAATAGAGCAGTAATTGGTTACAGGGAGAGAGCCGAGTTCATTACTGTGCCGTGAAAATTTCCAGCGGAGGTATTGTTCAAAGGGTATAATTGTGGCGCAGGGATACAATGGGGCTCCTTTAAAGCGCCAGCGCAGGGAAACAACGGGCAGTGCGCTCTCTCATTCACAGGGTCCCTGTGACGGTAGGAGACGCCCACAAGATCGAGGAAGACAGATGGGGTATGCGCTCTTAGAACCACAGGCTCCGCTCACGATCAGTAATGGCTCTGTTCTGGCTTAATTGCGTTACGTCGTTATACTATGGGGCTATAGCCCAGTTTGATTTTTGCCATTCAATTTTCGAAAACTTGTGCAGATTTTTTTAGGTTTAGTTATCACTGTGGTAGTCATAGAGAGCTTGGAAATTTGGCGGCTTTTTTTTAAATAAAAATTTAAGTTTCATCCGTCAGTGAAGAACTTCTAATGTTTAAAATTGATATCTGATAAGACAGTACACATAGCCACCGGTTTGGTCGCATTACGCAAAATTTAGTCAACTAAATTCTTAGTTTGGTAATTAGATGATTAAATTCCTAGGTAATATTACCAATTGCTTTGGTAAAATGTTTAGGTTATATAACAAAATTTTATGGTTAAATTTGCTGAAAAAGTTTTGTAGTTGGTTAGATTTGCTTATTCTTAGTCATTACTAAGTAATATTTGGCAACTGATAATGATATAGGGTCATTACTACCAAATGCATCCAAGCAATAGTAAACAAATAAAATTTACAATTANCACAGTCCTGGATGCCTGAGCGGGTGAGCCAAACTTTGGCTGAACGTAAACAGCGTAAACAGATCGAGTGAGGTACTCGCATCACACTCCGTTGCCAGATGTAATGCGGTCGTGTGTACTGTGTGCGCTCAGTGAA
This sequence comes from Parhyale hawaiensis, assembly GCA_001587735.2. Lineage (NCBI taxonomy): Eukaryota > Metazoa > Arthropoda > Malacostraca > Amphipoda > Hyalidae > Parhyale > Parhyale hawaiensis. The sequence goes on along the minus strand of LQNS02000141.1, from coordinate 6,686,339 downwards.
TGTGCCTCTAGCTATACATGCCATGCCATAAGCCTCAATTTTCACTGTGATGAAACGTCATAGTCCGTTGAGGTTTTAAAGGCTCACGATAAGAAATGAAATTCACGTATATTGCTTACAGTGCAAAAATCCCAAGATTTCGACAAGTTTGGAAGAAAATTCCCAAGATCCCAAGCTCATCGTCGAAATCCCAAGATCTTGGGAAAAATCCCAAGGAGTGGGAGCCCTGATATATAGCATCGCAGTTTCCAAGATCTCTTCCAATTTCTAGTGAATTTTTGTTCGCAACGACGAATATTTTAAAGCGATCTTCAAACATTTTGAGCTGTAGTCATCGTTATAGAAAGTTTTATTCTATGAACGGTAAAAGTTTCATAAATTTGGTTCTCATGCGCAGCAGGCCTTTAGTTTTAGCAATTTATTATAGTCGCCCTGACTGAGGTCTTAGTTTTTGAAACCCTTGTTGTTTCTATCTGTAGCAGAACAGTGAATGATTTTGTCTGAACTTTATGCATTTAATTTATAGTCTCGCTTTGATACAGGTCTTCATTTTAATGGAGTCTGTATCGAGGATTGCCTGTCGATGATGTCGCATAGCTCATGAAACACAACTGTTACTCGAACGCCTTAGTTGTAGCATAAAACCATCATCCTTGAGGGGAGGGGGGGGGGAGCTAAATGTGCTGAATCAGGAGTTTCGACCCTTTTTATATCTAGGTCAACCCACCTGAAGAGATTGCGACGATATCTCAATTCCTTCTTATATAGTTTTTGAGATGAAAAACGCACAAGTTTATGTACAAAAGCTCGGGGTTAGATGGAAATAAACAACCAGAAGGCGTTCTTACTTATTCCTCAAAAAAAAAAAAAAAAAAAAAAATAGCCAGGAAGTCCTCCAATCTTCGAATCAAAATATAATTACAGTATATTTGTAGATTTAGAATGAAAACATTATTGCCTCTCTCCTTTCGTTCGCGCTTAGTAAATATGCTGGCATAGACTATCGAACCTTTTTTAACATTGCTTGTCACACCGGGGTTTTTTTCAAGCTGCTCACTTGGATGTACCTCGTTTTGTGATGATGCTACTTAGCAAAATGAAAACCCGATTAATATCTGTTCTGAGACGTTCGTCAACTCGAGAAATCTCTTGAGACAAGACGCTAAATGGTTGAAAGATATACGCACAGGGTAACGGTAAGGAACTCTGCAACGGAGCGGGGTTATACCTTCACTGCCTTGGAAGGGGCGTTAGCCGCCTCTGTGCTCTTCATATTTTCAGTGCGTCAACAAAAAAGTTTATTAAACGACTGTCAAACCGTGAAAAAATTTCTATCATCTGCTTGGCTTTAATGTAAAGGTTACCAACTCGTTTAAGAACATCATGTTGATTGGCAGAAGAACCGACTGTTTTTCCCAGTCGGCTTATTGAAAACATTTTAATGCTGGCTCCTTAGGTTCGCATATGTCACCGATTTCACATTATAATATACACCGCTTGGAAAAGACAGGACTGCTTTCGCCAGCATAAACATAGTCATTTGCATTTAAAACTCCCGACTGCAAGCAGTTGAAATCGACGTCAGCAAAGCATGCGACTGAGCTAATCGGATGACGCCGCGCTCTCGCTGAGGATCCAGAGCGAATTTTCATGAATGGATGAATGAACGGCTTAGAGGATCTCGCTCGGCACTCCCGTCCCGCTGAATGAGTGGCGGGGCTTGAGCTTCAGGTCTGGGAATCTTTGAACGTCGGACGAACTGGAAAGTTCTTAGGCTCATCAAAGCACCAAAAGGACTCTTGCAAAACGAGGCAAACAGATCAGTCTTGACTTTGCGGTCTACCTGGTTCCTCCGATCTCATCGCAATCCTTGGATTTACAGAATGACTTAAGAAGAGTTCGTCGCGTTATAACCTTCACTTAGTGCCTAACAAATTTCAGCTAGTACCTGAAAGTAATGATTATTGTTATCTTCTTCGCTGATTCATCTACTGTATCACCATGTAATGATTGTTTCCGTCAACACTTTGGAGAATGTCTGTATCATCGTGGTAGAGCATACCTGATGGATCGGCTAGGGGACCTGATACAGTCGCGCCACGCGCATCGCACTACTAGGGCGAGAATAACACTTGACTACCCTGGCGATGCTGAAAATATCTGCATGTACCAAAGCATAAAATAAAAAATCAATGTTAAAAAAGTGTTTTACTAAAATTAACACGATTTGATATTCTAAAATTCCATCTTCAGTGTTAAAACGAGCAGAACTTCGACATGAGACGTGTAACTTAGAGCAAAGTAATGTACAATTTCATAGGGAGAAAAATAAGCAAATTGATGGAATTTTGATGGCCAGGAACGTTCGCACTCATGAAAATGACCTCTTTAACGTTGTTTCCTTCTGCAAAAAATGACAGAGGTATGTAAATTGGACTCACCTTCTGACAGGGTTCGTGAGTGCCGATATGTTCTTTGTGCTCTTCCAGAGCTCCCTGATAACGGCGGTGTAGCAGCAGATCATGAGCAGGGCGGGGACGATGAAGAGCGCCAGTACCTCGTAGATGACGAAACCAACGGTGTGGTGCGACTTGCAGTAGTAGGCGATGACGTGTTCGCTGCAGCCTTCGTTGTAGTAAACAATGAGCTCCTCCTCCTGGGGCATAGAACAGAGAACCCAGTATCAGGAGCTGTAGTAAATAATGAGCTTCTCTACCTGGGGAATGGAACAAAACGCACAATAATAGGAGATGTAGTAAATAATGAGCTTTTCTACCTGGGGAATAGTACAAAACACAGAATAATAAGAGCTGTAGTAAATAATGAGCACCTCTACCCGGGGAATAGAACAAAACACACAATAATAAGCGCTGTAGTAAATAATGAGCTTCTCTACCTGGGGAATGGAACAAAACGCACAATAATAGGAGATGTAGTAAATAATGAGCTTTTCTACCTGGGGAATAGAACAAAACACAGAATAATAAGAGCTGTAGTAAATAATAAGCTACCTGGGGAATAGAACAAAACTCACAATAATAAGCGCTGTAGTAAATAATGAGCTCCTCTACCTGGGGAATAGAAGAAAACCCACAATAATAAGAGCTGTGGTAAATAATGTGCTCCTCTACCTGGGGAATAGAACAAAACACACAATAATAAGAGCTGTGGTAAATAATGAGTTTCTCCACCTGAGGAATAGAACAAAACGCACAATAATAAGAGCTGTAGTAAATAATGAGCTCCTCTACCTGGAGAATAGAACAAAAGGTACAGAGTAAGGGGCTGTTCAGCAGAACCCTTTGCGATCTCGCGTGATGAATTTATCATATCTTTGTTGTATCGGTAACTCAATGTAGTGATAAAAAAGTGCGGTACTGATGTAGTGATAAAGCAACGATAATACGATACTGTAGTGCTACAGTAATAAAGCAGGGATAATCCAGCGCAATGATTATTTAGTAGCAACATTACAATGGTGAATAGCAAAGCATTCCAAGAGCGCATAACTCCGCCAAGCCATTCAGTGTCAACAAAAAAATTCAAATTAGTCCTACATTAAGGATTTTATTTTGAGCATCACTTAAACTTGTCATCTGTTCTTCGTAACATTCCTAGGAATTCCAGTAAATTTCTTAGAGTACCGTCCATAACTTTTTGAGTTATATTTTGACAAACAAATGGACAAAAAGAGCGACAAAACGACAAGCGGACGAACAGATCATCACCAAATTTTGATCATTTGTTTCTCCTACCATTCCTAAGAATTCCGAGAAATTTAATGAAGGTTTGTCCATAACAATTTTTTGGAATCTTCACCAAATGTTAATCATCTGTTCTTTCTAACACACTCAATAATCTCCATATATTTCATGAAGAACCGCCCATAACTTTCACAGTTATCTTGGTGACACACAAACAAACAAACAAACAAACAAACAGTCAAACTCCGACAAAAATATGATCTCCGTGTCGGACGTAATAGTGTATGGATTTTACGGTACGGGTTAGAATCATTGCAATTTGCCACCGTGCCTTACCGTCACACGCCTAGGCGCCGATTATGCAATAAGTTTTATGACCGGAAATTGTGTCTCGCGAAACCGATGAAATAAAAAATTCAGAAGGAAGAGGAAGGAGCCGAAGCACACAAACGAACATCAAACCAGCCCTAAATTTCTTTGCGAGTGCACTACCGTAACCGTGACTTCTACTGCACGTGTTTGTAACCGTGACTTCTACTGCACGTGTTTGTAACCGTGACTTCTACTGCACGTGTTTGTAACCGTGACTTCTACTGCACGTGTTTGTAATCGCGACTTCTACTGCACGGATTCGTAGAGCAGTCACAAAAACAGGAAGCTCACTAAAACTTTCGTGGTGGGATTTTCTGAACTCGCTTGTCTCCATTAGCTAAAAAGCCAACCACTTCTGCTGCCGCTCGCATTTTAGAGAATTTTCTTGACAATATAGCGCTAGAGCAGACGAAGGGAGTGTCCGATTGGCTTCCCTGTCTCGAGATCATCTAATCCACTACGATTTAACTGGCTCGGAACTTCAATCGTAAGTGTTGAATTTGCATCTCATGTTTCAGGCATAAAATGCAAGCTGATTAAGTTTGAGAGGCTTTAAACTCATCCGTAATCGGCTAGAGACTAATGCCTGAAACTCGTTCCAAGTTGGTAAATGTCATGTCTACGATAGACGTTCAAAAAGTTCCAAGATAAGCAGATTAGTGTATCTTGATAGAAGCGTGTTATTCGAACACACCCAGTTATAGTTGGGAAAATGCAATAAGAAGGTGAAGGTATCATCGACTGGCTCGCTAAGTCGAAAAAGGCTAAACTTATTCGGCTTTACTTGTCCGGAACATCAGACAGGTACGTTGGCGTCGCTCTGCTGGATCGAGTTGCTGGGCTTAACCTTAAATCAATCACCTCCTAGAATTCCGAAAACTCAATCCCATCTCATAAAATCGAGTTTCAGGCGTTAGAGCCGTAATTGGCTCTCCAGCACCTGCAACACATTAACGAAACCAATGTCTAGGTTACTCAATAATACAAGCCTTATGGGTCGAGGCTTCTGCTGATGACAAGTCCCCATATGAACATCACTAACTTATGGTTCTTAGAAACCAGCGTGTTGCTTCTTGCTTGCATAATTTCGATAGCAATTTCAGAGGCCAATTTAAAACTTATACAGCATCTCGACTATCAGACGAACATGATACATATTATACTGTAGATGCGTCATTAGCTATGACCAGGCGATACTTGAGTTATACGGTAAGTCTGGGCAGCATAACTTGAACCACCCACCGTATTAGTTGATGCATAAAGTTCATACCGTGTATCGAAATATTCTATGCTAAGTTCTAATATTCTGCAGATAATTTTGAACTTTTGCGTTATGCTTTTAATAATTCATTGCTGTGTACATTTCTCTTCTACAGTTCTACCATGTATTCTCCTAGTCCATATGATGACGACATAAAAACTAGAGCACTCTGAGAGCGCATACCTCCGCCAAGCGAGGCAACGGTAGCAAAAAATTCAAGTTGGCTCTGAAATAATGATTTTTCCTTGTATCAATTCCAAAATTTGATCATTTGGGCCTTTTAATAGTAAAAACAGCTTGTGCAATTTTTTTGAAGATCCGTTCTTAACTTTTTGAGTTATGCTGCTAACAAAAGTTATGACAAACATGAGTCAAACATACAAACGAACAAACTGATCTGCACAGAAATTTAATAATTTATGTCTATTAACATTATCAACAACCTCTATAAATTTCATAAAAATTCATTCATTTTTTTTTAGTTATTGTGCTAACAAGCATAAAATTAAAAACAGTGATAAACGAACGAACAAACAGATCATTACCAAAATTTGGTCATTTACTTTTCGTTATATTCCTAATAACTCATGTGAATTTCATAAAAAAACTGTTCATACGTTTTTGAGTTATGACATTGAGAAAAATGAGGTAAACAAGCAAACAAACAAACAGATGGACGGATTTTCACTAAAAGTTAATCATCTGTTCCTCCTAACATACATAACAATCCCTGTGAATTTCGTAAAAATCAGTCCATAACTTTTTGAGTTATCTTGGTGACAGATAGACAGATAAACCAGACGAAAACATAACCTCCTTGGCGGAGGTAAAAAGTTCGGTAGAACTTTTGCACCTGGCATATTTTTGAGGGGGGGGGGCATAGGGGGCTTAAAATTATCGGTTATTGACAACTTACTCCGAATATGTATTTTTCAAAAAGAAACCCAATTTACTCCTACAACTGCTTTGATTTAAACCTTCCTTAATTTTTTAGATAATGATTCTCCATTTTTTATATTTCGTTGCGATTAATAACTAAAATATAGGGAAAAACAATTAAGGGATTTGGTTTTGAGCTGTGATAAAAAATATTATATGGGCATGAGTGGAAAATCCTGCACTATTGTTTTGTTAGGAATGTTTCAAAGACTCAAAAACCGTTATTGTTTTTTTTGCTAGTATGAGAACTCAATGAGTTCTATTCTCTTAAAATTTCTAAAAAATACTCATTTATATATATTTCACATTATCTCAAAAACTAAGGCCTAAATCAAAAAAGTTTTCGAATAAAATGTGTATTTTTTTTCTAAAATACATATTCTGAGAAAGTTTCAGACTAATCAGTTCACAATTTACCATTTTAAGTTCTCCCCTCCCCCAAAATGTACCAGTTACGACAGTTAGACGAAACTTTTGCTCCTTATGTCTTCATCATATGGAGTAGGAAAATACCTGGTAAAGCTACAGTATATAAAAAAAATTACTCAGACATCCCCCCTCTCCCTCTCCAGAGCCTGGACTATGCTAAATGATGCGAAAAAAGCCGCTCCAGATAGAGTTAGGGCTTGGAACCTCGGTTTCCACATGAAGAAGATGTCACAGAGGAAAGAACAAAGGACATGTAGTATAGTTTGTCAGAATAAACATGGAACCCATACAAGAGGCGGTTCTCACACAAGCTCAACGCATATGGGAATAAAAATCGAGAAAGAAGAGGAAGAACAGAACAAAGATCACAACCAATCAAAAGTATTTATACCAAGCAAAAATATTCCCACCAATGCACACGGTGTAGCAGAGAAACGTAAAGATTAACGTTTTATAATGGCCGCCACAGTCACCAGGGCTCAATCCAATTTAAAGTTTACAACGGGAGCTAAAGGTTAACTTTCATGTAAGACACAAAATATGAGTATATCAAAGCGCTAGAAATTGATCTGAACAAGTGATGGATCCAGATCCTCATGAACATGATATTTCTATGAACTTAGGTATTCATTACAATAAGTCTTCGGCAAATGTAACTGAGCCGAAAGGGTATGCAATATACTGTTAGCTACAGAAATCTACTTGGTATGAATAATTTTGATTCGACGTTTTTAAAACATTGTTTATGAATTGTATATGGTTTTTCATACAAATCGGATTTTACAAATCGGATTTTTTCGGATCTATATTGTTTGCAGTAAGTGTTGCGAGTTTCATTACCTTGCTATGGCTAGTTCTTTTAGGCTTAGTCAAAATTTAGCGCTCGCTTCGATGTGCGAACGCTGTCGATACTGCAACGTAAAGGCTCTGCTATTAACTCGAGGCTATAAGAGCTCATTCTTATTTTGATCATTTATGACAACTACAATTGCTAACATACATCTATACACGCACGCACGTAAGCTACGGCAGTAATTATCATAGGAGTATGATTCCTAGAGCACGAATTTATTGCCCTCAAAATATTGCAGTAAGTGCTCCTAAAAATTGCGCTTATTGCACCTAAAACTTGCTCTTGCTGCACCTAAAAATTACTCTTATTGCACCTAAAAGTTGCTCTTATTGTATCTAAAATTTGCCCTTACTGCACCTAAAAATTGCTCTTACTGCTCCTAAAAATTGCATTTATTACACTTAAGCAATAGGAAAGGAAGAAATAGGCAACAAGGAAAAGACACATGCAACAAAAGTATTGGAAGGATTAAAAAAGTCGAATAACAAACGGAAATATGTCAGTGGAAGAACGAACACCGTGATCAACAACGAACACCTATATCAGCTCCAAATACCAGTACAGCATACATTGTGCTGAGCTAATTGACAATTCTTCCCAATGGCGAGAATGATTCTTGCAAATATTCCGCTTTACCTGTACCCATGATGTATCCCCCGAACGAAAACGGTTGTAAAAATCTAATAGTCAGATTTTTCAACTCAATTATATTTTTACCCCAACAAAAACATGGAACAATAATTGATAAGGGAACCAATTGTCATGGCGTT
>LQNS02000141.1:6664694-6677911 GCA_001587735.2 Parhyale hawaiensis | reverse complement strand
GCTTGGCTTTAATGTAAAGGTTACCAACTCGTTTAAGAACATCATGTTGATTGGCAGAAGAACCGACTGTTTTTCCCAGTCGGCTTATTGAAAACATTTTAATGCTGGCTCCTTAGGTTTACATATGTCACCGATTTCACATTAAAATATACACCACTTGGAAGAGATAGAACTGCTTTCGCAGCGTAAACATAGTCATTTGCATTTTAATCTCCCGACTGCAAGCAGTTGAAATCGACGTCAGCAAAGCATGCGACTGAGCTAATCGGATGACGCCGAGCTCGCGCTGAGGCTCCAGAGCGAATTTTCCAGAATGAATAAACGGCTTAGAGGATCTCGCTCGGCACTCCCGTCCCGCTGAATGAGTGGAGGGGCTTGAGCTTCAGGTCTGGGAATCTTGGAACGTCGGACGGACTGGAAAGTTCTTAGGCTCATCAAAGTACCAAAAGGACTGTTGCAAAACGAGGCAAACAGATCATTCATGACTTTGCGGTCTACCTGGTTCCTCCAATCTCATCGCAATCCTTGGATTTACAGAACTTAGTGCCTAACAAATTTCAGCTAGTACCTGAAAGTAATGATTATTGTTATCTTCTTCGTGGATTCATCTATCACCATGTAATGATTGTTTCCGTCAACGATTTGGAGAATGTCTATCATCGTGGTAGAGCATGCCTGATGGATCGGCTAGGGGACCTGATACAGTCGTACCACGCGCATCACACTACTAGGGCGAGAATAACACTTGACTACCTTGGCGATGCTGAAAATATCTGTATGTACCTAAGCATAAATTAAAAAATCAATGCTAAAAAAGCGTTTTACTAAAATTAAAACGATTCGATATTCTAAACTTCCATCATCAGTGTTAAAACGAGCAGAACTTCGATATGAGACGTGCAACTTAGAGCAAAGCAATGTACAATTTCATAGTTAGAAAAATAAATAAATTTATGAAATTTTCATAGCCAGGAACGTCCGCACTCTTTAAAATAATCTTTTTAACGTTGTTTCTCTGCAGAAATGATTGAGGTATGTAAATTGGACTCACCTTCTGACAGGGTTCGTGAGTGCCGAAATGTTCTTCGTGCTCTTCCAGAGCTCCCTGATAACGGCGGTGTAGCAGCAGATCATCAGCAGGGCGGGGACGATGAAGAGCGCCAGTACCTCGTAGATGACGAAACCAACGGTGTGGTGCGACTTGCAGTAGTAGGCGATGACGTGTTCGCTGCAGCCTTCGTTGTAGTAAACAATAAGCTCCTCTTCCTGGGGAATGAAACAGAGAGCACAGTATTAGGAGCTGTAGTAAATAATGAGCTTCTCTACCTGGGGAATGGAACAAAACGCACAATAATAAGCACTGTAGTAAATAATGAGCTCCTGTACCTGGGTAATAGAACAAAACGCACAATAATAAGAGCTGTGGTAAATAATGAGTTTCTCCACCTGAGGAATAGATCAAAACGCACAATAATAAGAGCTGTAGTAAATAATGAGCTCCTCTACCTGGAGAATAGCACAAAAGGTACAGAATAAGGGGCTGTTCAGCATAACCCTTTGCGATCTTGCGTGATGAATTCATCATATCTTTGTTGTATCGGTAACTCAATGTAGTGATAAAAAGTGCGGTACTGATATAGTGATAAAGCAACGATAATACGATACTGTAGTGCTACAGTAAGAAAGCAGGGATAATCCAGGGCAATGATTCTTCAGTAGCAACATTACAATGATGAATAGCGAAGCACTCTAAGAGCGCATAACTCCGCCAAAGCCATTCAGTGTCAACAAAAAATTGAAATTAGTCCTACATTAAGGATTTTATTTTGAGCATCACTTAAACTTGTCATCTGTTCTTCGTAACATTCCTAGGAATTCCAGTAAATTTCTTAGAGTACCGTCCTTAACTATTTGAGTTATATTTTAACAAACAAATGGACAAAAAGAGTGACAAAGTGACAAACGGACGAACAGATCATCACCAAATTTTGATCATTTGTTTTTCCTACCATTTCCAAGAATTCCGAGAAATTTAATGAAGGTTTGTCCATAAAAATTTTTTGGAATCTTCACCAAATGTTAATCATCTGTTCTTTCTAACACACCCAATAATCTCCATATATTTCTTGAAGAACCGCCCGTAACTTATACAGTTATCTTGGTGACACGCAGAGAACCAAACAGTCAAACTCCGACAAAAATATGATCTCACTGTCGGAGGTAATAGTGCATGGATTTTACAGTACGGTTAGAATCATTGCAATTTGCCACCGTACCTTACCGTCACACGCCTAGGCGCCCCTTTTGCAATAAGTTTTATGACCGGAAATTGTGTCTCGCCAAACCGATGAAATAATTCAAAAGGTAATGAAAGCAGCCGAAGCACACAAACGAACATCTAACAAGCCCTAAATTTCTTTGTGATTGCACTACCGTGATCGTGGCTTCTACTGCACGTGTTTGTAACCGTGACTTCTACAGCACGTGTTTGTAACCGCGACACTTCTACTGCACGTGTTTGTAACCGCGACACTTCTGCTGCACGTGTTTGTAACCGCGACTTTTACTGCACGTGTTTGTAACCGTGACTTCTACTGCTCGTGTTTGTAACCGCGACACTTCTGCTGCACGTGTTTGTAACCGCGACTTTTACTGCACGTGTTTGTAACCGCGACTTTTACTGCTCGTGTTTGTAACCGCGACTTCTACTGCACGGGTTCGCAGAGCAGTTACAAAAACAGGAAGCTCACTAAAACTTTCGTGGCGAGATTTTCAGAACTCGATTGTCTCCATTAGCTAAAGAGCCAACCACTTCTGCTGCCGCTGTCGTTTTAAAGAATTTTCTGGACAATGTAGCGCTAGAGCAGACGAAGGGAGTGTCCGATTGGCTTCCCTGCCACGAGATCATCTAATCCACTACGATTAAACTGGTTCGGAACTTCAATCGTAAGCGTTGAATTTGCATTTGATGTTTCAGGCATAAAAAGCAAGCTCATTGAGTTTCAGAGGCCTTAAACTCAAGCGTAATCGGTTAGAGACTAACGCCTGAAACTCGTTCCAAGTTGGTAAATATCTTGTCTACGATCGAAGTTCAAAAAGGTTAAAGATAAGCAGATTAGTGTATCTCGATAGAAGCCTGTTATTCGAACACACCTAGTCATAGTTGTAAAAATGCTATAGGAAGGTTAAGATATCATTGACTGGCTCGCTTGGTCGAAAAAAGCTAAACTTATTCGGTTTGACTTGTCCGGAACATCAGACAGGTACTTTGGCGTCACTCTGCTGGATCGAATTTATAGTCTTAACCTTTAACCAATCACCTCAGAGAATTATGAAAACTCAATCCCATCTCATATGATCGAGCTGGATTTGCAATTTTTGCCCTCATAGTATTTATTTATCACAGATGGATTCTCCATTTTATGTTTCGTTGCGATCACTAACTAAAATATAGGGAAAAAACAATTAATGGATTTGGTTTTGAGCTGTGATAAAAAATATTATGAGGGCATGAGTGGAAAATCCTGCTCTATTGTTTTGTTAGGAATGTTTCAAAGACTGAAAACCGTTATTGTTTTTTTCTAGCATGGGAACTCAATGAGTTCTATTCTCTTGAAATTTCTAAAAATTACTCATTTATATATATATATATTTCATTAATTCAAAAACTAAGGCCTAAATCAAAAAAGTTTTTGAGCAAAATGTATATCTTTTTCTAAAATACATATTCTGAGCAAGTTTCGGACTAATCAGTTAACAATTTACCATTTTAAGCTCTCTCCCCCCCCCCAAATGTACCAGTTACGACAGTTTTTACGAAACTTTGGTTTTCCTTATGTCTTCATCATATGGAATAGGAAAATACCTGGTAAAGCTACAGTATATAAAAAAATTTACTCAGACATCCCCCCTCTCCCTCTTTAGAGACTGGACTATACTAAATGATGCAAAAAAAAAAAACTCTCCAGATAGAGGTAGTGGTTGGAGCCTCGGTTTCCACATGAAGAAGATGCAGTATAGTTTGTCAGAATAAATATGGAACCCATACAAGAGGCGGTTCTCACACAAGCTCAACGCATATGGGAATAAAAATCGGGAAAGAAGAGGAAGAACAGAACAAAGATCACAACCAATCAAAAGTATTTATAACAATCAAAAATATTCCCACCAATGTACACGGTATAGCAAAGTAACGTAAAGATAAACGTTTTAAATGGCCACCACAGTCACCAGGCCCCAATCCAATTTAAAATTTACGGCGGGAGCTGAAGGTTAACTTTCAAGTAAGATACAAAATATGAGTACATCAATGCGCTAGAAATGGATCGTAACAATTGATACATCCAGATCCTCATGATATTTCTATGAACTTAGGTATTCATTGCAATAAGTCTTCGGCAAATGCAACTGAGCTGAAAGGGTATGCAATATACTGTTAGTTACAGAAATCTATTCCGTATCAATCGTTTTGATTCGACCTTTTTAAAACAGTGTTTATGAATTGTTTATTGTTTTTCATACAAATCTGGAGCTTCATGACTTTTTTTCTGATCTATATTGTTTGCAGTAAGTGTTGCGAGTTTCATTACCTTGGCATGGCTAGTTCTTTTAGGCTTAGTCAAAAATTAGCGCTGGCTGCGATGTCCGAATGCTGTCGATTCTGCAACGTAAAGGCTCTGCTATTAACTCGAGGCTATTAGAGCGTATTCTCGTTTTGATCATTTATGACAAGTACAATTGCTAACATACATCTATACATGCACGCCCGTAAGCTACGGCAGTAATTATCGTAGGAGTATGATTCCTAGAGCACGAATTTATTGCGCTCAAAATATTGCAGTAATAGCTCCAAAACTTGCTCTTATTGCACCTAAAACTTGCTCTTACTGCACATAAAAATTGCACTTACTGCTCTTAAAAATTGCATTTATTACACCTAAGCAATAGGAGTGGAAGAAATAGGCAACAAGGAAAAGACAAATGCAACAAAAATATTGAAAGGACAAAAACAGTCGAATAACAAACGGATATATCATGTCAGTGCAATAACGAACACCTATATCAGTTCCAAATACCAGTAATATATTACTGTCAGCATACATTGTATTGAACTAATTGACAATTCTTCTCAATGACGAGAATGATTCTTGCAAATATTCCACTTTACCTGTACCCATGATGTATCCCCCGAACGAAAACGGTTGTAAAAATCTAATAGTCAGATTTTTCAACTCAATTATATTTTTACCCCAACAAAAACATGGAACAATAATTGATAAGGTAACCAATTGTCATGGCGTATGAAGTCTTGTGACACCTGGCAGTGATAATAAGTACCATGAGTTCACACGTCCCTCACCGTAACGCGTTCAATCGCGACAATGAACACGAGCTGCGCATCAACGTGTTTTTCCTCTCCACGCGTAGAAGTGTCCTTCATTCATATGAATGATGCCGCGTGTTCAGTTATGACATCGTTTCTTTACATTTTCGCTTCCATTTCGCATCGGTTTGAAGTCACATTCGTATCCTATAATCTTATAAACTGATTTTGATAGAAACAGCCTATTTTCAAAATATTTATAGCCTGATAAACCGATAGAAGAAATCTCAGCACAGAGCGATCAGTTGGACTTCAAAATCAAAGATGGCGTCTGTGTTCTTACAATATTTTCAGGATTTCTAGTTTTCTCGTCTTTAACGGGAGTACTGTACAGTAATTCTGATCATTAAAGTGAAATCTTTTTTGTAGACTTGTCCATGATCTGTGAACGCTGCAAAGGATAAATTTAGCATTTATAAGTTCTGTTTACTGAACTTGAATGACGCAACGCGTTCAAAAAAGGGACATGCTTCATTCTTCAGTCTACCGCGTTTGCTGCAGCTGCTTCTCTCAAATTAACGCGCCGCGTCCATCAGTTTGAGTGAACGCATTACGATCAAGGACGTGTGAACACGGCCTAATATGTTACATTTATAGCTTTCATTGCAGTTATTGCACTAACGCCGGAAATTGCAATAAGTCCGGGCTCTAGTGATTACCATTAATGTTGAAATAAGAGTACAACTACGAATTGGATATTCCTTTAGGTTTTTTTTTCTGCTATTGTTTCTTTTATAGTTTCCATGCTGACATCGACGATAACAATAGGGACTGACATACCGAGAAACCTCATATTTCTTTCCAATGATATTAGAATTAAGACTACGCTGAAAAAAGGCATGCTACGGTACTGTCGCAACACCAGCATGCTCTACTGGGCATTGCGTGAGCTATGCGGTGAATATTATCAAGCTGTGGTTCCTAAAGTGGGGGGGGCGGATTCCGGTGGGGAGGAGAGGCGCGAACTTGCGAACTTCCGCAGTAAGGCTTGAATTTCTCCAGTAATGTACAAAAGAGGGCCTCTGATTGGTTACACCAGAACAGTGGCGATAAAAACTCTGCGGGGGGCTAGAAGGGAAAAAATTATCCTTAAGGGGGCCGTGGGAGTAATACGATTAAGAACCACTGATCTAATAATTAGGTTACGTGATAACAACGCACGCACAACTGATCAGCACTGAAACAAGACAGCACCTCACGCAGATTTCAGCAAAATACCCGTAAATGTCATCATTTTAAGCTCTCACTGACGCAAACGCTGACGTTTTATTCACGTAGTTCACAACGGATACAATTAAATCTATTGCCACAAAATATTGTGTACAATTATTTCTATTTAATTCTATTGGATATATCTTATTGCGAGCGCAATCTATCAGGATTTGTGTCTCTAATTTAGTTAATGACAAACAATTCAAATGCGACGTCGCTCAATCGTGAAGAATTATAATGGCTGAACAACAGAGCTAAGAGTAATTCAGTTACAGCAATAAGTCAAAGGTATTCAACTACGTTGCAATTGCGCAATAACAATTAATATTAATGAAATTCATCATTTTAAATAATTTTCATATGAAGTAAAGCTCTGACATTAATTATAAAGTGGAGAAACTACCCTTTGAACAGACAAGTTTTCTAGAAACAGGCTCGCCAGCTGTGCAGCAAGTGCAATAATTGTAAAGTTATCTTGCAGATTTTTTTTCAAAAGTGCTATTGCATGAGCTACTTTTCTATTGAACAGAGATATTCAATATCCAGCAACGTTTCTTTCATCTCAGTGTAGTGGAGGCTTTAGAAAAAGTTTTATTCACCAGAACACTCTATTGAGAGAGGGATTTTCCTCTCCAATTAAATAACAATGCATGGGAAGTAAGTTTCTGGTCGCTGGAGCATCTGCGGCACAGGTGCTCTAGCATGTAGAGAGCATTCACTTAGTGTTCTTCAACAGTGAGTCCCGTTAAGGCGAGGGTTCACGCTATAATCTTTTCTTATCCGTACTTGCTACGTAGCGTTTGAACGTTTTGTTGGGCCCCTTCAGGCACAGCTGCGTGTCTTCCGAACAGGTTGCTCGACTGTCTAGTTACTCGTCACGTTGCGTCCTTTCAGGCACAGGTGCGTGCCCTCCGAACAGGTTGCAAAACTGTCAATTGTCAGGTCATACTGCGTCCTTTCAAGCTCAGCTGCGTGTCTTCCTAACAGGTTGCTACACTGTCAAATATTACGTCACGTTCCGTCTTCTCAGGCACAGCTGCGTGTCTTCCGAACAGGTTGCTACACTGTCAAGTGTCACGTTGCGTCATTCCAAGCTCAGCTGCGTGTCTTCCGAACAGGTTGCTACACTGTCAAGTGCCACGTCAACTGGCTTAGCACTAGTAAAGTTGAGGACATTTAGATTAGATTAGATTAGATTAGATAGGCGGCAGTAGACGAACCAAAAGGCCCATTCCCAAAAAGACACCGGGATTTACACCCCGATCCTCTATGAGCTATTGCCATTATGTTAGTAGAATGTAGANATCCTTAAAGGGCCGTGGGAGTACTACGGTGAAGAACAACTGATCTAATGATTATGTTACGTGATAACAACGCACGCAAAACTGATCAGCACTGAGACAAGACAGCACCTCACGCAGTTTTCAGCAAAATACTCGTAAATGTCATCGTTTTAAGCTCTCGCTGACGCAAACGATGACGTTTTATTCACGTAGTTCACAACGGAAACAATTAAATCTATTGCCACAAAATATTGTGTACAATTATTTCTGCTTAATCGAACGGGTTGGATATATCTTACTGCGAGCGCAGTCTATCAGGATTTGTGTCTGTAATTTAGTTAACGACAAATAATTCAAAAGCGACGTCTCTCAATCGTGAAGAATTATAATGGCTGATCAACAGAGCTAAGAGTAATGCAGTTACAACAATAACTCAAAGATATTCAACTACGTTGCAATTGAGCAATAACAATTAATATTATGAAATTAATAATTTTAAGTAATTTTCATATGAAGTAAAGCTCTGACATTAATTATAAAGTGGAGAAAACTACCCTTTGAACAGACAAGTTTTCTAGAAACAGGCTTGTCAGCTGTGCAGCAAGTGCAATAATTGTAAAATTTTCTTGCAGATCTTTTTTCAAAAGTGATATTGCATGAGCTACTTTCCTATTGAACAGAGATATTCAATATCCAGCAACGTTTCTTTCATCTCAGTGCAGTGGAGGCTTTAGAAAAAGATTTATACAACAGAACACTCAATTGAGAGAAGGATTTTCCTCTCCAATTAAATAACAATGCATGAGAAGTAAGTTTCTGGTCGCTAAAACATCTGCGGCACAGGTGCCCTAGCATGTAGAGAGCATTCACTTAGTGTTCTTCATCAGTGTGTTCCGTTAAGGCGAGGGTTCACGCTATAATCTTGTCTTATCCGTACTTGCTACGTAGCGTTTGAAAGTTTCGTTGCGCCCTTTCAGGCACAGCTGCGTGTCTTCCGAACAGGTTGCTCAACTGTCAAGTATTACGTCACGTTGCGTCTTTTCAGGCATAGCTGCGTGTCTTCCGAACAGGTTGCTCAACTGTCAAGTATTACGTCACGTTGCGTCTTTTCAGGCATAGCTGCGTGTCTTCCCAACAGGTTGCTCATCTGTCAAGTATTACGTCATGTTGCGTCTTTTCAGGCATAGCTGCGTGTCTTCCGAACAGGTTGCGAAACTGTCAAGTGTCACGTCAACTGGATTAGCACTAGTAAAGTTGAGGACATTTTACTGTAATTAAGAGTGAGTGAGTATTCAGAAACTATTAAACGTGTTACGTGTTTGGCAGGAAGCAACCCTGCACTCAGTTGCCATGTACTTGGAACGTAGAATAAATGACTGTCGTGTGAAACAGTTTTTACTCTCCATTTACTCTGTAACTTTGTAGCGTAGAGAGCCACTGCACATCATAGCTGCTTTGTAGTCTAAAGTTTTGCCTTAAATAAGATGCGCGACATTGAAAACGATGAACATCGTAAATTTATTTCTTCCGCCAAGGAGGTTATGTTTTTATCGTTTCTGTTTGTTCGTCTCATTGTCTGTCACCAAGATTAATCAAAAGTTACAGGAGATTTACAGGGATTGTTAGGCACGTTAACAGTAACAGATGATTAACTTTTGGTGAAAATCCGTTCATCTGTTGTTTGTCTGTCTATTTTATCTTTGTGCCATAACACAAAAGTTATGGACGGATGGACGGATTTTCATGAAGTTAACATGAGTTGCTAGGTATATTACGAAGAGTAAATGACCAAATTTTTTTGATGTTCTGTTTTTTGTTTGTCGCTGTGTTTAATTTTATGCTTGTCAGCACAATAACTCAAAAATTTATACATGGATCTTTATGAAATATACAGGACTTGTTAATGTTAAAAGATATAAATGATTAAATTTTGGTGATGATCGGTTGGTCTGTTCATGTGTTTGACTTATCAAGGGTGAATGCTGGGGGGTAGAACAGGGTGCACGTACACCCCAGCCCCCACAAACAGCAGCTGGAGAGCTCCGGTTGCCAAGCACAAAAAAAAAAAGCAACTCATTAGAAGAGATGAAAGCAACAGCTAAGTGTGGATTCAGAAACTAGTTTAACTCGAGCTGACAAATTTAGGGCTAGATGATTTTTACCAGTAAACAATGCCTTGCCAGATTTTTTATTTGGAATGAACATGAAATCTCATAATTCCATTCTTGGACGACATCAGTGAAAATTTGAAAGTTCAGTTCTCAAGTTTGGTACCAAAGGCAGCATCGCTGTTAGTTAGGTCTTGTCTATGCAAGTTTTCGAAAACTTTGGTCAATGTCATTGATGAGGCCATTGACCAGTACAGCAGTAACCTTCTATTACCTGAGTTGGTTTCGCAGAAGCTACAACGACGGCAGTCGACGTACGAGGGTCCTTCCATAAGTAACGCCTCCTGTTTTTTCAGTTCAAATAGTTGAAGAGCTACGAATATCGACGTGGCACCATTATAACGATCGACTTTTGTGCACCAAACTGTTATCTCTAAGTCTAGTCACCACCATTCTCAATGCCCTTTTGCTAGCGATCAACGAGAGCCTTGATTCGTCGGTTGCAAAAGTCAGAGCCTGCAGAGGTGGTTCACTTTTTGATGACTAAGAATACGGCGTTGTTTTTGTTGTCGAGAAAACGCTGACGACGTAATGCGTCTGTCAGTGGTCCGAACAAGACCAAAAAGAAGTCTAATGGGGCCACGTCTGGACTATAAGGCGGGAGAGACAGCACCGTGTAGCAGAACTTGGTCACACATTGCGTGGTCTTCAGACTTGTGTGTGATCTGCATGACGTTGTCGTGTTACAGAAGGAATGTTTCATGTTTTCTGGCTTTCCACGGGTAAACCAGGACTTCAACTTAGTCATTGTTTCGACGTAACTGTCAGAGTTGACAGTCGCCCCTGATTCTAAGAAATCAGGGAGGATGATGCCTTTCCTGTCACAGTAGACGGGTCATATCACTTTGTTTGCACAATGCACATGTGTGCGTCTTAAACCTCTGTTTTGCTGGGGGATAGAGTGTGAGTGGTGGTGCCACTACATTAACTGCCGTTTGGCCTTTGACTCATAGTAGTAACACCATGTATCGTCACCCGTGATAATGCGGTCCAAGAACCCGTCATGTTCGGCTTCGTACCAATCTAATAAGTCCTGAGAGATATCCTTTCGGTCCCCCTTTTAATTCTGCTTGAGCATTCATGGAACATATCTAGCACATGCACTTTGCTGTATTCAAGGGATCACATCATCTTTTCCAGTGCACCCACGGTAGTAGCAAGTTTGCGTGCGTACTGAACTGTTATCATTCAAGGTCACGGAATCGGTACCATGCCAGGTAAGCGTTTTTTGTGCAGCTTGGTCGGCAGTTTCTGAGAGTGCACAGCTACCATGGGGCACCTATAAATTTGACCAAAAATTGGAGGGTAGGGGGACGCGGATCATTCAACCTACCGTTGATTGCGTCACATTCTCAATGACTCGTGTTCGACTGCAGGTGTACCTTCTCCTATATCTGCAGCACGAACCAGAGCGTGTGGGTTTCCCAAAGGAGGGTGCGGTCAAGTTGACTTTACCTCTACCGACACCCACATCTAACTCAACAAGTCTTTCATTCAACTTATCCGCCGATCAGTGTGGATGAGTTGATCGAGGCGCACTTTCCTTTCCGGGGTGGTGGCTGTGCATGGGCTTTCTGAGTGCACTTTGTCACCCGCATCTTTGTGGCTACTCTGTAATCGACGAACCCATTTCCTAACTGTCCTGACAACTTCTGCATCGGTATCGTTGACGTCCACCAGGTGCCAGTGAATGTTGACTGGTTCAATTATCGTCTACATGGAGCAATTCAAGGATTTCAATGACGCCGTTTTGCTTCTGAAGCACGTTCATTACAGGGATGGCTATCTTGGAGTGTCAAGCCGTCAATATCTGCTACAGAGAAAAGAAACTTTCAGGTCACGAGTGCAGGCGCGTGACCTTTTCAGCCTTTGCATTTACAAATACATTAAGAAGATTAAAATAACTCGATAGATAAAACTTAATCAATTTTTCCACATATTTTATTTGTATTCCGGTTAGTTAGTTACTGAATGAAGTGCGAACTTAAAAAAAATATTGCGAATTTTACTGTTAGAAGTACAAATATAACTCACACCATCATTGGGGCAGTCGCCTTGCGTAGTTGGTGTCTAATAAAAGACATACGCCTACAGTCACAAAGTATCAGCCCCACACTCTCCGATCAGTGCCCGTAAGGTATCAGCCCCACACTCTCCGATCAGTACCGAAAAGTATCAGCCCCACACTCTCCGATCAGTGCCGAAAAGTATCAGCCCCACACTCTCCGCTCAGTGCCGAAAAGTATCAGCCCCACACTCTCCGATCAGTGCCGAAAAGTATCAGCCCCACACTCTCCGATCAGTGCCGAAAAGTATGAGCCCCACACTCTTCGATCAGTGCCCGTAAGGTATCAGCCCCACACTCTCCGATCAGTACCGAAAAGTATGAGCCCCACACTCTTCGATCAGTGCCCGTAAGGTATCAGCCCCACACTCTCCGATCAGTGCCGGAAAGTATGAGCCCCATACTCTCCGATCAGTGCCGAAAAGTATGAGCCCCATACTCTCCGATCAGTGCCATAAAGTATCAGCCCCACACTCTCCGCTCAGTGCCGAAAAGTATGAGCCCCACACTCTCCGATCAGTGCCGAAAAGTATGAGCCCCACACTCTCTGATCAGTGCCCGTAAGGTATCAACCCCACATTCACTGCTCAGTGCCAGTAAAGTATCAGTCCCACACTTTCCGATCAGTTCCCGTAAAGTATCAGCCCCACACTCTCCGATCAGTTCCCGTAAAGTATCAGCCCCACACTCTCCGATCAGTTCCCGTAAAGTATCAGCCCCATACTCTCCGATCAGTGCCCGTAAAGTATCAGCCCCACACTCTCCGATCAGTGCTCGTAAAGTAGCAGCCCAACAGTCTCTGATCAGTGCCCGTAAAGTATCAGCCCCACGCTCTCCGATCAGTGCCCGTAAAGAATCAGCCCCACACTCTCCGATCAGTTCCCGTAAAGTATCAGCCCCATACTCTCCGATCAGTGCCCGTAAAGTAGCAGCCCAACAGTCTCCGATCAGTGCCCGTAAAGTATCAGTCCCACACTCTCCGATCAGTTCCCGTAAAGTATCAGCCCCATACTCTCCGATCAGTGCCCGTAAAGTATCAGCCCCACACTCTCCGATCAGTGCCCGTAAAGTATCAGCCCCACACTCTCCGATCAGTGCCCGTAAAG
>LQNS02000141.1:6634442-6653241 GCA_001587735.2 Parhyale hawaiensis | reverse complement strand
ATATAGAACGATTCAAAGTGGGCACGAAGGAAAAACGTCCCAACCCCAACCTACAAGGTCTTCATGGGGGCGCTGCTCCCCATGATATAGGATGGAGAAATTTAACCTCACCCTTTGACCCATCTTATGCCTCTTGTGGGGAATCGGAGGGATCTAGGACGCTGCTGCTGCCCTAGCTCTTATACCTATATGCTGTGATTTGAAATGAATCCTTGTTTGTGGCAAGTCAACAACCCCATCTACAAGACCAGGGCTACACGTATTGTAACAACAAGGAAATTAGTGTAACGGATGAGAAATTATGTTCCAGGTATCCCTGATAATGACCTTCAGTGAGAGATTACCACTTTATGCACCCACTTCACCGCTGGCAAAAAAAAAGAATAAAACAAAAGATTTATAAAATTGGGTACCGGACCCACAGACGTATATGTACGTCTGTTGTGGTGCTATGGGTTCACTGCTGAACTGCACCCGCGCGTCAGCTGGCTCGGAGGTAGACAGTAGTGAGGCACGTCTAATGCCAGCGCGCTTCACTGCGCCCATACGTGCTGCTAATAACGCGGGGCTGGAGACAGCGTCCAGCAGACGCGTTTCCATAGTATGTAATGCCCGCACTAGGAAAGTGTGTGAGTGTGTGTGTGTGTGTGTGTAGCGAGAGAGGCAATAGCTAAATAAAAATTTCAGTCCATAAAATGCTCACACGACAGTCCTTTGATGGTATTCTCTCAGCTAATCGTCTGAAAGTGTTACTGTGTCGCTTAGAGAGAAGTATACTGACCAGTTTTTGACTTTCCATTGGAAGAGACATCAAAAGCTCCACCAATGACACTTGCTCAATGCTCATGCCAAGTGACTTGGCGGCTTATATTCCAGCGATGATTTGTGAAGACAAGAGAACTGCAAAATATGCAGACAGCTGAAGCAACGCGTTCAAAACACTAACATGTGAACCGGCCTACAACTGCTCGATAAGTGTTACTATTTGTGCTGGGCAGCTTGTGCGTCATCTCCCTTTCCGATACTGCACACATAGTGTTATGTGCAGCAAGAGAGACGGCAATGGCAATACCGTGAAATTGGAGAGAAGGTAATGGTAACACCGCTAAGCTGGAGAGAAATTAATGGTAACAACGCTAAGGTGGAGAGAAGATAATGGCAACACCGTACAATTCGAGAGAAGATAGAGGCAATACCGTACAGCTGGAGAGAAGATAATGGCAATACCGTACAGTTGGTGAGCAGATAGAGGCAATACCGTACAGCTGGAGAGAAGATAAAGGCAATACTATACAGCTGGAGAGAAGATAATGGCAACACCGTACAGTTGGAGAGAAGATAGAGGCAATATCGTACAACTGGAGAGAAGATAATGGCAATACCGTACAGTTGGAGAGAAGATAAAGGCAATACTATACAGCTGGAGAGAAGATAAAGGCAATACTATACAGCTGGAGAGAAGATAATGGCAATACCGTACAGCTGGAGAGAAGATAAAGGCAATACTATACAGCTAGAGGGAAGATAATGGCAATACTGTATAGTTGGAGAGAAGATAAAGGCAATACCGTACAGTTGGAGAGAAGATAAAGGCAATACCGTACAGCTGAAGAGAAGATAAGAGCAATACCGTACAGCTGAAGAGAAGATAATGGCATACCGTACAACTGAAGAGAAGATAAGTACAATACCGTACAGCTGAAGAGAAGATAAGTGCAATACCGTACAGCTGAAGAGAAGATAAGTGCAATACCGTACAGCTGAAGAGAAGATAAGAGCAATACTGTAGAACCACAGAGCTGGTGAGGGCAATACTGAGCCTGACCCTGTGGAGTGTCTGACTCGCAGCCTGTAGCCGCCTGACAGGCAATGGCCACACGAGACCCACGCGCGGGCTATGGCAGCTCAGAGTTGCACAAGCATATCCCCAAATTAACGGCGTGAATGTAAACAAAGCAGAGCAGAGCGGCAGGTAATATTCTACAGAACAACTTGCCGCTGCTGCTTGGTGGATGGCCGGAGGAAATTCAAAGCAGTCCCTGCATTAGCTAATGCTCCAGGTTTGCGCTGTAGCAATTTTCCACGTGTACTTGGCTGTGCTTGTTGTATTCATAAGCTGCTACAGGCAATTATTTCACTCTAATGGATTTTCCTAGAATCAACAGAGACGCAGGGAAAGACCTGAGTACATTGGGGCAACGGCGATGAAAAATGTTAGAATGATTCTTGTTTGCTTGCGAGCAGTGCTGCAATTGCTGTGCGTAGGCGTGTGTGTGATAGGTGGAACATTTGAAAATGCATCAATGTTTCATTAAATTAAACCTTGTCGAGGATTTTCCCCCAGTCTGTTAGTTATCGTTAGCTCCGATCGTAATTGAATCGAACGATAATAAAATATCTACATTAAGTGAGTGAGTTCAACCTTCTACAATCTTTTTCTTCTCTTTTCCCAAGTCTTTTATAACCTACTAACATAATGGCAATAGCTCATAGAGGGCCAGGGCGTAAGTTTCGGTGTCCCTTTGAGAATGGGCCTGGTGGTTCATCTACCGCCGCCTATCTAATCTAATCGGCAAGATCATATCTCAAACCTTATGTAAATGCTACTGCATTGCAGGTAAGCAAGCCATTGTTCAGATGACGCCAGAGCAGAGTTGGGAAGTATGTCACCTGTGAGGCCCTGGTCAAACATCAACAACCGACAACTGAAAGGGAAAAAAGTCACTCAGAGGAACTCCTTTAACTTTTCCCGAACGAGGGACCGCTTGTGGGGCTCACGAGGAAGGACGCCGACGGAAGAAATTCGGAAAGTTGCCATAGAGACCTCCTCTCCTCTCCGGATTGGTCGGTCTTAGAGGCAAAGCGTCTTACCAGAAAAGTCAAGTCAGTTAGTCAGAAGAAACACAGGGCGTTTGTTCTTAGAGAACAGGAGTGGGGAAGCGCTGATCATGAGACTTTTGAGATCTTTTCTCCAAATCACCGCGACTCTTGCGACTTGCTAGATGGAGAATTTGCTGGCATTCTCTGAGGTAAATCTTAGTGACCGTGACTTTTTTTAGGTCAGGATTTTTGCTGCTTTTGTATATCATTGCCATACACTTTACGACAATCGAATCAGATTTTTTCATATCTAGAAAATAACTTCTGTTGATTTGTGTCAAGTCAGTATGAGGATTTCACGGATTTTGTGACATTTTTCTGTTATTCTTCTGCTATAAGACTTTGGGATCCATTTCAAGTTGAGCTTGCACTTCTAGACATTAAGGATTACTTAGTGAAACAATGGGAGGTTATGCTTCAACACTTACGGCAGCTCTTGTATGATGACAAACTCGCTAAGCATTACTTTGCAACCAACAGTGTCAGCATCCCCTTCAATCTGTCCCTCAGGTTATCATAGAAAAATCTACATTAAATTAAAAACGCTAACTAAATTCGCGCTCATTAATACCTAATGAACGCAAAAGCAAATTCATCTGAATTCTACAGAAGAGCTTTTAAAAAATAAACATTTTTACAGTTGATACTTTAGAATTCCATAAGGCCAAACGATCAAAAGATAGCCACAAGCATTTAAAATTCATTAATTCCTATGAAAGCGGCCGCTAATTGGGATGCTCACCTTCGAGCTGAAGCTTATTGGTTTGAAAAGCTGGAGTTACGTAAAAATTTACAGTTTTATCCCTCTTAATTCGCTGAAATTGGCACCGTTTGCGTAGTTATAGTGTCAATAATATTTTACATGTTAACTTGAACCTTTTCTGGCTTTTCAAACTGTGTGTTAAAAGAGGAAATGAAACATAAATAGGGTACGTCAAGCAAATCGGGATACGCAAGTTTGGTAGAACATCGCATTATAAAAACAGCGAATAACGAAACTGGAACCTGTCCGTGGCTACAGGGACAAAAGTAAGAAGAAAAATGACACTGGCGGCATGTGCATATATATCTGCTAAACTCTATGAAGGATAGAGTCTCCCATGGTGTCACATTGGGCGGCCATCTTCTCACGTGCGGACAATCTATGTATATCACTGGGAGTATATATGGCAGGTGTAGACCAGGCTATGCTTCCAGAGACAAGCATAGCATGGCATGTTTTAAAGCTTGAGTTAGACCGAGAGAAAAGTTTCTATACATTAAGTCCACTTTAAAAAAATTGTACGTTGCTTTCTAATCACGGTGGAGTTCTTTCAACATTTGATCATCAACTGCCATTAATGAGAGTGACAAGTCTGTTTCGTCTATGCACACGCTAGTCAAAAGAACGAGTTTCCTTAGCTAATTGTCCCAACGTTTTATTGAGCCCTCTTGAATACAGATTTGAGTTTACCAAAAAGAGTGTAAAAATGTTACCGTCAGTTCAGTTTGCTCTGCAAGTGCCGCTAGTTAAAGTTCTGACATCTCTTCAAACTTTGAGAGACTGCCAATTCTTTGCAAGTTCGTGCTATTTAAATGGACACATCAACGCATTCGGACGCGGATGACAAAACTCGTTCCTTAGACTAACTTGTTGTGTAAAGGCTATGCAGACTCAAACGATAATATTTACAATCTTTTGTTTGCCACACGTACTACTCAACGTCCGAATGCGTTGCTGTCCCCGTTTTTGAAGCATCAGTTATGCGCATAGGTCCCTGAATACTAATTCACTTCGTCCGAATCATCACTAACGACATTTGCTAAGGCCACTGACGTGAAGGCTAGCATTTTACTAAGCTATTTAGTTGTTTACGAGACACACAGCTGTGTTTCAAAGGACGGAGGCTAAGTCATAGCATCAAAAGTGTCTGTCGTGTGAGCCCGCCTCAACGAGTTACTTTCAGTGACGCCGTGCAACGTAAAAGAGTTTTACAATAAGAACATTTTCGGGTAAGCCAGACAGAAATTAGCAGAGTTGGGGGGGGGGGGGGGNTTGGGGGAGCGGGGATGGAGTGCATTATGACGTCAGCGGTGTCAAGCAATTCTACACAGCGCTCACCAGAAAATCTACTAACAATCAATTTCTTTCATAAAACTAAAAACATGTGCTCTAATTAATCTCTCTATCCACTACTGCGTATTTTTTCTAACAAGAATGACGAAGCCGAGATTTTCAAAGAAGCAGTAAATTGAGGCGATTTAATACTTGGCTAATACACTCTTGCGTTCTGATTGGCAATGTGTGTCATGTGATGACAAGAAGAAATGAGAACCATCGTCTTTATTAGCTGCCACTTTATAGTAATACACAGTTGGTTGGTTGGTTGCTTGATTTGTTGGTTTCTCTGTCTTGCTATCTGTAAAACACTGAAAATATTCAACGTTGCTCAACGGCATAGAGGTCGCTGTGTTGCGAATTTTGAAATATATGCAGTGAAGACGTTTAAAGTACATTTTGGTGGTAGCATCGACACCAGTTTAAATTTCCTTCAGCATCAAAGCTTTATTCACTTTTTTATATCATGAGCAGCTGATTGAATAAAGGTCAGCAGAACTTACAAAGAAGTCACAAGAAAGCCGTCGCTTTGTTGGAGTCATTAGTTTTAACCGTCATTTACGTCGGAGCGGAACACTCTACTGATGCTACAGAAACAATAAAAAATATCTTAAACTACAACCCAGTTCCCATTCCAGCAACTGGTTCCGTGGTCGGCACGTAAGCCTACCCGAACCTGTCACTAGACATTGTTGTTACATCGGTTATGGTTCCCACAGGCCATTATTTACTGACAAGGCAACGGTTCATTGCACACGCAAGCGACTTCCATCTTACCAATTTATGACATAATGGCCTGACATAACACGGTGTGCACAGTAATTGACTACCATCACATAACTGAAGATGCAATTTGTCGGCCGTCACGTATAGGTGCATAGAGCTCAGTGCCAAAGAATCAATATACATGTATTGTGTCAATCATCACATTGTGTACACAATACTTGTGTGCAGATAAAATTGCAATGTGCAGTATGTGTCTGCATTCCCAGTACGCACTGAGGCTCGCTAGACGCAATTGGCTAATGGAAATAACTGCCCCCAGCAATTGCTGTAATGGTCTACTTGTTCCTAATGTTCTTCTTGTCTCCAGAGTTGCAACATTTATTTTCTTGCTGCAATAGCAGCTATACTACACAAGAATGTTGGTGGAAAGCGAGAAGAATCCCGAAGCAATCGCTTAACTCATTAACGGGCAAAGTAACCCTTATTTGCCATTGGGAATGACACTACTAAACTATTATAGAAATATCACTATTTAAAATTGGACGGTAATCAATAATGGCCTAGCCCAGCGGTTCTCACACGGGGAGATGCGCACTCCTTCGCCTAAAAAAAACCGAAGACTGGCGACGTGGCATTGGCAGCAGTTACTCTATGAAAAGAAATGTGTGTTCTCATGCGTGTGTGTGAGACGAGAGTGGTGCCGAGGTATTTTGAGCTCACCTGGAAACTAAAGGTTCACCAGCCTGCAAATATGTTCGTGGATCTGCCTCCCCCCTCCCCTTCCCTTATCGTGAGGCGCGGTGCAACCACAGTCCTGTGATGAGCTGCCGTAACCAGAAAAACGTTTGGCGCGACATAGAATGTAGCAAACGAGGCTACAGTAGATATGATTGGTTACTGATTGCGACACGATCATCCCACGACCGCTGAAGCGGGTGTAGCACATTCGATAATGTTCGTATATATGAACTAGAGTCTGTCGGAACACTAAAAGGGAGCTGCTGTGGGGGTGCGTACAGGTACAAAAGTTGCACATGTAGCACTGTACGGTCTCTCACCGCAAATGTCAGAAAGCCTCTGGTCCCGAACAGACACATTAGCGACACGGCCCCTGTCAATGGACACAGACATGTTAGAGACCGACACCGTTCGCTAGACAGCCCAGCTTCCTTTTCACGACAACGACGAGCTAAATTACCTGTTCGTTCATTAGGAGCCAACATTGATGTCTAGTGCGATGGTTTGCAGTAATTTTTTAAAAAATAACCAAGTGCTTGGCAACACTCTTAAGAGTTTCTATAGGAATGAACATACAAGCTATTCAGTTAGCAGTGGTCAACTTTTTCACGTCTTTCTGCAACGCAGTGCCTAAGCTTAATCATAACGAAAGGTACATGTCGGAAGAATGAACAACCTTGAGCTGATTTTCTAACTTCTCAGTTTTCTAACCTGCGTCTCTCCTGCATTCCCTCAAATAATTAAACTTACAAAGACACTCTGCACTCCGTGTGGCTACTGTAATGGAGAAACGAGCCATGCATGTTTAGATTTGCCGAGATATATTGCAATCTGTAGTCTTCAGTTAGTATACGTTTTGAAACACTTGAAATAAATATTATTATTTCGCTTGGTTTGGAATCTTCAAAAAAATCTGAAGAGATTAATTATAGCCCATCCTGTATATAGAGATATACCGTAAGGCAGTAGTAGGCTGATTCCAGTGGCCAAGAATATGGTCAGCGTGATCCTAAAGATACATGCTAATAATATAGTCAGTAACACTCATAAAATTAAAAGACTTGCCTGTGCAGATAATGAATTAGAGCTCAATAATTTAGCACATCGTAAAACGCAAAGATCGACAAAGATGAGGAGCCGCTATCTCCGTGATCGCGGGCGGGAATAAGAAGTACTTCATTAAACTTCGGCACAGTTTTAGATCCATGCCAGCGCTGCACTAGGTACAAAAAGCCATTTTAGGGTTAAAGACAGGCCATTTTAGATCCGCCATGTTTGACTTTGTTCTATTCGGCAACTACGGCACAGCACCAAAACTACGCTACACCATAAGTCGGAGCTGCATTATTATTACCACCATTAAAACTTCACGCTCGGGCCACCACGGGCAGGTAATGCAACTCAAATGAAGCATTATGCAACACCACGTAGCCCGAAAAGCTACTAAAGAAAATGCAATAGAAAGCCCTTGACAGCTGACTTAAACGCCTGCTGGTCGACGCGACCGAAAGCTGATGCCGGTAATGAGTTCCAAACCGAAACAGACCAGGGCAAGAAACACCGACTGAACTGAAGAGTTTGGCATCTAACATTATCCAAAGTTAAAGAGCCCGTATCAATCACAGCACGTGTAGACCTACTAAAGACCTTGAGGGCTGGGGCAGAAGCATGCAACCAATGTCTCTCCTTGTTGTACACCTTATTTAACATATAGAGTTCAGCCACCCCTCTCTTATGGGACAGATTCACCAGATGATTTTCAGCGCACAGCCAGCTGGCTGAACTTACAAGTCGGTCCAGTAGACGCAAGGGACTGTCAGCAACTGAAGGCCAGACTGGTGAGCAATACTGTAACACAGGTAGCAAAAAAAGCATACAAGCATCTACGCACAATGTCTTTATCATCAAACACGGAATTTACCTTACGCAGGAGCCCAATCTTACTGGAAGCACGTGAAAGGAGTTGCCTAATATGCGACGACTCAAAAGTAACCTTCTCATCATAGACAACACAGAGAATTTTCAAGGAGCTAGGTCCCTGGAGCAAAGTGTAATCTATTTTTAGAAGAAGATGCTGTTCGAGACAGACTGACAATAATAGATTTAGTCTATGCTCCAAGCAGAGCAATGCGCACTAATGTACGACAGGTCCCTATTTCGAGACAGGGCGACAATATTACGTACGCTGGGGGTAGGTATCACTGTTATCAAAGTAGAATCGTCAGCATAGTTGATCATCGTGTTCTCCAGTGGAGAGAGCAAACAGCAGAGGGTCAAATACGCTACCTGGAAGGATAGCAGACTGCACCGCAGCTGAGATACTAAAAAAACCGTCAACAGACACACTCTGCTTCGCTCAGAAACAAAATCATAAATGATTGACAGAACCTTATACCACCCTCACCAAACGGCTCTAACTTGTACAACAGGCCCCGGTCACTGTCAAACGCCGCACTAAAGTCCAATTGTAAAAGGCGTGCCTCAGAATTATCACTGAGAAAAATTTTGATGCACAAAGCCGTTTCATAGCGAAGCATCAGGATGCTCGAGGTGTTTCAAGGCCTAGCTTGGTGTGTCATCGCAGCAGACAGAAAAACATATTTCAGTCAGAAAGCATACATCCGTAAAAACAAAGTGAATAAAAATCTTGTTGTTTTGTTACACGGGCGAAGCGAGACGTGGTTACATACTAACACGCAGATCGTTATGGTTTTTCAAAGTTTGGTCTTTTCAGGTGCATTGATTTTACCTGTTTTTGATGCATCTTGGTGCATCATCGGTTTTGTCTCAAAACCGAAACACGTAATTGCATAAATTCGTGCCTAAGTGCATCATAAGACCCTATATGCATCATCAGATGTACCTTATTTTTATGATTCACTTGCGTGTTTCAGTTTTGGGACAGAAATGCATGTAATTTTGATGCATCTGAGTGCATGAAAATTTCTCTCAGTGTACAGTGCTATGCAGACTGTAAACGGTGTGACACCAAGCGTGTCCTCGTGGTACTACCTCTTACGGTTTCTAATAATTTTTTATCGATTGCTGCGGCTATTTACTGCCATTTTCCGAATTGAAAATGTTGCGAATTTTTAACCAAGGATGTATCCTCTATTGCTTTTACTTTCAAACATTGTTAAACCTACATGAGGATGCTTTATACTGATCATTGTTACAGAATAGTATTGAACGATAATCTTCAGAATATTTTTCTTATTTTTTTAGTAAGCGACGGGAAGATATAAGCCTGTTGCTAGCTCCCAGTCACAACAGATCGCATTACAGGTCTGTCGAATCTAAGGCTCCCAGCCCATTTCACGCCGCATTGACGGTAATCGAAGCTCATCTCCCGAGGGGCGCATTAGCTAAAGTTTCGTTTCCTCTTGAATTTCTGACTATAAATTGCTCTATTCCTCAATACATTTTTCAAGTTTTTCTGAGGCTGATTGCAAAAAGAGTTTTGCATTGTTCTGATGATGCAATAGAAGTGATAGCTGAAAGTAAAAAAAAATAAAAAAAACACTTGCCAACGGAATTACACCCTGTTTGGGTTTCACCCCTGCATTGTATAAGCTACGGTACATATCAGTAACATCTTCCAGCAGAGGGCAGCATCATTCTCATGTAATGGGCCTCTCTCTAGGTCAGGTACATATTGAAACCTACACCAGCTCTACTCTGTTTTTTTAAATCTGGACTGTGATAGATATAGATTCCCTGTAAGTGACGTTCACGGTCACAGGAGGGGGAAGACGTTGGTTTTATCTGCCGAACGTCATATCGCAAATGAAGAAGTTCGTATCAGCAATGGTGCCCTTATGTAGATAACTCGGACAGTGAAACACTGCATTGCCAGGTGACAAGTGCGTTGCAAAGCCTGGAAGCGTACTCCAACTGAGGAAAACAGGTACAATCACATAATGGCATGTCAGGATTTGAAGAGACAAATCAGGACTATTAAAAGGGTAAATGAAGTGTCTGTAGACGCAGTGGTAAAACGCAACTCAAACGCATTTTGTAAGTATGTAAATGAAAGACGATTCACTAAAGAAACCATATATATATATAGGCCCACTCAAAGCCTTCCGACGGTGTAATCACCAATTACCTAATTAATAAATCTACTTTTCTGAACCAGCACCGATGCTAGTAGCTCCGTTAGGCTCCTGTGTTTTGCTTTGCTTCTATTGGTATTCGTAGTTGTTTTATTTCATACTTCGGTGCGTTAATATTGTTTGCAAGATGTTTACCAATAGAAGCTGCTTTGAATAAAATGAAAATATTTTAGCTTTCATTTTTTGAATTAGGCAATTATGGTAAGACATGATGTCCTACGACTTTGAGAATTTACATATACAGGTGACGCTTTTGTTACGCCTAGGCTTAGCTCTGACGAGCACAGACGATAGAAGAGACAAAGCATAAATGGATGTAGTCACAAAATTTCGACAAAATTGCTTCTAGCAGTTAAATAGTACGGAATTCTATTAGAAAATGAAAATATAGATATTTCATAAACGTTATGATGGAAAGTTTGCCATAATTCGGAGCAATAACAACAAGTCGTAAAGTGAGTAACTAGCACACGACGGCATAAGTTGAGATGAGGTCACGAAACTAAACAGGCGCAATTTGAGAGTTATTTTTATAGATTGTAGTTGGTAGCATTTGAAAGTTGTGAAGTAGCTACATTAGAATAGGCTTAAGTCTGGTTCTCCTAGCCTACGACCCACCTCAGTGGACTGGCTGCAGCATACAAAATAAAATATTAAACTGCTCAAATGCCTTCGTGTGCTTTACCAGCCTAGTTCGGGAAGGTAACTGCGGCAGTGAAACATCAAGCTCCTTACTCGCCAGCGGCCATGCTGCTCTTTAGCTGCTGTTAATGCCACTAATGAAGCTGCTGGAAACTCGAAATCCAACGGATCCTCAGCGGGCTGTAATTAGCAGAAACTGCCCTATTCTTCTAGTCTTTAGGGGCGAGTCACTTCTGAAATTATACACGTGCATTTGTTATTCCTTTGTACAGCTATGTCTTTCCCACAAAACAGCGGTTCCGAATTTTTTCTAAGCCTGGCACCCCTGGAAAACTTGTTCTCGCACCCCCTACAAAAATAATTACTCATCTGGTGATAATGAAATTTATGCGGAATTTGTGATCAAATTTATCGGTCCATCCTCATTTTATCCAAGATTGCGCACCCACTGGTAGATCATCTCGCATTCCACCTAGCGCTAGTTACCCCTTTAATCGGAATCACTGCCCTGTGTATTTCTTGTAACGGCTGCCATTTGCACAATAATAGGCCGATTCCTTTCGTCTAAGCGCCAATACCTTTCTTTTTGCATTTCTCGGTGAATGCTTAGGTTTCATGTGTCTATCTAATCTCAAATTTGTAGAAACGTTATCCCAGTCTTGCTCATTGCTGAATCTCCTCAAAGGTATTTCTTGTAACGGCTGCCATTTGCACAATTGTGGCTCGATTGCTTTCCTTCAAGTGCCTATTGCTTCCTTTTTTGCATAATCTTGATGCATGCTTAGGCTTCTTTTGTCTATCTTATCTCAAATATCTTGTAGAAACATTATCCTCAGTCTTGCTCAATGCTGCATCTCACCCTCTATCGTGGTTCCCTACCTTTACTCAACTGGCGCACCTAGAAAACTTTTAATATGTCGTCAAATTTATCTGATAACCGACAAAGAATGAAGTTTACACCAAATTTGTGTACAAATTTATTGTATCCAAATTTATTTTATCGAAGTTGGTGCAATGTTTAAGCGGACACGGCAACGTACTCGCACGCAGAGCTGACAAAACACGCTCATTTGTCTATATAGTAGTGTGAACCCGCCTTAAGACACAGAAGCGCGGAACAGCTTCTGTTAACTTCTTGGAACTGTCCCTATAGTACCGCATCATATTCCCTACGCATTCCTGAAACAGAGGTCGATATACGAGGGGAATTCCATTCAATTTCGAAAGTTCGCGGAAAATATCTACCGTAGCGTCATTACTAAACCAACAACGTCAAATGCTGTCTGATGTAACAGCAGGTATCCGACCGCTATACAAGTCAGGTCATACATAACAAATGGCGTTAACGATAGGCTGGAGATCCTCATTTTTCGTTAATATCAGACTGCCAAGAATCATTAGCCTCAAATCCGCTGTCAAAACAAAGGTCTAGAATATCTTTCCTATTCATTCGAGCGCAACGCAATTACCCCTCGCAACGCAGACAAAATGGCGCAAAAAAATTTGATACTAATGAACTTTTCGATACCAACGCTTCATGGTGATGCTCATGTGAGTAAGTGCTCATTTACCTGTCCAAGTGCATCATCTTACGTCAAAGTTGGTAGTAGGAGCCTGTGGAAATTCTACAGACCAAAGGAATATTAGTCTTCAATAATGATGTCCTCAGACCCATATCATGCATACGAAGGGGAAAAAAATGTTCGGTTAGGCAGAGAATCTTCTATCCAAGACCTGCGAGCAGTAGCAGCTGAAATTTGAACTTCACTTCTCTTATTGATCTTTTCCCAGGTCGCATCAAGGATACCTCAAAGATACTCTAACTTGCCCCAATCATGAAAACTTCATGGTCGTATCAAAGAGGTTAGAATACAATACGAGCGGAAAGTAGGTGCAAATTTTTTTTCGCCCTCTGGTACGTAGCCCTCCGGTGGCAACAGTGTATCGACATATATATTTCGAAACGGGGTATTAGATGGTTAACAATATTCATTTACGGCCTGTTAAGTGGCCTTCTGGTTCGATAGAGGTACCAATATCCTGGCCACCTAAACGCCTTAATCTTCAAGAAGAGAAATATACACTAAAAACACCGTGGATTTATTCAAATTTGGTCTCATTTTGAAGGAAAATAAGTCCACGTTCCAACGCACGGCCACTTCTCAATAGTAAAACGGCAATTTTTTTTCCTGCCAGCATCCGCCCCGACAATCCACCCTAGTACCAGCCCCCTTACAATGAGCTCTTACCCTGCAAACCTTGTAGGTTAGGTAGGGTAGGACTGATTCCCGTAGTGAAAAATGAAGCTTAGAACATAGTAAACCCGTATAAAGACTTCTATTTGACAAAGGACATTAGCAGAACCAGTCTTGGTCCCTAACCTGCAAGGTTCTTGCAGGGGTATACGTCTATCAGGCCATAACGAAATATATACATATATATACGTAAGCAAAGTGTTAATGATATGAAGGCCAGCGTCAGAAATAATTAAACATAACATATTTCAAAGCTTAACAATAAATTTATGATTCAATGAATTCATAGGTCAACGGCGTCAGAGATACATAGTCTTAAAAAATATTGCTGTGTTTAATTTAGTATTGAATCAGTAATGGTGCTCACTTCTGCACGCAGCTGTTTTAGGTGTAGAATGTGGCCCTAAGCCGTGGTTTTGTTAGCAGAACCAGTTCAAAGCTCCTGTCCCTAAGGAATAATGCATCATATGGTATAAAATATATTGAATTATGGTTTGTAATAGTGAAAGATATCGTTCCCCTATATAGGTTAATAGTAGGGAACTACTACCATTAGTTTTGGTAAGTTTTGATTGTATCGCAGCGAACGCGGCATGACAAGACATGTGAATAGTAAACCAAGGAGGTTTAATGGAATTCTATTGAAGCTCCTTATGTTAAGAAAGTAATTTCTTTAATAATTTGATGCTTATCTTATTTTAAACTATTTTTTCAAAGTAAATGGTATTGTATAGAGTATAAGGAACATGCCAGCTTTTTCTGAAATACATTTAAGTCTGAACTTAAAACTATGGAGATTGAATTAACAAATTAAACCTCCTTGCTTAAAACGACACTACCGCCACTTGCGGCTCGGTTGATGCGAGTCATGCGACAGGGACAAAAACTGTCGCAGAGTTTCCTCTCTTGTATATTCAAAGCTCTTTGGTCGTACTAAGTAATTAACTATAACTAACGGAGTGAGAAACAGAATAATAATAAAATAGTTTAGGTATATTTATTTATATTATACTTACAGTATTTGTATATTAACCCTTAAATGCCTGATTTAATCATAGCACGCCCGTAGAAATAACACTATTGGTATATGTTGCATATATGGCACGCTATGCATTTAAGGGTTAAGCATCCCCACCCTTCGAATTTCTTTTTATTGAACTACTCTAGGTTTACCCATAACTTTATGTCCCACAGCCTAACCTACTGAGCAAAAAGACCCAGGTTCACCACACCCTCCTGCCGTCCAGCATAAGGCCAACTGATGACGCCATCATGTTCTGGTGCCCAAAGCAATGGAACAAAGCACCTCATCAGCCCTCACTGGAGCCGACACTTGTCATGGGTTCTGGATTTATGGCCGGGGCTTCATTTCTCGTAACGCCGCCTGAAAAAAAGCGTTTTTCTTTTCGAGTCGGAAACGTGTGATGCAACCTCATTGATAACGCTGCTGCCTACGAAAGCGCACAATGCGAAATGCTCCAGGTTCTTCGAAAAAACTTTCCGTGACCGTAACAGCAACTCAATTTGTTTGGCAAAAACATACGTCTCTGAAAATTTAAATTCGCATTAAATTAACGGCATTAACAGCATTTCCGATAGCGAAAAAAATACAATGCTGGCTGTGATCTTTCATCGTTTCTGGCAGCGTAACAATGCGCAAGCCGATAGCAGTGACTGCGTCGACGTCATCGGAGTGGTTGTCCAGACACTAGAGAACGTTTCACAGTTCCTTAGTTAAACAACTGCATCGTACCCATGTCAGCACTCGGTATATAATTCCATAGGTCGATTAAACGGCGCTAAAAGGCAGTGCCAAGAAGACACGATTGGAATAACGGAGCTGCGACTGGTGGTAATAATTATTGTCGGTTTTGGTGCCCCGTTCCGACGGAACTGCCGAAAAGCTGTTCAAAGGAGCATACGGCGAGTCTAATAACAGACCTGTCGCCGACCTTAAAATGGTCTAGCTGTACTTAGTGCGACACTGCAATGGCTCTAAAGATGGAGCCATGACTGCCACATCCAGTGCTTTGAGGTGGGTCGCGGGCTGGGCGGTGCATGTCATGTATGCAAAGTCGGTGCTTATTTTCACTGGCATGTGCTCGCGTGATCTGATAGCGGCCTCGTCATCTGATGCCTGATGGACACGAAGCAAATTCTGAAGGCATTTCAGGCCACGTTACTCAGGTCAACAATTCTGTGCATCCCTTGCGGTCACTTAATTAACGTTATATCTTACGTTATATCTTTCGTGATGGCGCAGCACGACAGCGAAGAAATAAGGAAGGATACGTGCCATGAAAAACGTAACACGTTTCACTACGCGAAGGTACACTACTCTGTGGAAACGTAATTTCCTTCCAACTTTCGTCGGTGAACAAAAACATTATTAACGATATCGACCCAATCATTACCAAAGTTTATTTGGAAAACCACGGCTCAAAAACGTATTACCGAGAGACTTAAAGCGCCTAATGATTTTCCAGCCAGCATAGATTGTAATAGAAACGGGCTGTTTTTGATGCCTTTTTGCACTTACTTTTCTGTCAGCAAGTTGAGGACGTCAGCCGCTCGTTAGCTGAAAGGCGGCGGAGCATTTTTGTGCAGACCTTGGAATTAATGTTGATTCATACGACTTCTGTTCTGGTGGCAGGTCGTGTTATGCAGGCAGGAGATAATTAGCGAACATGTTGGCTGCATGTTAGACACAACACTGAGGTGGGCATGGGCCATCATGCTCCCTGCTGCACAGCCACGAGAGGAAAGAAGATTGCTTATCTGCCCGTCACCAAGATAGGGCAAGAAGTTATGAACGGATCTTTATGAACTTTGCAACGATTGTTAAGTAGGTCAGAAGAAACAGAAGATTAACTTTTGGCACAGATCCGCTCGACTATTGATTTCTTTGTGTATTTGATCGAAGCTCTATAATGCAAACAATTATGAACAGATCTTCATGAAATTTGTAGGAATTGTTGTGAATGTTATGAAGAGCAACTGACCAAACTTTCTTGATGATCTGAGTAGTATAGAAAGCGACAGTACCGAGACAACCGTTCCACTTACGCGTTCGCTCCAGACGGAACGCTTATCTCGGTACTGTCGCTTTCTATACTACTGTTATCTTGATTCCCTCGTTTTACTACACTATTTGCAAGTAACCGCAATACAGCTATCGTTTATTGCAGTAATCCTCAAAAAAGAAAATTTTCTTCAGNGCGGCGGAGCATTTTTTGTGCAGACCTTGGAATTAATGTTGATTCATACGACTTCTGTTCTGGTGGCAGGTCGTGTTATGCAGGCAGGAGATAATTAGCGAACATGTTGGCTGCATGTTAGACACAACACTGAGGTGGGTA
The DNA here is from genome assembly GCA_001587735.2 of Parhyale hawaiensis. NCBI lineage: Eukaryota > Metazoa > Arthropoda > Malacostraca > Amphipoda > Hyalidae > Parhyale > Parhyale hawaiensis. The sequence continues at coordinate 6,636,428 of LQNS02000141.1, read as the reverse complement.
TGGGCCGTCATGCTCCCTGCTGCACAGCCACGAGAGGAAAGAAGATTGCTTATCTGCCCGTCACCAAGATAGGGCAAAAAGTTATGAACGGATCTTTATAAACTTTGCAACGATTGTTAAGTAGGTCAGGAGAAACAGAAGATTGACTTTTGGCACAGATCCGCTCGACTATTGGTTTCTTTGTGTATTTTATCGAAGCTCCAAAATGCAAACAATTATGAACAGATCGTCATGAAATTTGTAGGAATTGTTGTGAATGTTATGAAGAGCAATTGAACAAACTTTCTTGATGATCTGTCTGTCTGTTTGCTGGTCTGTCTCACCTTATTTGATTTTATGTATATTTTTTATAAATTACACAACCAAAAATGTTTTGAATGAAGCTTAATGAAATTTGCAGATATTTTTTAGAAATGTTGATGGACACAGTTAATCAAATTACGGTAATTAAAAGTTCGTCCGTTTGTGTGTTTGACCACATCTTTCTGCTTATGTTTGCCAGAACATAACTGTGAGGAGGAATAAATGATATTTTTTAACGTCTGAGGAAAACTTTTCAACCGTTGTTTGTTTGTCTACCTGCATTTTTTCTTGGCAACATACTGAAAAAGTTGTTAAAGGATTTTCATAAAAGTTACAGAAAGAATTGGGAATGTTACGAAGATCAAATTCTTGAAATGATCTCTTAATGTGTAAATGTGTTTGTCTGTACATTATTTTACTCTTTGTCAGTACGTAACCTAAAAAGTTACGAACGATATTCATGGAATTTACAGACACGGTTGGGATCGCTGAGAGAAACCAATGACCAATTTCATGAAATGATTTATTCATCCGTTTGTGCGCGTGACTCTGTGTCTTTTTTTTCGTTTATCAGAAGATAACTAAAAAAATTATGGACAGATCTTCCCTAAATTTACAGAAACTACTAGGAATGTTACAACGAACATAACTAGGATTCCATTTTGGTGATGAGTAAAGGGAAATCTTGAATTTAACCCTTCTGTTCCTGACGGGAACTTCAGTTCCCGCATTAAAGTTTTCGTTATTTAAACCAGAGCGTTGTTTCTCGCTTTGAAAATCTGGATAATATACAGTATTTCCGAACCCGTCTGAAATCAGTACTTCTATTTTATTTACGACTGGATAAAATGGGAGGTGGAGCTCAAGTGACTACAATGAGAGTGTTTATTATGAGCTTTTTCTAGAACCTCAGAGCAAGAGCAGAGCTTTTGAGACCGAAAGGGTTAAGACCAATTCGACTTTTCGGGAACACTTCATTGCATGGCGAAGGTACGCAGCACGAGCCGCGGGTAGACACAAGCGCCCATTGTTGGTATTGCGCTATTCGTACAAAAATAATGTAATTTTAATGCATCTTTGCAGTTAGCAGATACCATCAACATGAAAATTCATAATAGAGAATTAGATTTCGGTTTTATTAATTTTCTCAGATAGTGACGGCGCAAGACGTCTAATCTTCCTATTGCAGTGTTGCAAGAAGAACGTTGCCTGTTAGTTACAATACCGATGGGGACGGCTCACTACACTGCAGCATAACCGCCTTGGAGGCTATAAATCGCTCTAATAAATCTCTAAAAAAAGTCCGACTCAACCTAGGATCCATATCTTAAAATCTTATGCGTAGTTAGCTCATGGGACTGCTCCTTATATTACAGTTCTCTAACAAATATTTTCCGTTTTGGAAACTAGGACTATTTACGATGGATCAAGGCATGGCTTACGGGTCGGCAGCAGCGAGTGAAGCTTGAAAGAGAATCAAGCGACTGGACACAGGTTTCATCAGGGACTCCACAAGGTAGCGTGCTTGGAATACTTCTGTTCTCAATTTACATCAATGATCGCGATCTTAACATCCGTAGTAAAATCAGTAAATTTGCGGATGATACAAAACTATGTCATCCTACAAAGAAAAGAGCTGAGCTCCAACAAGATCTTGACCACCTCATGGAATGGAGCGCAACG
>LQNS02000141.1:6563872-6591716 GCA_001587735.2 Parhyale hawaiensis | reverse complement strand
TATCCATTAAAGATTTTATTAGGCTTTTGAAAATGGGAGAAGTATCCCGAAACGTCAAGTTTTAATTATTAGTTCGTGTCGACTTTTTCTATTTTATAATTTACCAAAGGATAGTAATTTTAATATAACAAAGGTTAGGTGTAGTACTTAAAGACTGATTTCCTATAAACTCGAAAAAGAGAATTCCTATAATTCAAAATTTGAAAAGGGCTTGTAGAGATACGAAATCTGTTAATTTTTCAGTCAATTAGAACTTAGACGCAACTCTGAGAACACTGCGAGTTGCGTAAGTAAAGGGAGCTTACAACGAATTGGAGTATCGTATGATTTCTGCGTATACTACCAGTAAGAGCTAAGAGCAAGAGCTTTAGCGTTCCTGTAAGCATTGCAGGCTTCAATGTAAAGATATTATTGTAGTTTGTAACCACAGAAAATTTTCCGGGATGTAATAGATACCGAATGATTGCAGCAAGTTGCGTAACATATGTTAGCAACTGTTAAAGGGTAACACATTTGTCACTAGGAATGTGCTTTAAAATGATATTGGTAATAGTGGTGTCACAGACTTGGAAAAAAACAATCTACTATATAATAATTCACGTCGTGTTTTTATTTATTTATTTATTTATTTATTTATTTATTTATTTAATTATTTATTTATATATTTATATCTTTCCTGTCACGCTCTATGGGAATAAGATAGGAGAAAATTCAGATTTCAAAATGTAAAAAAAAAAGTGGTGTACCTTGCAATTTTTTTTCGGCGAAAAAAAAAGTGGGGTACCTTGGAATCTTTTTCTTCAGTATTAGATAGGGGAAAATTGAGGAGGCCAGCGGGGGTTTTCCTGAAGGGCTAACTTACTGCCGTCATTTATCGTACACGTGCACCAGTCATTAATAACCCAATATGCCGTCATTTACAATGACGGCTCGGGACACTAGTAACCAATAAACTACACCATCAGAACCTAATTTGCAATCATTTTGCAAATAGAACAAGAATATTAGAAAAGATCGACTGAACGATTGTTAGTGCTAAATATTTAAAAATTTTCGTAGATAATTTAAAAAAAAAAAAATTAGCAGAAACATTGGAACTTGGAAAAGAACCGTGGTGTCGACGAGATAATGTTTCTAAGTATACTGTCAGGGCAACCGGCGAATGTTAAACAAAATCGATCAGCGCATTAACGTGCCCAGCCCATCCCAGATTTAGATTGGAAAATCCATAGAGACAACTCAGTGTTGAGATCTGCAAAAAAAAAAAAAAAAACACCGTCCAGCAATAGGATTAGGGAGCTTAACTGAAGAGGATTGGGTCAAAGCTGACCTTTAACATTGTCAAGATATGTTACAAGGCAACAGAGCACTTTTAACAGCAGCGGCAGTAGAATATTGAAGCGGAACAAATGCATACTAAATAAGTTTTGTTTTCAAATACGCAAATACCTCCCTACCTATTTTTAAAGTTATGCAATATTTTTTGAAGCTAAAAATATGTCTTGAATAGACTCGTGGTTGTGTGCTTTCAGAGAAGAAAGTAATATGAAGTTTTATGCTCTAAAATACTCATTTTACATTACAGTGTAATGCTTGAAATTTTTGCTAAGGAATGAATGTGCACATAGTTTTGTCCAGTAGCAGCACAGTCTTGAGAGGATGTAAAATGGGACAACTATGTGAATTAGGAATTTTAAGTAGCAGAAGCCACGTCTAAAATAACCTTAATCGATAGAAAAGCAATCGCTATGTTTGTTTTATAAAGGCTGGCCTTTCACCTCAAAGAAGAAACTTGATTGTTAATCCATTGGCACTCCAGTTAGTTTGTTTAACCTTCAGATAATGAATCTAGTTCGGCCTTATTCATGATATCAATTTTTTATGGTAAAATCCACTGTAGTGCAGACGTGACGGTATATTTTTATAAAGTGACAGCTGTTTCTGTGTGTATATTCAGGTTTCATAAATGGTAGCGTCGATTTGGTTAGGCACAGTTAGTAGCTGTTTGTTTAAACTTATTCCTCAGGTCTAGTTAGATATAAGTAGTGTATAATGATGCGAAATGCGTGCTCGTGACCTTTGACCTCGCGCCGCCCCTTCCGGTTTCCCAGGCCCCGCCCACTCCGGTTAGCGCCCCCCCTGACCCCCGCTAAACCGGTAGTGCATTGGCCGTTACAAACCGGAAGCTCGCGCGCGAGGTCAAAGGTCACGAGCACGCATTTCGCATCATTATACACTACTGATATATAGCTATCAGATGTAGCTTTAACTATGTCTTTTAGTTCCAGTAATAGCTACGTCCATCAGTGAATAACTATGTACATCAGTACAACAATGTATATTGTATAGCTGCGTCCATGAACGTATAGCTACGTACATGAATGTATAATCCAATTTAGCTATTTGCAGTCAGCAAATGCGTATTTTCCACTTCTGGTTAGACACAGTTTGCTGTTGTGTACGCACCAACGCACAAGCGTCGGCTTTCCTTGTTTACTTTTGGAAACTTTCGTTAAGAAAACTTTTGCTGTGGTTTGCAGGCGTCTCGAATATTTGCCTTCAGTCGCATCAGATGCAAATTTCTAACATTGCCGTTGCAGATAATTTGTCTGTTGTTGCAATGTTGTCAAAGAACTAGGTTGTTCCAATAGTATATACATACATATAAAAATGAGGCATACCATACTTTAATTTTATATTTACCCGAGTAAAACACATTAATAAATAGGCCTATCTTGAGAACTGCCTCGTGAAGATATAATAGTGCCTCATATTATGAAGAGTAGCGCATATAATACGCTAGATAATATATTACATATATAATACGGGAGAGCCAGGAACCTGCCTATATTCCATTTGTATTTGAAGCATAGCTTATTCTCAAAATATGGCTCAGAAACCTCTCGATCTCCAAGTTCCTCTGCGCCCACGACACGTTTGTGATCAGAGGTTAAGTTAACCGCAGCCTCTTTGTTCTATGGTGGAGCTGCTGAGGGGAAAAAAGAGGCTGTTCTCTCCGAAGTGGCTTTGGTAGCAGTACTCGTTAATAACTTAAGAGGAAGATCAAGTTGCAGCTACAGTGGGTGCAGTGTAACCTGCTAAAAGTGAAAGCAATGTTTTACTATTTTAAGAATGCGATAATAACAGACGTAATTTTTGAGACGCTCTTCATACTGAGTGGCTCGGTACAAACAGATATTAGGTACATGACTGGGCAATGAATAAAAACCTTGATTTCATCAATTATAGGAGGGTAAAGATAACAGTTAGCATCGTTGACCCAAAGATAAACTATAGTTCGTACGTACACAAAAAAAAAAACCATCAACGACGTACATCATCACCCGCATATACAAATTTGAAAAGCAGCTATAAAAACACAGGCTGTTCTCACTACAGCCACGCTTCAGTTAACGCTTCAGCTGGCTATATTCAGATGTCGAATTAGACTGCGTTATTGAAGTTGGCTATGTGCGCAGCTTCTCTCCGTCGACGCATGAGAGCTGAGGATCTCGTTTTGATTATGCCCTGTATATCTCATTATGCAGTTGCTTGTTTTGCAGATTTGCCGAAAATTGGCTTTAATATTCTAGAATTTTTCGTCTACATTGGAATAAAGTAACCGGACGATATGAGCGGCGATATTTTTCAACCAACCGGCTACATAAGTCCCTCAAAAGGCTATTGCCATGGGAAGAGCTACGCAAAAGATGCGCAGAAGACGCAGTAACACGATACCTGTAGACACGGCAAACTTACTCCACCAGCAAATTTTCTACAGCGAGAGCCTCCACTCACATAAGGAGATACTCCAAGAAATTGGCTTCTCTTGTTATAGAACTGAGCTTCTTATGGTAGCGGCTAACTTTCTCAATATCCAGATTGGCCTTTTATTGCACTCGTAGAGAACAAGAGGCACGTGAAGAATTTGCTCAATGTAAACGCAAGTTATGGAAGCTCAATAAGGGCGATGAGATTTTTAAATAATTCAAAACAGATGCTGCGCATAAGACCACGCAGGAAGCATTTTTCAACGATGTCTAAATTTGAACAATAATTCTATTTTCTCATTCAAACAGAGATGTAAAGGTCAGAGGCATCGCAACGTGCTTACGGAAGGTAACCATGGATATCGATATTAGTATACGCAGTGGGAGAATAAGATAATCGGTAATAATATCATTAGGCTGCTCACTTCCGACACCATTGAATAAACGTGAACGAAATTGTACAGCGAAACGATCCGACGGCATAATGGGCTAAGCAGCTACTGTATAGTCACTAACTCGCTAGAATTTCCATCACACATTCAGTTAAAAAAAAAAATCATTGTAAAGTACGCCGAGTCAGATGGCGTCATCACACACTGAAAATTTCAACTAAATCGACAATTTCACGTTTATTGGAGGATTTTCGTACAAAAAAAACTGTTTTCAAACAACTCAATCCAGCGTGTCGAAACCGTTCCAAAGTCACGAAAGTCCTGAACAGCTTTTTTTCTATGAAATTCACTAGAAGCTAACCTGTCTGTAAGCGCATTCATCTATAATCAATCACTGACCTATCAGCAAGAAGGAAACTTCCAGAGGACTTTGGATCCTATATCGATTAATGTACGTACGTCTCAGTCCTATCATATCAGTAAGAAGTGAGCCTTACAGGCCATGCTACGCGTTTGTGGTGGTCGAGAGTCCATTTCGCGGCATCGTGGCAGCAGTTAGACAGATGGTGTTAGTGGTACACCGCCGGCGGAGGTAAACAAGTGAAGGGGCCGTGCCGCTAACAGGAGCACTGTCGTAAGAGCGTTTTGCTGCTAACAGGAGCATTGTGGTGGGCGTGCTGAACTGTTATCAGGATCACTGTGGTGAGCGCGCTATTTTGTTAACAGGATCACTGTAGTGGGAGTGCAGAACTGTTAACAGGATCACTTTTGTGGGGGTGGGGAATAGTTAACAGGATCACTGTAGTGGGAGTACGGAGCTGTTAACAGGATTACTGTAGTGGGAGTACGGAGCTGTTAACAGGATCACTGAAGTGGGGGTGCGCAACTGTTAACAGGATCACTGTGGTGAACGCTCTGTTCTGTTAACCAGATCACTGTGGTGAGCGCGCTGTACTGTTAACAGGATCACTGTAGCGGGGTTCGGAACTGTTAACAGGATCACGGTGTCTAGCGCGCTGCACCTTTAACAGGAACACTGTGGTGGGAGCGCTGAACTGTTAACAGGATCATTGTGGTGAGCGATCTGTACTGGTAACAGGATCACTATAGTGATCGCGCTGTACTGGTAACAGGATCACTATAGTGATCGCGCTGTACTGGTAACAGGATCACTATAGTGATCGCGCTGTACTGGTAACAGGATCACTATAGTGATCGCGCTGTACTGGTAACAGCATCACTATAGTGATCGCGCTGTACTGGTAACAGGATCACTATAGTGATTGCGCTGTACTGGTAACAGGATCACTATAGTGATCGCGCTGTACTGGTAACAGGATCACTATAGTGATCGCGCTGTACTGGTAACAGGATGACGGTGGTGAGCCCGCTGTTCTGTTAACAGGAGGAACCGTTAGCAGGATCGCCATGGTGGGCACACTATACTGTTAACAGGATCACTGTGGTGGGTGCGCTGCACTGTTAACAGGATCACTGTGGTGGGTGCGCTGCACTGTTAATAGGATCACTGTGGTGGGTGCGTTGCACTGTTAACAGGATCACTGTGGTGGGTGCGCTGCACTGTTAACAGGATCACTGTGGTGGGTGCGCTGCACTGTTAACATGATCACTGTGGTGGGTGCGCTGCACTGTTAATAGGATCACTGTGGTGGGTGCGCTGCACTGTTAACAGGATCACTGTGGTGGGTGCGCTGCATTGTTAACAGGATCACTGTGGTGGGTGCGCTGCACTGTTAACAGGATCACTGTGGTGGGTGCGCTGCACTGTTAACAGGATCGCCATGGTGGGCACACTATACTGTTAATAGGATCACTGTGGTGGGTGCGCTGCACTGTTAACAGGATCACTGTAGTGGGTGCGCTGCACTGTTAACAGGATCACTGTGGTGGGTGCGCTGCACTGTTAACAGGATCACTGTGGTGGGCGCGCTGCACTGTTAACATGATCACTGTAGTGGGTGCGCTGCACTGTTAACAGGATCACTGTGGTGGGCGCGCTGCACTGTTAACAGGATCACTGTGGTGGGTGCGCTGCACTGCTAACAGGATCACTGTGGTGGGCGCGCTGCACTGTTAACAGGATCACTGTGGTGGGCGCGCTGCACTGTTTACAGGGATACATTGTGGCGGGCGTATTGTACCTAACTGAAATTGTCTAAAAATACTAAATGACATTCTTCTTCACACAGCATGGCATTTCGCTTTTGTCTGATTCGTTCCCCAATAGCAACTGGTGTTTGAGTGTCCATTTTAATTACACTGCTGTTGCGTAGAAATGCTCAGCATCGAACACAACTACTGCTATGTAAGCGACAGAATAGGAATGGATGGCTTGAGACCGTACGGCAAGGTTGTATTCAGCACCGTACGTTGATCCGAGAACGTTGGGCTGGCGCATTAAGAGCGGTATAACTTCCGGCCAAGGACCCCGTCAATAATACAGCCAGTTCAGGGAAGTCGCAGGCACGCAAAAGCTCGCTATTGAGCCATGTTGTAGCTGGGTGCCGGGCTTGTGCCATTGAGGCTTTCAACCATTGCGTTCTCTTTGGCAAACCTCGGTGATGATTCTTCGGACGAGATGCGGGTGGCGTTACTCACACCTCCCATCTTGCGCAGAGGTGATGCTGCAACCCGTGACCAGCGGGGGAAGGGCTAGTAGTGAGTTATCCCCACATTGTACGTAGCCGCTTACAGAAGCTTCATCTGGAACTTTGGTGAAGAGAACTATTTGCCCTCAATGTTTCTGCCAGAAAGGTATTTCAGTATATTTATAGCTGCAATAAAACAGGAATAACAGTTAGTCCACTAAGAATCAGCGGGGACGTATAGTTCTCCGTGTGTCTGTGTTTATATTTGTCCTTTCGGCACAAGGTGGGCGTCATTTTGTAGATACTTTCAGTGCTATGCCGATGTGGTGGGATGGTGTCTGTGTGTCGTTCGCCGAGGTGGGACTTTGTGGGTCGCGGGCTGGGGTTCATCTGGCGTGTTTTCATCGTCGGATCTAGTTGATTTTACGTTCAGTCGTCGGTCGGCGAGCTCACACTCGAGTGTAGCAACGTGAATAATTGGGTTTGAGTTGCAGCCGGAATATCAATTTACTCTTACACACCATTCCGATACATGTGGTTCATTGTCATCTATCTGTGTATCACACTCATCTAGGACCACCAATGTCATACTTAATTTTGTTACTTGAACATTGTAAAAGTAAACGTAAAGATCATGGCATTACAATCTGTCACTATCAACATATTTCTCAGCTTTCTAGCATTCTATTAAGTATATAGATAATCTATTGGTAGAGTAAAATTAATATAACATTATACAAAATCATTTCTTTTATGAGCGTGTACCACACGTAGCGCATGTCGCCTTTAAAGTATTAAATCTTTTGCTTTAATGCAAGGGCTCGCCAGCTCATTAGTTGAAGCTGACCCTCTGCACGACAGGAACTTGTTGGATTTCTACGTCAAGTGCTCCTCCCACCTCATGGCAGTATGTAGTCTTATTCCATTTTTGGATTTTCTGACAGATAAGGTAAATACATTTCAAAGAGTTTGAATATAAATGTTGAATGCAATTTTTTATACATTGCTTATGTAGTATGATGGTGGGAAAGCTATACGAAAGGACTTTATTAATAATCAGTAAGAGATATCAGAACAAGGTCTCAAATCCCCTTCATGAAATCCTGAAATCCCGCCTTAAAAAATACAACTCCCCATACGGTACGAACAAATATCATTATTGCTTTGCGCCAAGTCTCCAAAGGGCGTCACTGTCGTTGGAAAACGTGCGATAGTCAACCGCTGGATCGACTACTGAGACTAGTAAGGCGAACGGCTTACTCATAACAATCACGCGTTACCTTGTACCATCTTACTTTGTACCATGGAATGTATTGCCTAAAAGGCGCTGCCCGACAAACAATTAGGGCCACCGCAGAAGCTGGAACTACAATTCAGCTTCTGGGCGACTCCGCGGCGGCCCAAAATATTGCTAGGGTTAAGTATTGGGAGGCGTGCACTTCTCACTCACTCTCATGTTGTTTTGTTGTTGGTTGCCATCGTTAGGATCCACCAATGCCAATTTGAACAGGAGGATCCGGAGGGGGCCTAGGCAGAGAAGGAGAAAGTCGAAGAGAGGAAGATAAGCGAGGAAACGTGCAGCCCGAAGCGGGTCTAGTCAGAGGCTGCTCACCGAAAGATCAGTGGGGTGACTTGAACACGAGAAAATGTGACGAACAGACTGTTCGCTCAGTCCGCAGAGTTGACAGGAGGGATCATCGATCCGTCCCACTCGGAACTTATAATCCAGTAAGACTAAGAAGTGGCCGGAGCGTAGATGGGAGAGGGTAGTTCGGAAAGATCTGGGGAGTAGTTTTTCTTCGCACAGAGAGGAGGGCATTGATGGCGCAGAACCCAGCTGGGGAATATGCAGCTGCTGCTGTTGTAAAAGCAGAGGTGAGTAATGCACTCAGGGAAGTACGGTATTGCTCGGGAGGGAGAATCCCATCTGTAAGAAGGGGAGCAATGTCTGTTTCAAACTTTGATTGAAGAGTGTGTCGAATACGGCGAGGGCTGGAGGTGGCCATGATAGCACCGTGGGCACGATGATGTACTCGTGAAGCACTGAGGAGAAACTGTTGTGACAGCAACCCCAGACCGTCGCCAATTGGTAGGGTTGAGGTCTCCTGGTGAAAATGATGCACCGAAACCGTGCGGTGGGATCCAGTGACTAAATAGGCGCAGGGCTGCATTTAGTACAGCCTGCAGCTCACTCACGGAGATTTTTGAGACATTAGTAAACCAAACCGGGGCAGCGTAAAGCATGACGCTTCTGATGAGGGCCCGATAGGTCAGTAATAGAGTCTCTTTCTGTTGTCCCCATCTAGCGCCGTCCAGCGCGGCGAGAATCCGCATCCGGGAGCAGTATCTGCCGCGAACAGAATTCGCGTGAACAGCAAAAGTAAAGTGTGGGTCAAACACCACGCCTAAGATTTTTGGGTTGCGCTCGAGGGTGAGGTCCAAAGAACCCATCTTGATAGCTGGGTCTGTCCTTGATTGAAGATAGTCTGACGAAAACAGTGTGGAATAGGTCTTGGAGTGGGGGACGGTCAAGGCTCTCTCCCCGGCCCAGGGATCGTTTGTTTTCATCACTCAAGAAAGTGTTATTCCAAAACCAGCATGCATTCCTGTGTACCTACGAGAAACACTGCAGCATACGCGCTCGTGAGGCACTAAAACTGTAAGCTCTGTTTTGCGCGACCGTATCGAGGCAGGCACTCCCCGTCACAACACGGCAACGCGTGCCGGCTTCGGAAGAGCCCCTTTCTAAGTGCAGTGATTTGCGACGACGTAAGTACTACATACAGGAAACAGAAAGTTCGTAACCAAACGCCGTTAAATTTGCTCATCAAAATGGAATAATTTTACATAAAATCAATTTGTAAATATTAGATTCATACCTTCCATAATGCCAGGTTTATATTTAAGTTGTGCGTATAATTTATTTCGTTTCATATAGCTTTATTGTTTCTGGTTTTCAGAAATTAGGGACTTAAAGCCGGATATTGTTAAACACAATGAAGCTAAATATAAAAACGCTCAACGAATAAAATTATCCTCATTTAACGTTCGTTCAGTCGACTGCAAAAAGACAATCCGATTACGAACTGCAAAAAAAAAAAATCCTAAAACTACTAACAGCACAAAGAATTTAATGACGCTGACCGATTCAATAGCGAATACAATTGATCAGTAGTTTGACAAAGGAAGCTTTTCTCTAGGGTCTTTACTTCCAACTGAATGGATGTGATAATTATAATTGAAAGAGTTTCATCATATCAGTTCATAGAGAAATAGGATACATACCCGCTGCCACTAATGAAATCAAAAGCAAATAAAATAACTGACAAGGATATTTTTAATCTATTGTCAGCATAGCTAACTATCTAGCTTGTAAGCAAGGAAGGTAATACGAATTACTAAAGTGCAACGGAAATAACGCGCTGTTTCAACGGAAGCAAGGGAAGGAAGAGGCAGCGTGCCAAAAAAAAGTAAAACCCAAGCACGGAACATCGTATAAGGAAATACTAAGTCGGCAAGTCCAGGAAGAACTGAACGAAGGCCGTCAGTATAGGTAGACAAAATGTGAAGAAGCCAAATGGCGCGAAAGAAAGATGACTCAAAGGAAGAGCTAAGGCTGATTATAAGTAATGAAGTCGTCCCGGTGGGCTCGCATTCCTAACTTTATAACAAAGAGTGGGCAAATCTAAATAACATATACATAGATTAAACAGTTAATCCTCTTAAAGGGAATTGAATCTAAAAGTAGGTTTACTACATAGAATCAAGATATTTGAAAACCTAATAAACTTTGTTCACGATCAAAACTCAGTACTGCTAATAGCGAATGATTTACCCGTGCTAACGCGTCTCTCCAGGAGCACGCGAGATGTTCAACTTGTTGCAAATGTAGAAAGAACTTTTTAATGTAGAATTATGCTTGGAAACTGCTTCATTATAGCATTTGTGCTTCCAAACATTCAACTCATTAAATGCTTTTGTCGGCAATGCTGACATTTTCTGAGCTATGCCATGTGTTTAAATGATATGCAACTGTGATAATATTCATTTCGTAAAAGACTGTGAGCGCTACTCGCCCTGCAAAAGAAGCTAGATTTCTCGCGGAAACCTACAAACCGCAGCGTAGCATAGCCTCCACGGCAAGTCTTAGAGACACGAAACAGTGAGCACATCTTGCTTACGGGGCGTAAACCACGCGAGTACACCACAGTCAAGGCTATAAGACACCAATTTTTGTTTTCTGCCGAGGGCTGCAGGGAAATTGCTTTTTTTTGGGGGGGGGCACATTAATGCCGTATTATATTTTGCTTTGCAGTAAAACCTTGGAAAGATTATTCAAAATTTCAAAGTTTTCAGTAAAGTTACGAAGCTTCAGCTTTAATATAAAATTTGCGTATATATTCAAAACGTGAAATAAATGTTCACACCCATGCACTCCCATTGCGGACCAACTACACTGTACACTGTAGCTAGCTAGGTAGCAAAGAAATAAACCAACATTGCGGCTGCACCAACATTAGGTAAGGTGATAAATTGAGACACATCGCGCCAGGGGCTTCCTTATCAGGTCACAAACAATCGATACTACGGAATTAGTGAGACGGACAGGATGTAGTTATGCTCCCCGAAGAACGTGGAGCGGTCCGGCACAAACGAATGCTTTTTGTATCGACTGACCAAATTATGGAAGGCGTGAAATGGAGTTAGTGGATAAACTGGACCATAACTCCTGCAGTGACACCGTAAAGCAACTATACTCGTCTAGTCAGTTTTTTAAATATTACCCGTATTCGCTATGTTATAACTATGTAGTTCCAATATACTTGATTTTACGTGGACATTGAAGTATAGATAGCTTTAACTGCGCACAAAATAAATCGAAAATATGGACACGGAGCCTGTTAAAGTGAGCCGCAGCTGAGTATTTTACTTTGGCAATGTTGCAAGTCGTGCCAAAAATCAGACCTATTTCGAGAGTGAGGGCCGCAGAGTCTTGTCAGCTACGACAGTGTTCGTAACGCTGAGATATACGGGTAGTTCCTGCGACGTCTGACTATCTGTGGTGCTTACTATACAGGTATGCAGGGTGAAATATAGGGTAAGTTTACGTTATTCGTATTCTAAAGAAACACTACTCTGCTTGTTTGAATGCCAAAAGAGTGGTATCAAGACACGCTGTCATAAAGACCAAAGCATGTGTAAATAAATATATGTATATTATAGTCAAAATTACTAGGGATCATGTCAGGAAAGGAACCGGAGAACTCAAGCTTATCACTATAATACTAAAAAAAACATATTTACAAAATATATTTATTTAAAAAATCTACCTTATATATCCATATTAAATTAAAACCACGTAAACTTTATTTTTTTGCTTGCACACAATCTATGTTCTTATAGATATGGAAATATAAACTGAGCACAAGAACTTATTTCCACAGGCTCCAACTAGTGTCATACAAATATTTATCACCGCCAAATGTAGTGTGAGAGGTGATAATGTTTTCGTTGAAGATTTAAGTATATTTGTATGTATATGCATATATTTGTCAGTCCACCCAATAAGTGGTCGAACTAGTTAAGCAATGCTCATAATTCTTTGTAGGGAGTTTGGTGGGTTGACCTAGATGTGTTTCATGCCAAAAAACAAACCTAGCTGGCCATAAAAAATGACGGCGTTGAAGTCTCCTCCACCGGGGCGAATTTGCCTCCACCACGGCAGATCGTCTTTCGCAACGAGGCGTTTTATTTTTTTTCCTATATTATTATCAACAGATCTCAAGGAAGAGGAGGGGGGGGGGCATAGCTCTGCCCTAACTTTGTTGGACACAACATCCATATGAAAAACTAAAATTAGCTGGCCATCAAAAATCGACGTCGTTGACTTCAGCCCCATCGCGGATGATGGTTTTACGCCAAGAGGCGTTCTAGTTATCTTTGGTTACTGGTAGCGCAATATATATTGCTTTGAGTAACAAAGACGATAGTAATAGCGACCCAACGGGTCATGGGCAGTCTAGTATTATACTAGAATTTTGTGAATTTTATTTATTTACCTGTTTACTTGCTTGCTTGTTTACTTACTTGCTTGTTTGCACACAATGTATGTTTTCAGGGAAAATAAATTAAGCACACAATTTCCACAGCCTCCAGTTAGTATTATATTAAAACTATGTGAACTTTATTTACTTGCTTGTTTAGTTACTTTTTCGTTTGTACACAATCCATGTTATTACACCGCACAGAGGGAAACATAAATTGGGCACCCAAGTTGCCGGAATCTGCTGGCAAAAAACTATGTACAGAAGTCAGGACGAGAAGGAAACTTAAGGAGCGTCGTAACTTGGATATCGATTGCTGTATACTGTACGTCGGGTGCACCAAAGAATTTAAATTCTGAAATCTTAGTCACATCATCAGTACCAACAGCAAAGACGATTGAAGAACGCTGTTCGAATGTCCAGCCCCTCCCACCGCACTTCTTCCCACCTCTCTGTGGGACAATCCTTTATCTGTACTTCACTCTTGTGCTCTCTTTCTTTCTTTTTATACCTTCCGCCCCTTGCTCGATCCCCCCCGGAGCCTCACCCTCAACATGCGTCTACTCATCAGCGGTACTTTTATTTCAGAAATATATTTGTCTTTCTGCATTTTGATACCTTAACAAATTGACATCATCTACTCCACATTCACAAATCGAGCAAAAGAAAATGGAATACTTAGGATAGGCCTTTTATTGACCCAACGGGTCTCGGCCAGTCCAATATATTTACAGATTTCGTTGCCCTCTACTGAAAAGAGGCAAAATATGTAAGTTCATTCTTGCCACTAAGTTTTTATTTCATTTGGTTACTGCTAGTGGCCGTGATACGCTACGAAGTATTTCCTCCAGTAAAATGTTTTTAGTTTAACTCTATTTTTGCTGGTGTTTCTCGACTTTCAAACATTTAAAATAGGGATTTTCTTTAGGCGTACAGGCTGGAAATTTTACTACCCTGTACTTATGTTGACAACGATCACAAGTTTTGTGTAAATAACAGACGATCAAGTCAGCATATATGATGCATCTTTTTTTACAGCAAAATCCACAATGTAACGCAGAAAAATATAAATGTTCAGCACAGATTTAGTGCTGTTACTTCTGACGACTTAACACACTAGTATTAACTTTAAAAAAAAAAGAGCGTCATGTGTCGTGTCAGATGAACCCTCCGTGTGGCCGTCATGTGAGAGAAGGGCACTAAACAAAGACAAGACGGTCTCAATTTGAAAAAAAAGAAAAAAAAACAGATAAAGTCTTACAAAAACAAGGCACATCACAGAACAACTTTTGTGATTCGTAAAAGTTTTATAATAGGTTTATGAAGCAAACACACTTAAATTTTGTAGTAGAGGTACAAGCATAACATGCACGGAGTTGTTTTCGTACTGGTATAGTGCCAATGTGCGAGGTGTTGGCACGCTTCTTTAAAAAAGGAAAGCCAGGAGTATGTTGCTAATTCAGCCGCGTAGTATCTAAACAACTAGCAACATTAATTCATTTTATACCACTCTGAGTGAATAAGAATTTAGTTGAAGTTAGGACTAGCCGACCTGCAAATATGTGAGTCTGAAGTAAAAACTATCATATAGATTACTATTATATCTAAGTTGGCTAAATATCTGTTATACATATTACCAAAGGGTAGCTGCATAGAAGGAACTGAATCACTGGAATGATATTCCGTAGATTTTTTGAACACCGAATCGGCATTGAACGCGTTGCAAAACCTCGATAATTATCGCAACAGAAGTGGAAACCATTAAGGTAACAGAAACATAAAACACCATAGAGTTTTAGATTCCCGCTCTTACCCACTCCCCCCTCCCAAAAGAAAAAAAAATTAACACGTAGCTAAATATCGATAATGGCAAAAAGTAGTGGGCGTAAAAGTAACGGAAATCGTGCACAAAATACCGTAGACTTTGAGGTATTGGTTTTTCTATCATTATTAAGTTATTCGTAAGCCTGCATAGGAAAGCACAGCGCTTTAGAGATGAGCTTTACGCAAATAATTCTGGTCGCTCGCCGCGCAGGCGACACGTGCAGGTCACAACTCTGAGACCGCCGCAGTCGAGGGTATGGCTGGGCGGGAAACACGTTTAATCTTTCATGATTGCACTTCAGATTCTGAAAATTTTCAAAAATATCCACAGCTTGGTTGTTTTTTTCCTCGAAAATTTCACGTTTCATGTTATGGTCGAGTGAGAGTTAGTGAGTAATAGGTTGTTTAAGCTTCTCTAGATAGAGCTACACAACTGTGTATCAAGAAAAAAGGTGAAGGGACATAATACATTATAGTATGTCGATAGAAACGAGAAGCTCAAACACATGGCAGCATCCACACGCTGGATCAAAAGAACAAAGTATCATCTACAGGAGCATAAAAAAAAAAATAAATAAAGAAACCGGGTGCGAAAGACAGACTTTGTGAAAGCCTGGCTATTACTGAGATAGCCTATAGGGTCCTCAGGAGACGCTACTCTCCATAAGATAGGATGGGTGAGCCTAGCTAACCTTATTCTATAGGACATAGCCCATCCTATGCATGAGGGGCTTTGCATTAAAAGTGAAACAACTATGGGTGACATTTGCGAATATGTTTGCATATGTGAAGTGCAACTTCGTCCAGAACGTCGCATTTTAGCGTCCCTTTACACATGCAATCTCAACCCGAATCTAACCAACATGCAGTCATCCCATCCCCTCCAAGTAATAATTGGGTAAGATTGATTATTGCTGACGTATTGATATTGTCTCTTTTCATTTCATCGACGTACAGTTGAGTTATATATGTATTTTTCAATAGTTTCTTGTATGTTTACACCTGCTGAGGATCGCCAAAGAGCCATAACGTTCAGTATTTACGCGTAATGTCTCTAGAACTACAGTCTTCGCTTTAATACGTATGCTTAAGCTGTGCACAGCATTACAAAGCCTAACCTAATTATCTATTGCTGCAGTGTTGTGGAGCTTAAACGGATTACGGAGTTTTCCTGTCTTCTCATTAATCTTGAGCCTGTGTCAACATCAGGTCGTATGTTATTGCTCCTATGAAAATGCTACACATTCATCGCAGCACTATTTTAACACAACGATAATCGCAAAGAAAGTGAATGGTATAAAAGTTACTGAAATGCTCACTTGAACTCTGCAACTGGGGATTGTTTTGCCTATTGAAATGAAACAACTCGGCCAGGCGCACATGATTCAATCAACTATTTTTGTTGAGAATCCAATGCACTATTCTTTTTTTCAGTCTTCTAGACGACAGCTGCACCAGATGTGCTGACTACTTCAGCATTGGAGATTAAAGTCATCGCAGTATGTTGGTCTGAATGACTATTACTGCAAAACGTAAAGCAAAAATACTTACACCCACGTCAGATCTCGCTGTATATATAGATTTATCAGGTGGATTACGTCGATCTGCAGCGTTTCTAATATAACTTCTACTTACGTCAGAAACGAAGCAGATTTCATAGAAAGCGCATCAGATCCAGAGACGTTTCTACGTAAGGTTTGATCGAATAATAATAATAATAATAAAAAAGATGAAACACTGCAGGGAGATGAAGTCGGTGCGCGAGGGCGTGAAACGTCGCCAAATGAAATTATTATACTGAGCTCCTGCTCTGGACTTTCAATGAGACTTGCGTAGGTCTGCTGGCAGAAATGATTTATATCATCCAATACTACCTTGCCTTGATTGATACCTTGATGATTGTTTGAACGCGGTCCAGGTGACGTTTTTCACTCCGCCAATCTTGTGCAGAGGTGAAGCTGCATTCCGCGACCAGCGGGAGGGCTAGCAGCGAGTTATTACCACATTGCACGTAGCCGTATACAGCTGGTGCTGGTTTGAAACGGAAGCAACACCAGATGCACGAAATGATGTCCAAGAGATAGGTATACAAATTTCTATTTGTACGCGGTAAGCAGAGCAATAACCAACAGAGGGCAAATAAATGGCGCTCACTTCCATTTTCGAGTGATTGGTTTGGTTGCAATGTATTAGCATCGGTAGTACTGTTGATAGGCACTGGCATGAGTCAGTGATGAGTTACTGACTTCGTTGACGGCGCAATATTATAATTTGACGGAACGCAATTATTATTCTTTACAGCATTGCCAAAACTGCACAGTGTGCAGCGATAATTGTGCGGCGCACGATTGAAATCGCTCTCACGAAGTGGAAGGTACGAAATAAATTGGTACGAAATGGAAGATACGAAATGGAATGAAATTTACGAAGGTACGAAATGAATTGACTAAATTGTTGGCAAACTAAATTTCTGAGAAAGGTTGAGAAAATGCCATAGAATGGCGGTGCACTGAGCCATACGCAACAGAAGTTTGATGGCACATACTGGAAATCTGATGCCATACTATTATCAAATCATGAGCTGTATATATATTTATATGCAGCACTGCAAGTCACATTATGAATATCCTTGGTTATGTAATAGAAACTCAATGTGTTGACTAGTATATTCAGACCTACCACGAGAAATTGCATTGAAAATTCCCATTTTCGTTATTGATGCTATGTTTTATTACAGACTTGGTGCGTTCAGTAAAGACGTGTCTGCAAAAAAAAAAAAAAAAAATAGAACACTCATCAAACATCTTACCGTCTGATTGCAAGACTTGTGTGGTTTTTATGCATGCTCATTTATTCATTTTTCTATAACATCCTTTTCCACAATAGAATATATATATATATCATGTGATCATTAAGCTATACATCAAGTAACGTTACAGGGAACAGCTACAGCACTCCTCCATCAATTTTTTCATCAAACTGGGTTCTCCCTCATTACTCTCTTAACAGTTAGAGTAATATACAATAGAGCTTAACGTAAGACATACCGTAATCAACGCCACTCATTCAATGACAAAGGTTACACGGCATATTCCCTTTAATATTAAGAATCATAGAGGATAAAGTGAAATAAACAGTAATCAACTTCTCTCCAAAGATAAATCCGTTAAAAGAGTTATTCACTTCATTTTAAAAGTGTAAGATAGAGCTCAGCGAGAAAGAAACGGTACTCACTGCTACTCCTTCAGTAAAGAAGGTTATATCGGATTATGCTCTTAACATTAACCATATAATTATGAGCTCAGCGACAAAGCAACGGTACTCACCACCATCCTGATAACGGGAGTAGCCATAATCACGGCGAGGAGCCATACCATGATGACGGAGCGGCGGCAGTTCTTCATCGTACACACGGACCTGCTCCTCATCGGGAACACTATCACTATGAACCTGTGCACGAATAAGAGGAAATTTAGTGTAAACAACATTAATTACCACAGTGTGTTGGAGGTACATTTGAGCCATTAAAATGCTAAACGAATGTGATGAATTGTCTCGTGGCAGCGCCAGTACGTACGTTGGGCGCAGCAATAGATGGGCTCATGAGCTACGTTCTTTTGGGTGCAGTTTTGTAATAATTAATGGATTATTACAAATTCACTATTAAAAGCAGCTTAAGGGGATCAACCCAGTGATTTTGGTTAAAGTTATCAATTTCTTTTTGCTGCTAAAGAGTCTCTAAGTCGTGGGAAAGTTTGGACCAAATTATTATGGATTTACGGTCACTGTAAGCCCCCACCTCAAAAAGAGGGCCCAAAGGGGGCACGGGGGGGGGGGCTAAATTGTCGGTTGCGGAGAGATTATTCTCCAATTTGCACGGTATACGTATGTCTGAAAAAACACATGTTGCTCCTACAACTTTTTTATTTACTAAAATATAGGGAAAAACAAAGTATTCGGTTTTGAGCTGAGATAAAAATAAAATATGAGGGCAAAAATGGAAAATCCGGCTCTATAATTTTGTTTGGAATGTTTCAAGGAATGTAAAATTGCCATTTTTGCTTGCATGAAAACTCATTGAGTTCCATTCTTTTGAATTTTCAAAATGTACAGGCATATATATTTCCCATTATCTCAAGAACTGAGGCCTTTATCAGTATAGTTGTAGGAGAAAAATATTATTTCAGAAATATATAATCTGAGCAAAGTTCAGAAAAATAGGGCGACAAATAAAAGAATGGAAAATTTGATTTGTGTCCTAAAACATCATGGAGTTTTGGGCACTAGAACCCCAAAGAAGGGTCCTACCGGGGCCGATGGGAGGAGGGGGGGAAGGTGTCAAAAATCATGAAACTATGCATGCATATTATTTGTAGATTCTAATAAACATGAATGCAGCATGCAAACTTTGTTAATAGTATAAAAAAGTTCATTATATGACATTTAACCACAATATTTTACGTTTTTTGCCTATCGTGTAAAATACGATTTTTTAGCCTAAAAATGAATAGAAGTCAATGAGTTTTCACGCTAGAAAGAAATGAAGACAGTTTTAGAATCCTTGAAACATTCCTAACCAACAATTAGAACCAGATTTTCCATGTTGCCCTCATAATTTATTATGACAGCTAGCGATCGAAAAATGGCATATCAAAAGAAAACGAAACATAAAATAAAAATTCTGGCTCTGATCGTTTTTAGGATTGTTTCAAGGATTTCAAAACTGGCTGTTTTTCTCAGCATAAAAAGTCGTGACTTCTATTCTTTTGAAATTTCAAAACGAAATATGTATATATTTCACATTATTTCAAAAACTGAGGCCATTATATGAAAAGTTTTCTCTTGGAAGAGCTCTGTCACTCTTTTAAGAGCAGCTTCAAATACGGTCAACATGAATTGCTTCTCTTTGCAAAGAATTTTGCATGAATAACGTAAAAACTGCTGGAAATTCATACCTTCCGGCCTTGCGTATACAGGATGTGCAGGAGAATATAATGGTTCGAGCTGCTGCCGAACCATGTACGTTTTGAATTAGAGCTTTGCTTCAAGTATTTAAATTCCAGCGCCTCCCGACCAAGCTTTGCTTAGAGACGAGTTAAGGAAGAGTAGAACAAGTGGCAGGTTGTATTCTGCTGAGAGCGAGTCTCGAATAAATGACGCCTGTGTCAGATTAGACCATGACTCGTATGGAAGAATATGTCATCTGCCAACGTCGTTTCCAACAACAATGAAACTAACTGTTATCTCTGTACCTTGAAGATGTGATTTACTGTGTATCGTCCGAACCTTGGATTTATTCAGTTCTCATGCGATTAATATCTAGAGTTTTTGAGTCGGGAGGCGTATTTCTGCCTCTTATATCACATATTGGACGGGGAGAAGAAATATGTAAATATATATATTAGTTTTAACAGTAAAAATACAATCTCATATGAATAAATTTACAAACACATATATACGCAACACTTATCGATATTTGTTATGTCATTTTGATTATCAATGTAGGTGTATGCCTCCCTGCAGGTCGCTGTAAACGGCGTATCAAAGAAAGGAAGACCAACAGATATGAGCGCATGCAGCATATCGGCAGACAAATGGAACACATACAAGACCATTTTCCCACACTGGATCAACGCGCACTGGCACAACTGATCAAGCGAGAACAAGAACAACAGAACAAATCACGAACATAGGAACTCACGTAAGCCTACATCTGTAAGTTATGGGGGTCCTGGGGGCACGATTCGATATGAAGGGGAACAGACGCATATATCTAAACAATTATTCCTTGGGCCCGGAACACATCATTGTTTATTCCCTAAAGTCCCACCTATATACACCGTGCAACCTTTGCTGCGCAACACACCCTTTTTCTCAAGCCTTCTTTTCTGGGTAAATAATTTTCCCACTCCCCACAAAATATTTATTATATTTAAAATAAAAAAGAAAAAAACGAAAGTAGAAGTTAAATAGCTAATAGGCAAACTCAAAATCAAATAAAACAGTAATTCTAGAAATTTTAGCAGTGATGATCAAATCCCATGAACGTGGGTAAGATCTCAAGAAGCGCAACTGCATTGCACCAAAAAGTTATCACGTGTAAACCGGGCTTGAGCATTTAACCCAGCAGTACACCGTTACGTGCACTAAGGGTGTAATGACGGCATGTGGTTCTCTCACTAACCACAGAGTAAGGACACTTGCATGCACTAAAGGCCACGTGTATAACCCAATTTGGACGACGTTTAAAGCTCAAAGGTAAGGTAAAGTATTCTTAACAAGTTCTTGTCTTTATTAAACAAAGGAAAGAATGCGCTTGATATAATACGGTCTGCAGTGCCTCTATTTCTGCCATGCTTGTTTGTTGCATGCTTGGTCCGGAGCTGGGGAAATCAAAGAAAGGGTGAAATAGATTTACACTCGTACTATATGTTTGTAGTTTGTGCTCGTACCAGTAATTCGTATTTTTTGTTGCATGAATGGCGTGGATCTGAGAACTATCAAAGAAGCGAGGGACATTTGTAGTTTGTAAGAAGATGCAAAGATGGTTTTGTCGGTGCAAGCTTAATGACATCGCAAAGGGACCCGATATTTGTTTCTGTTCGATCGCCATGTAAACACTAAAGCAAAGATAGATAGACACAAGCAGCTTGACTCACACCACCGAAGCAGCTTCGTCTACGGTAGGAAGAAGCAGTTTAGGATTCATCTTGTCTTACTGAGGTTGTGATAACCCACAGCGAGGGGTCTTTCTAGCTTAGAGATGCAATAGGAGAAGGACCTTTGTAGAGAAACTGCAATAGCTTATAAGCAATGGCTTATAGAGAGCCGGAGTGCAAGTCTCGGCAGCTCACTGGGCATGGAAATACCAGCTATCGAATCTACAGTAATCTAAAACAGAGCTAAACCAATGAGGATCAAATAAATATCGGTTCTGCCAGGAATATCCATGTTTGAAAGTTGTTAAGGTAAACTATAGACAGATAGACTCTCTCAAGTATAGCAAACATGTCAGTTAATTAATATCTTCTGAGCTGATCTCTGATTATATAATTACTTTTCTTTCCTGATGCCTCCAAGTGGCTGTTTTTCACCAATAAATTCTTGACTATCATAAATAGAGGAAAAACAGTTATAAAATGAATTAAATTAGGAACGTGCAGCGTATTTTTCACTGTAATATAATTTATCTATTCTATTTTACTTCAAGATTTCGCTATTCCTATCACAAATATAGCGTATATATTTTTAACATCATGTGTAGTACGCACCGTAATTCAAAGTGTAAAATATAATTTTCAGGTAAATAATCTTTATTTCTATAACTATAGGATAAAAAATTTTTATGTAAAATTAAGCTATTTTTGTCACTTTAGTTTCGAACCAGTCAACACAATTTTCCTCTTACTGTTATTTGTCGAACCTATTGTAACTCTTGCCTCATGTGTTAACTTTAAAAATCAACTCATAAGCTTGAAAACCTCAGGGTGTTGCGCCCTAATTTGTCGAACACTGCATTCATATGAAAAGTATATAATCTTTGTTTTGTTTGTTTGTTTGTTTATGCATACTGTATTTCTAAGGGTACTAAGTCTTTAGACTCTAGATTTTTTATTTTCTTGTCATGCATGTCCATTTCTCCTCACTGGTGAAAAATGATTAGCAGGTCTACATTTGCTAAATTTCACGTTCCACTTATCTCCCTATTTTGAAAACATTGTAAACGTACCATTTACTACTACGCAACATCTTGCCCTAGCCTATTTTTTACTGCATGCGGTATTTTATACTCTCAAAAACTCTGAGCACCCGACGTTTCTCTTAACGGAAAATAGTGTGGGTGTCGTCTCATCAATAACATGTAGGCATTGTGCCAGAAACTCAACAAACCAAATGCTAATTTTCTCTTATGTTATTGTTTAGTATTATTCTTACGTTAGCATTAAGAAAGAAAACCTCAGGGTGCTGTGCGCTAACCTTGTTGGACACAGCATCCATATGAGAAATAAACGGGATTTATTTTTATTTTATTTAACTAAATAGTGCTCAATGTGTTACCGTATTGGGTACTGTCATCGAAGTTATTGCTAATATGAGTGCATTCAACAGTCAGAAGCATCAATCCTGAGTGATTAATTAACCGCCTGTATCGGGCTTGGAGGGATAAAAAGAAACCGGTTATGCTTGAGACTATCGAATCTCAATGCTGATTTCAGACCAAATTAGCGTTTAACGTCTGAAATTCGATCCAATAGGAGAAACTGAATGGTCAGGATTGATGTCCGGATAAGTTGAGGCTCATCAAATAAGAGAATCTCGATCGGGGCGGGGAATCGACTACGCCGTTTGTGAAGGGAATCGAAATGCACTAACTGAATGGGAACCGACCATGCTATTAGTGAAGGGGATTCGAATACGTCCTTTGTGAAAAAGGGGAATCGAGCACGCCCTTATAGTTCAACAGTTCAAACAGGGGAATCGAACACGCCCTTGGTCAAGGGGAATTGGCCATGACCTTAGCGAAGGAATGATTGTGGCCACGTGTAGTGGCAGTCGGTTGGTTAGATAATCAAATCGGTAAAATCATATACATACATCACAGTAGCATTTCATGGGAAATGTTGTTTGATTTACTACATTTGAACAATTATCTCTTAGGTTTCCTCTTCAGGCAATACACTCATTAGTACGTAATATTGTAATAAAATATCAACTTCAGTGCATTTCCCTAGCTCAGACTGAATAACACTGAAGCAACTGTTGAACATTCTCATTGTAGTAAAATATTCTAGGATGAGAGCTGTTCAAATTATTATCATTATTATGCAAGGAGCAAGGAACGCAGTTTATGCAGGGCCGAGTATGCTACTTAAAGTAGCAAATAAAATAGATATTTTATCTATACACGGAATAGGATGTACATTTCTATCTTATTTGCTGCCAAGCAATTTCAGCAAACACGACTGTTTCATATTACAGTACTTATATTTTAAACGTTAAAGTATGGGCATCTCCACAGTCAGTCGCGTAAGAGAACCCAATGTAAATCATTAATCAATATGTAGTTGTCGATAAAATTTCTTAAAATTGACGTTTCGGAGCATAATTCCCATCATCAGAACTACAAAGGAAGCCTAAAAAATTTTTGATTGACTGACACGAGCGGGACAAGCATTGTCGTCAGAACCTTCCGAACTCGTCCGGGTCATTTGCTAAATATTATTAATTATTTACACCTCTCACCAGTAGCACCTCCTTGTCCCGCTCGTGCCAGTTAAATGAAATTTTTTTAGGCTTCCTTTGTAGTTCTGAAGATGGGAATTATGTTCCGAACGTTAATTATTAAGAATTTTGTCGACAACTACGTAGTAATTATGTTCTTAGAAACCTACCCAAATTTCAGACTCATGACCGGAACTAGCTGTGCTGAAAATTCTTTACATTAATAGTAGCGCGACGATGCTGTAATGTTATTGATTAATAACATTGTTATGTAGATTCTGTCCATTTTATGAAGGTAGTTTGGACGTGGTCACATTCCGCTACAGCGCTGCCAATTCTATGGGTATTTATGAGACTTTAGTCAACCCATATCTTAGCCCCGCCCACTACCTGCATGTAGAGAAATCGCAAAAAATACCCATAGAATTGGCAAGCTGTAGAGGAATTTGACCACGCCCAAACTGCCTTCATAAAATGGTCAGAGTATAGACGTCGTCCATACATTACAAGCAGAACCCAGTGCCTGCGGCCACCTGCAGCTCTGTCACACGAGTGAGAAGCTGGAGCCTTAAATCAAAGGCGTTTCAGATTGGCCGCCAATTACAGAAGGTGTCACCTGCTGTCCACTTTTCAATAGGAAATGGAAGTATAAAAAAGATACCAGAGGTCGAAGTAAATATAGAAGGACACCAGAGAAATAGAAAATAAATGACACCAGAGATGTAGCATCCTCACCCTAGCATTGTTCGCTTATTCGCCCCGAGCATAATTCCTTTTGGTTGCAGAGAATTCTCCACACCGAGAAAAGTGGAGTCGCAAAAGCAGTACACTTTATCGTGCATCATTGGGAATTACCTGTCATGCTGCGCTCGCAGCAGCACGAAAAGCAGTTTTGATGCAGCACGAACACGCTAAGACGGGCTCTGTCCTCAGTGCACGGAATTGCGTGCTTGTTTTGGGATAAGTACCTCAGTACAACAAGGGCCCAAAACGCCTAGCAATAAACACCCTTCTATTCCCAGGTATCGTCACGGTACCGAGAGAAAAGTAAAAGTTTACCCTCACCATTAAATCCTTTTGTGCTACTGTTTCTCACTGACCTAATACGACCAGCTCTTGTTCAGCTGGGATTAAAGAAGATATACTGAGCACTCATGCTTGCAACCTAGTTACTTGAAGTGCACCACGAAAAGCACTAGTACAGTATATGTTTGAATAACTAGGTATACAATCATAAATTGGAGTTTATTTTAAGCATTTATCCAATCCTTCTTTTTCTCTTAAAGTGTTTTTTTTTTTTCAACCAAATTTATACCCAACTTAGTTGCTACTGTAATATTTTTGATGCTGATTTATTGTTTACCTAGCTGCATTCTCTTGTTTTTTAAGTTATATAATGAACATACAGTTCTCATTGTTCCATTTTGGCAGACGGGTCTAAAAACGCAATAATTAAAATAAAAAAAATGAGTGAATACTCGTACTCGCCACTGAGGCAGTTAATGCTGTATTAAATACAGCATTTGCTGTACCTACTAACCTCTCGAGACTGACGGCTGTGAGGTTGAGGACGCTGGCAGAGAACGACAGCATGAGGATGTAGCTGCTGATGGTGCAGGAGGGACTGCCAAAGTCCAGAATAACTGCAAACATCCTCAGTATTTCTATTGGCACGCTGAAGATCAGCATGATGAGATCCGCCACGGATAGCGAGCACAAGAACATGTTTGTGTTCGTCCGAGTCTTCTGATCTGTGGGTATAAAACAAACACAAAGTAGGATTAGACTCCAAGGCCTTACAAATCGCTGGAGAAAAAGTTGAGTATCATATTCATGTTAAAAAATAGAACATTTTATAGCACATGGATCGGAATCCCTCGGCTGCCATATTTAGTTGCGAAATAAAGTGTATCGATGTCACCACATTTTGTACTTACTCTAGCTGAAATATTTGGTTACGTTAGGTTGTACTGATCTAGACAGCTTAAACTTGAATATTAGGGAGAAGGTTATAGTTTTAAAAGTTGTTGCCATCATCAGCAGCAACTGAATAATCTCTTCTATATTTTCAGCCCCTGTTGATGGCTGAAGAGCTCTCTTCAGCCATCATCAGGGACTGGAAATATAGAAGAGACTATTCAGTTGCTGCTGGTGATGGCAGCAGCTCTTAAAACTATAGCATGCGCCTAATATTTAAGTTTAAGTTTAATATTGAAGTTTTTCAAAGCAACATTGGCTTGTGAAACTATAGTATTCGCCTTAATATCTAGACTTTAACTGAAATCTGAGATTTGTCTATGTTCTCCTCACTCTATGAGTTTGTTGTTGAAGATCAAATGAGCTAAAGTAGCCTGAAGCAGCTTGTATTCACCATCATTTGAAGGTATGATCAGTTTGGTGAGGTAACGTCTAAAAACATTAGGGTTTAAAATGCCGGACTCACACTACGCATTTGTGCGCACATCCTGACATCACGTTGTGCATGCGATGCACAGGAAGGTTGCGGCATAATGTAGAGATACGTTTGTCGATAAAATACTCAGTAAAACTTGCGCAATGCATTGCACACCACTAGATATGCGTTACGTATCCAGAAATATACGGCTTGAAGAGTTTTCTCGAAACCATGATTATTCTTCATTATGGGAGCATATGTATTTGGGAATATGCTCTGTAGAATACCATGGTTTCTTTCCGCCTTAGTAGATACTTTACAGTAGAGTTTAGGTAACAGAGTGCGTAATCTTTCTCGGGTGCAAAGAATATCTCCAATTTATGAGTTCTTTTACGGATTTAGCAGCTCCTGGCACGCTTAGGACAATTTTTTGCAAAAATAATAAACAATGATGGGATTTACAGCAAGTTTTATTTAACATTTGCCAATAGTTCTTACAACTATGTTACAAATTTTAAATATGGATTGCAACGACGTGCTATAGCTTCGCAGCCTCGCATAAAGTTGTGTTTACTTTTTGTATAGACGTGACGTCGGCATCAGCGCGCAATCACAAACTTCGTAGTACCTACATATACAGCGTAGTCGTTGTAGTAGGAAATCTAGTGGTTTTACAATTGGAATTTTAAATTAAACCAATTTCACCGAGCGAAGACAAAAATATACTCCAGTTCCAGACGTATACTACGGCACTTGAATTAACTGGATGTTTGTCAGGTTTGTCTGTCCTACAATGTGACGTTTCACTTTGACTGAACTTTTATGTATATAATTCAGAACAGCAGGACAAAGCATTTTAAAAATAAATTTGAAAACTGTCTTCTTAGAAAAAGAATTAATCATCAAGGCAAAAGTACTGGCAATATAACTTCATATTTTTTTGAAGAATTTAAACAGAACTTTTGATAGCTTCTAACCGCTGTCCACTGTCGTTAAAAATCCTTCTAAAAGTATTTAAGGGGTATCTTGGCTGAACCTCTCATGCTGGACTCTCAGTTTTTTTTATATTTTAGGAATTCCTTGCATGAGTTTCTAACTTTAAATGTTTCCATACTCTTATCAGCGGATTGATGTCTGGAGATTGATTCGGCCATAGTACCACATCAAACCATTTCTTAACAGGTAGCCTTAACTGGCTGCAAAGCCCTTTTATGATCCTGCTGAAATAGAAAACCTACAAATCTCACTGATCTGGTAGGTTACAGAAGTTTCCTCTGAGGCATATGGCAGAGATGCAGGCACATAAATAAAATAAATAAATAAAAATCATTTATTTTTCTCATAAGGTACTGTGGCCGACAAGATTGGGACACAGCGCCTGAGGTTTTCATGATTAAAGCTAACTTAAGAATAATACTAAACATTAGCATCAGAGAGTTATACATAATTATGGTCTGCTTAGAGTCACTGGCACAATGCCTACACATTGTGAATGAGATGATGAGAGAAACGTAGGCTACACAGAGTTAAAGCAGAATAGGTTTCTTGGGAGTTTGAAGTACTGTTTGTAAAAACAGTTGGCCAGAGA
>LQNS02000141.1:6539902-6552808 GCA_001587735.2 Parhyale hawaiensis | reverse complement strand
AGTGTGGTGCTGGAGTAGGTGGTCTTGATGGATTGGGGGTTAGTGTGGTGCTGGAGTAAGTGGTCTTGATGGATTGGGTGTTCGTGTGGTGCTGGAGTAAGTGGTTTTGATGGATTGGGGGTTAGTGTGGTGCTGGAGTAAGTGGTCTGGCGTATTGGGTGTGTGTGAGGTGCTGGCAATGATGGCGCGCATGGATGCTTATGGAATTTACCACCTCCTTGTGTAGGGCTGAAGAGGCAGGAAAGGACAGAAATGAGCAAGAGGAGATAACGTGTGTATTGCGCAACGTTAAGTTGGTAGAATAAAATGTTATTTAGTATGATATCACTTTTGAAAAGGCTTCGTAGTAGAGTGAATGAGCAGAGGTCTAAAGGACAGTAATTTTATAGCTCAACGGTACCAAACTAACTCAGCATATGGCAGTTAATCATTTAACATTTACGACCTATTCGTAGATATGTTACCAATGTCGCTTACAATAGTGTGCGTTATGCAAATTAATATAACAAAATAATTTATCTGGTGGCCCGTGGAAAACATAGTATGTCAAATTAAGGTAGTGACACATTTCTCGCAAAAGTATTCATTATTATATCATTATTATTATTGAGCAGTTTTGGCTTCCGCTTTCACTACTAAGGCGATCTCACGGAGGAAGAAGAAAGAAGGAGTATATAGAATGACGTTAGCAGCTTAGAATTCAAGCATCAAGGTGTTGGATGAACGCGCATGGGAACACCCAGTCGAGAAAGAAGAGGGAGAACATATGAAAGTAAAATCAGTAAAAGTATGGAATCGGAAGGATGCAAAGTGGGCACGAAAGACAGACGTTCCAAAGGCCTAGCTACTGGCTAAGGTACGCTACAGGGTCCCACTTGGGCGCTGCTCCTCGTAACATTGGACGGGCGAACCTAAACTAACCTAACCCTATGGCCCATCCTATGCCCCCTGAAAGACGTAAAGAAACATTCACTGGCGGGACCAGAGAGTAATAAGAACTGGAGAAACAGATATCAGCTGGTGGAAAAAACGTGACGTCACAGCCCGAGCGGCGCTCCACCCTGTGACGTCAGAGCGGACCACGCGCGCTCCAAGTTAGAAGTAAAAACAGAGCTTACTACCCAGGATGGCTGCTATGTAACCATATATTAACGCTAATATGCAACGTAGGTAACGTTGTGCTGACCTAAATCAATAATTGCAATTATCTAAACGTTGTTACAGGCATTTTTATGAAATATCAAATGCAGTGTCCTCAAGAACAATGTACCAACAAGAAAAACAAAACAACGAATTTGAGAAGTAATGTTACCGATACATTCCACTAGCCGGAAAGATTTGTAGCGCCATTGTCAATATAACTTTGTGTACGCCACAAAAAGTTGTTAAAAATGTTTACCGTCAATTCAGTCTCCTCTGCAAGTGTCGTCAGACAGCCTACTCATACCCCTTCAGCTTCGACCTGAAGAATAATTCTATTCGTAGGGTACAGTAACACATTCTAACAATTGAATGAGCTAGCACGGTCATATGAATGACGTGTGAACTCTTCTTCTTATAACATATTTGCTACCATTTTCTCAAGTCAAAAGATATTAAACCAGCGGTTCGCTCTTGAAGCACGACAGACTTATCTACATCATGAAATGAAAAATACCTATAATAGTCCAGGCTCTGAGGGGAGGGGGGGGGAGGTGTCTGTGTGAAATTTGCTCTTCATCCCAACTCCACAAAAAAGGTAGACGTAGTTGAGGTATGTTCATGATTTTTTGCAGGGAGTCTTGTGAGTTGCCCTCGATGTGACTCATACCAAAAAACTAGGGTTAGCTGGCCATAAAAAATGACGGCGATGAAACTTGCGCTCCAACTAAACTCCTCAAAAAACGGGAAGAAGGAGTTGAGGTATGTTCATGATTTTTTGCAGGGAGTCTGGTGGGTTGTCCTCGATGTGACCACACCAAAGAACTAGAATTAGCCGGCCATAAAAAATGATGACGATGAAATCAGTTCGTACCGTGGGTGATAGTCTTACGCCACGAGGCGTTCTAGTTCAGTTAGCGATCGCAACGAAATAGAAAATGGCGAATTCAGCTCTAAAGTTTTGTTAGGAGTGTTTCAAGGATTTCCAAACAGTTTTTTTTCTAGCATGAAAACTCATTGAGCCCAATTCTTTTGAAGTTTCCAAAAAAATAAATTTATATTTTCTATATATTTTCCATTATCTCAAAAACTAGGGGCTAAACCAAAAAAATGTCGGAGCAAAATGTGTTTCTTGTTCGAAAATATATATTTTGAGGAAGTTTAAGAACAATCGGTCCCCAATTGATAATTTAAAGCCCTCCCATGCCCCCTCAGTCAAAATTGCGCCAGGTGCAAAAGTTTTAAACGACTTTTCTTCAAGTCCTCATCATATGGAATAGGAAAATACACGGTAGAACTGTAAAAGCGAAATGTATACAGTCACCTAACCCCCCTTCCCCCCCCCCCCCGACCCAAAACCTGGGCTATTAATGATGGGCCTAAATACAATACCAACAGACTTTTATTGAGCTCTAACTAGAACGTTTAGGTTGAGCAAAATAGACGTTAATAGCAATGATAGAAGCATATGCTTGACATCAAGCAAACTTCCCGACGCTGGGTCTGTTATGACGCGATCCCGATCGTTGGATCGTATTCATGTCTGTTGCTCCCGT
Organism: Parhyale hawaiensis; assembly: GCA_001587735.2. Lineage (NCBI taxonomy): Eukaryota > Metazoa > Arthropoda > Malacostraca > Amphipoda > Hyalidae > Parhyale > Parhyale hawaiensis. The sequence continues at coordinate 6,550,112 of LQNS02000141.1, read as the reverse complement.
TATTATTACTCTCTCTGTGGGACCCTTCCTACACTAAATCTAATCGAAGAAATAAAGACAATTGCAATAACTGAGAGAACCGAGACGTTTTCCTGTTCTTGCAGACTGAAATCTATTCAAATTGAGCATTTGAGGCCGCACAGCTTTGCCAGTAAAATGCACAAGGAAAAACTTTACAATAGATTGCAAAAAGAACAATAACTGTTCACACAAAAACTACGGACCGACAAGCGACGCTTTATTTGACGGTGATACCCTTTGCAGGGACGGAAGAACAGGGCGCTATTGTTCCAAGTATGGCAACTCGGCAGTAATTGGGCGACATGACTATGACTACAATAATAATTGGCCGACATGTGGAGTTTTTCCACCTACAAAACTGGCTTCTTAACGATAGCGAGCTACACCGGCGTCATTGTTTACGGCTTCAATTACAGCTTCACAAAGCACTCGTTTCTTTGCAAATGATATCGGAGTAAAATATTTTCCACTACAGGTCGGATATCTGTACCCTGCGATAACGATGCTTTTTATTCCAACAGATTTAAAGATTACATAGGTATATGAAAAGCAACACACAGTTATACTGACAGTTATAGTGCTGGATGAAATTTCAATATTTTATCATTTAAGCGGATGGCAACTTTCAACAAGCATGATCCTCCTAGTCAAGCATTTTTTACAAAAAGGATGGCATTACGCATGGAAAAGTAGGATGAATGCTTCTTTTATTCATTGCATAAGTTTTGTAGTATTAATTACACTGCAGGAAGCGCTTTTAATCTCTTTAGTTTTTACACTATGACAGATGTTCTGATACTAAGGATCCTGAACAATTTTGATGCAGCACGTGTGTTGTATATAGATACATACAGCGAGGTTGAAACTCACTCGAACGTGGTAAGCCAAAAGTCTGCGATTTAAAATTCGACAACTTAAAAACCAAAGGCTTAAATTATCGCAATCCTATAGTATGAGTTAAAGATGCTTAAAGTTCCACTAGATTACACCAGACATTGCTTTAGGCTTCCCTAGCTCCTACACAAGTGATGAAAAGATTGTGAGGTAATGCCTGCGATGAGGTAGTTAGTAATAGTCCTAGGTTTAAGCCTCCATTTCCGCCGGAAGGCGATGTCACAGAGGAAAGAAACAAGGGGCATACAGTACGTCGATAGAAATGGGGAGCACATGTACGAACATAAGGGCGAGTTCACACGTTCCTCATCGTAACACATTCAATAATGAAAATGAACACCGGCTGTGCGTCAACTTTTTCTGTCTCTGTCCACACGTAGACATATCCTTCATTCAAATGAATGACACCGCTCGTTCAGTTATGACATCGTTTCTTTACATTTTCGCTTCTATTTCGCTTCAGTTTGAAGTAACACTCGTATCCCATAATCGTATAGCCTGATTTTGGTAGAAACAGCCTATGTCTAAAATATTTTTAGTCTGATGAAACGATAGAAGAGATATCAGCACAGAGTAAGCAGCCGGGCTTTCAAATCAAAGATAGCAACATAGCGTCAGTGTTCTTACAATATTTTCAGGTTGTCTAGATTTCTTGTGTTAAGCTTGAGTACAGCGATTCTAATCGTTAAAATGACGATAAGAAAAACATTTTTGTCGACTTGTTCATGATTTGAAAACGCTATAGAGGATAAATTCAGTATTTATAGGTTCTGCTTAGTGAACCTGAATGACGCAGCGTGTTCGAAAAAGGGACATGCTTCTTCATCTTTCAGTCTCTCGCCTTTGCTGCAGCTGCTTTTTTCATATCAACGCGCCGCGTCCATCAGTTTGACTGAACGCGTTATGATGAGGGACGTGTGAACATGGCCTAAGAGGATCAAGAAGAGCAAGAACAGTAGAAAGCAAGATTAGTAGGGGTATGAAATCAGAAGGAAGAAAAGTGGGCACGAAAGACAGTCGTCCCGAAGCCTAGCCAATGGCTAAAGCAACCAACACAAACCCGCGGGGGCGCTGCTCCCATAGCAAAGAATGGGCGAACCGAACTAACCCTGTGGCTCAGCCTATGCCTCCTGATGGGTGCGATATGATGGGAATCCGTACACAAGAGGTTCATCGCCCAAACGAAGAGGATGTCTTGAAAACAGAAAAAGAGAGAAAGCAATTATATAGTAGCACAAAGAACAAAACATGAAAGAAAGTGGTAACGGTGGTAATTTTCCGTTAGAGCTGGCTACTTTATCAATCACACTAATCATAACGGTAATATTTTACTGGGACTATAACAGTTCGTGTTATGATGCCCATTAAATTATGGCCTACCTTCAACTGCTAATATTGCTCATAGTTATGAGCTAGGATATATTTAGCCAAACTCGGGCGTCCGTATTGAAATATTCAAATTATGCTTTCACTTTTTTCGATACTTCTCTTGAAAACGGAATACCAAAGTCCCTAAAGTTCGTGTGCAAATTTCAAATGTTCCAGAGCTGGAGGCTCCAAAGGCCTACAATCAGTGACGTGAGAGGCATGAATGAAGTGAACCGGGACTCGGCGAATCGTTCCGAAGCTTAATGTCTGAGGCTTTTGTTTCGATAAAAGCAGCAGGAGGAAAAACTTGAAGCGGACGTGTTACTTCGAACCAGGGCTGCTGGGAGCGGAAGACAAACGGTAATAGGAGAAGCTTAAAAAAAAGTCTCTTTGAACTCTGCTGAACTCAAGATCGACTGCCTCTAAGTTTACAGTTACGCAAACTTAGTTAGGCTTGTTGGGGCGCGGCGAACTAAGATAAATCATGTTTGTCAATACCTAAAGTTGTTACCGTATCAAAGCTACGGCTTCTATTTAGAAGACTTCCAAAATTAAAATGTGATATAATTAATTAGAGTTTGTGGTCTCTCAAGGAAATAATGACTGATGAAGATGACAGCTTTCTTCTCTTAGTACAGCCTTCACGAGAGTGTCAGCTCATGTTACCCACAATCAGTGCTATACAATAACTCACGTCGTGCTTTTATTTATTACCTCTGCCAAGGAGGTTATGTTTTCGTCATGTTTGTCTGTCTTGCTGTTTGTTTGTTTGTCTGTCTGTGATCAAGATAACTCAAAAAGGCATGAACCGATTTGGAGGAAATTTACAGAGATTGTTAGGTATGTTAGGAGGAACAGATGATTACTTTTGGTGAAGATATGTCCATCCGTCTGTTTGTTTGTTTGTCTGCCTCATTTTTCTCAATGCCATAATTCAAAAAGCTCTGGATGGATTTTTATGAAATTAACATGCGTTGTTAGGTATACAACAAAGAGTAGATGACCAAATTTTGGTAAGGAATCGTATGTTCGTTCGTTTGTCACTGTTTTTAACTTTATGCTTGTTAGCACAATAACTCAAAAAATAATGAATGGATTTTTATGAAATTCACAGGGATTATTAGTAACTACTGGCCCGTGCCGTCATTATAAATGACGGCAAAAAATTAACACTTCACCAAAACCCCCGCCCTTTTTTGGGCTTCCTCATTTTTCCCCTATCTAATACTGAAGAAAGAGATTCCAAGGTACCCAACTTTTTTTTTCGCCGAAGAAAAAGATTGCAAGGTACCCGACTTATTTTTTACATTTTGAAATCTGAATTTTCTCCTATCTTATTCCCATAGAGCGTGACAGGAAAGATATCAATATATAAATAAATAAATAAAAACACGACGTGAATTATTATATAGTACCGTACTGATGTTAAAAGACATAAATGATTAAATTTCGGTGCAGATTGGTTTGTTTGTTTGTATGTTTAACTCATGTTTTTCCTAACGTTAGTTCGCAGTATAACTCAAAATGCTATGAACGGATCTTCAAAAAAATTGCAGAAGCCGTTACTACCATCGAAAGGCACAAATGATTACATTTTGGAGTTAATACAAAGAAAATTGTGGTTTCAGAGCCAATTTGAATTTTTTGCTACCGTTGCCTCGCTTGGCGGAGGTATGCGCTCTCAAAGTGCTCTAGTTTATTCTTTGATCTGGCCTGTCATTGTGTGTGGATTTCACATGATCAGGCGCGCCAAAACCAGAGCCATATGAGCCGTACTTTGACTTCAGGGCTCATTATCGTGATGGAATCCGATACCAGTGAGCATTAGCGAAGGTAATAAATGGGAGCCATTTGCGCTCATTACGCTGTCGTACGGAACAATGTTGGTCGCTGCAAATACGATATAGCAGGTATCAAAAATCTAGGTATTAAATCAATAGGATACGTGACACGCGGCAGGGTAGTTTGTATAAACCGCAGGGGGAAAAACCATGGCGGGGCAAGCCAGTTATTGGGAACTGGTGTTAAAGCGACAGCTTCAATAACAGTCGACATCGGTTCATAGCATGTGGTCTACAGTAGAAAAAAAAACACGCTGGCAAGGCAATGCAGGAATTAATGCACTCTATGAAGAGATCGTAACACTGCTGGGAAAACAGAAGATTTCTACTTTTGTGATCATTCGTGACAGGCTTAAAGAATGGGACGAGAGATGCACACAAATTGACACGTATAAATGGAAAAATCTACATCATGATTCTGCGTGTCCCTCCGTTAGTTACTCAGTACGGCCGTGACATTTTCATCAGTTTTAGGAAGTAGAAACTTCAGGCATCCTTGAGGTATCCTTGATACCTGGAAAGGGATCAATAAGAGAAGGATTTATGTTCAAATTTAAGCTGCTCCTGCTCGCTGGTCTAAGATAGAAGATTCACTGCCAGACTAGAAAGATTTTCCAATCTTACGTATGCATGATACGACCGGGTCCGAGGGCATCATAATTGAGAAACAATTCTTTTGTTCTGTAGAATTTCCACTGGTTCCTTCAGTATTAGATAGGAGGAAATTAGGACGATACGGTTCTGAGCAAGGCCTCCTAGAATAACTTATTCTAGGGGGCCTTGGTCTGAGATATCACAGGAGATCGTTCTGTAGAATTTCCACTCGTTCCAGCTAGTATACATTAGGAAGAAATATGCGCAAGAAAAGTTTAAACTACTAATGTTCGGATACTGCATCGCTAGGTTGTTAACCCCTTAACCTTAATTTCTAATTGATTTGTTCTATTTGAAACGAAACCAAATGCCCCTTCCTATGGGCGTAAAGGATATCATTTTAGAGCGAAGTAAAAGCGAGGGTGTATAGGCAGGGGTGTCGTGTGGGTTCGCAATGTCTTCGGGCACAGTGAATGTTGCGTCTTGAGGGGGGGGGGACTTCTCTCAGTGTCTTGTCCTACTTTTTTCAAGGGAGGTTGTGCTGTGCTACGGCTGTGAATGTCTACAATATATGTATTACAATATATATTTCTTTTCGCACAACTATTATGATGCGGTTAATGGGCGTTAAGGAAACAATATATGTAGATACATACATTGATATCGAGTAGCCAAAACTTCTCGTTGCAATTTCCTATTTTGCGCCCAACGCTCGAAACAGTGATAATCTCGGCGTAATCAGACAAATATTGTTCTTCGAACAGGTTTTAATTTACTACCACAATACTATTAAAGCAGCGGTTCCCAACGTTTTCCAAGCCTGGCACCCCTAGAACACATTTACGAGGTTCTCGCACTCAATACAATAATAATAATTCATCTGATAAAAGAGAATGAATTTACGCAAAATTTGTATATATACGTCCAACATTATTTTCTCTTCGATTTCGCACCCACTGGAAGATCTTCTCCCACCCCAGGGAGTGTGAGCTACCCAACCTCTGATTGGGAGCCCCTGCCCTAATCTACTGCTTGGAACGGCTGCCATTTGCACAAGTAAGGCTCGATTGCTTTCGCTTAAGCGTCAAGTTCATCCTTTTCTTGATTTAGAAACGTTATCCCCAGTCTTGCTTAGTGCTGCATCTCCTTTAAGCTATTGCCTGTAACGGCTGGTACTTGAAGAATTATGACTCGATTCCTTTCATTTGAGCGTCAATTTCTTCCTGTTTGCGTGATCTCGGTGCATGCACAGGTTTCATTTGTCTATCTCATCTCAAATTTCGTCTAAAAACGTTTTCCACACTTTTATTCCATGCGCCTTCTCCCCCTCCACTAGCCCTATAAGGACCAGTGTCCTTTCTAAGGACCATTAGAAATAATGCTATTCCTACCAGAAGCGTACATTTTACTTGATCCTTATAAGGTTTGTGGTTGTCAACCTTATCTCAGCCCGGCACACCTGGAAACCTTTTAATATGTTCTCTCACACCCCCCTTCCCCCCTCCTAAAAAAAAATAATAATAACTTACCTGATGAAAGATGAAGAATGAAATTCACACAAAATTTTTGTAAAAATTTATGTATTCAATTTTTTTATAGAAGTTTCACACCTCCTGGATGGTCACACATAGTTAACGGACGTTTTGTTCCCTTATCGAGTTTCACGAGGAGGGATGCAAGATTGTATCGTAGATACGCAGTGAAGGAGGTTAACGAAACATGATAGTTTTGCTTGTTCACGACTGGATCAACAACGAGGGTTATCTAGTAGGAGAAAAGAGCGAGCTTCTCATTGTTTTTCAGATAGTTAAATACCCGATATTCGTTTTTGATGTCACTCTTGCATACATGCACTTGGCAAAAAATTTTTCCACGCGCCTCAAGCTCTTTCCTCGCTCACTCTTGGCAGTTACAAGCAGTCATTTTAAAACTGTAATCAGTTTCCTAAGCTTTTCCTAACAGTCGATTTGTTGGTAACTCCAGCTCTGCCTGTATGAAGTGGAACCTTAAGGCATTTACCTAACGTTTTCTCAAAGTATATGAAACCAATCCTTTGAACGGTCATCCGACTGACTATTAGGTGTTTTGCAATGTCAGACTTGGTGTGGCCCGCTCGGAGGGGAGCAGATATCTCAATTTATATCGCTTCCATTAACATGCACTTATTTACCTCTGTTTATTCTTTATGAACATTACCAGAAAAAGACAGTTTAAGTAAGTGTCACAGAAATTTTTTTTTATACCTGATCACAAACATGTAAACATGAAGTGTAGCAGGACTTTCAAAAGACCAAGTATACGTTTCTTTTGCTTTAACAAATTCAAACTTTCAACTATGTTACGTAAGAGTCTCCTGGAAGTGACATGTGTCAAGAAGTCTGAAGTTGCCATTGTATCTTCCCATTAAGGTCGCTCCAAAGTAATTTAAACTGGAGCCGGTGCGGTGACAGCGGCTCATACGGCCAGCCAGCTGTCAGCCGCTGCTTACCGGCACATTACTGGACCAAACAACGGATAAACTGGGTAAATTGCGCGCCAGACTGTATAAAGTGGACAATTGGCAGGCAATGGATGATGTACAAGCTGGAGTAACCGTCTGGACGATAGTCTCAATTGCGGGAACTCGAAAGTTCACGGGCTGACGAAGACCAAGAAGGTTTTTTGTAGATTTCATGTCGGATTTTTTTTACAAATTCTTTACGTTTTCGTAAGGAAGCTGATGTCTGTAATTCACAACAAGAACCACGGTAAAATATACACTTTATGTAATTATATGCAATAGACAGGGCGTGGTCAAACATATGCTTCAGTTACTTACATTTAATTCAGAAAGTGCTCGTTATATATTGTTCATACTCGTTTTGTAGCTACAGTTTTTTTACTTTTGCTCAAAATTTTCAGTTCCCTGATATCCAATATGCGTCCTCTTGATTCGTGAGTCTAATAATTATATGCACTCTCGAACTAAAAATTTTGAACCTAAATAAAAAATTTATACAGCGACTACGACCTCGACCAGTGATTCCCTAACTTAAGTTGTCCACGCACCCTCAGTGAACATGATTTAAAACACACGGACCACCTGACATTAAAATGGTTTTAACTTCGTAGTTCACGTGCTGGCTGACTACAGCTTATTACTATACCGTATATGTTCATAGCGTTAAGCATAATGTCATTTCAAATTAATAATAGAACAGTATCAAACCATTGAACCGTACGATGAACATTTAAATTGTCACGTAATCTCCCGGCTACTTACATACAGTAAAGCTTCACATGTTCTTTAATTTTCCTGAACTCTCTTGTTACTAGCCACGAACGACTGTGTACAAAGAACTATGGGTATCCTATGCTGCAATCTTCGTTATTAAAAAAATACAAACGTTTTCTATTATTAAAAGTGACTTTAAGAGGTAACTATATCATAATTAAATTTTCGAAATTCAAAACAGGAGGTAATATTTCAATAAACCATACATTTTTCCTCTTATAACTTTAATTAAGTTACTAAGCTGTGCCATCAACCTGATGGACGGAGTAAAACATTTCCATATAAGCTTTACAAACTCTCAACGTTATGAATCAGTCAGAGGTACGTGCGTGAACCAACCAATGTGGGTTGATATGCACCCCAAAGGGAAACAGTGACCTAGAACGAGCTAGGATACCTTGCAGCCAGTTCTGGGTTAGCCCATCGAGTAATAATTTTTCTTTGGGCGAATTAGTAAATTAATTCTCATTACTAATAAATTCCTAGGTAGATCTTCCGTCCCACAGCGTACCATAATGCAACTTATGCAAGAAACAAGCGAAATTTGGTTTACCTGCGACACGAAACAGTGCTTGTAGGTTTCTTCGTTGGAGTGTGCGGTCAAGGCGGCTTTACCTTCTTAGATAGTTCGTTAGCCCTTTATCGCCTATAAGAGCAGGTGACAAGGCCCTAACTGAAGTAGCTCCATATGTGTTATCCACACAACCAAGCTCTGTAATGCCACTAAAAGAGTTGTTGGCCGCCCAAATGTCCCCCTCCCCCCAAAAAAAAAAATTATAAAACAGCTGCTGGTTGGTTGACAACTCACCTAGCAGTGCGTATTTTGCTCAATACTTTACTCGCTTGTACAGCTTGTGACGCACTCATTTCACTATTAGAATTTTTTTTACCGACACACCGCCTCCAGTAGAAAAATAAATTTGGGCAATAGTCCTAGCCTAGGCGCGGCCTCACGACGGCAATTTCCTAGCGTTAGTTCCCCAGTCCCGCAGCCCATTTTTGGGCGCTTGCGGCCAGTGACGCTGTCCTATTTGTTGTCCATCGTTTTGCATCCAGTGGTCGTGCGGCCCTTTCAGGTACCGTAATATTAAACTAATTTTTTATATCAAGGCCCCAGAGCTGGAGGTCAGTGTTGCATTTTTTTTGTTGTTGTTTAAAGCTGGCCAACGAACCTCGGGTCGCTATGATCCGGAAACGTAAAGAAACATAAAGCAAGGCAGCGAAATTAAGAAATTACTGTCACGAGGCCGCGCCCGCCTCCAGCACGGTGACACCGCTGTTTTATCCTCACAGTGAAGAACATTGAGTGAAGTTCTAGCAAAATTTAACATCAAATTTCGTGCAAGAGGCAGTTTTGTTAAGGCTGGTAGCTATATAATAATTATGTCTCGCAGCGGAGCTCCTCAGCTAAGTCAATGTTTTTTTGCCCTTTACGGAACTGTTTTGATGATCATGTAAATTAGTTCCTGTCAGTGGTTTCAGCTTCCGTTTCCACACGAAAACGATGTCACAGACGAAAGAGCAAGGGACATTTACAGATTAAGTCGATAGTAATATGGAACCCATGTACGAGGGTGTTCCCACATAGAATAAATGCGAATGGGGACAAGTCGGGAAAGAAGAAGAGCAATAGAACAAGAAATCATATGCACTTTATGAGAATGAAAATAGAAGGAAGCAAAGTGGGCATGAAAGCCAGACGTCCGGGTCGAGGGAAGTGGGTGGGCGGTGAAGAATCCTGCAAGATTGGAGTGTGGGTGTTTCGAATGCATAGCTAATGGCTAGACAGGGAAACCTACAGCGTCCTTTTGGGGGCACTGTTTCCAACAAGCATCATGTTGTATTAAGTGTCATTGTCAACGTTACTTATCATTGCTGCAGCGAGTGAAGTTTGAAGGAGAGTCGAGCGACTGGACACGGTTTCATCAGGGGTTCCACAAGGTAGCGTGCTTGGCCCACTTCTGTTCTCAATTTACATCAATGATCTCGATCTTAACATCCGGAGTAAAATCAGTAAATTTGCGGATGATACAAAACTATGTCATCCAACCATGAAAACAGCCGAGCTCCAACAAGACCTTGACCACCTCATGGAATGGAGCGCAAGGTGGCAGATGAACTTTAATGTCGACAAATGCTCAGTAATGCACGTAGGGCTGGTGAACTCTTCCACCCCATTGAAAATGAATGGGACGGAATTGGCTACTGTCACCCAACA
>LQNS02000141.1:6502174-6529245 GCA_001587735.2 Parhyale hawaiensis | reverse complement strand
AGGATCAATGAAGAAAAGAAGAAAATTAAGAAGCAAATAAGAGAAGAGGAGATTCCACACCGGCCTAGAGGCATTAGGCAAACGTATAGGTTATTGCGTGAATTCTTCACGCACGGGTCCACTAGTAAATACTGAGTGGTCAAATTAAGTATTCTTTAGGATAAGAATGAATCTGGCTGTTTACTCCTAAGTGCCATGAGAATCACCCGACATTAGTGATTAGAATCAATTACGTTCAAGCTCCTCCTAGAGTAGCAAATGCTTAAAATTACTCTCCCGGTGTATTTTTTCATCGTAACCAAATTCATAATTTTCTATTGCTAAATTACCCAAAGAGAATAAAACACAACACAACTGCACAAACAGTCACGCAAATACGAGTATAACAAAAGCTAACATTTCTCCTTAAAACCTGGCAATTCGCCCCTGGAGCCACAATCTCTAAAATCACAACTACTATTTGCACCATAAAACTTTTAATTGCAATGCTTCAGCATGAAAAACTCAATCTGCCTCCTGAGCAGAATAATGAGTTGTCGGTCCAAGCTGATTCCCATTAAGGCCTATAGAACTTAATTATGAACATGCAAAAGAACGCTCGGAATTGGCTTTCTAATCGAATTAAGCTAGGCACATTGAGCTTAAGTCCGAACTTAACGCAACTTTTTTTTTTGTGGTAAATAAGATAGCAGAGTGCCGTGGCAGGCGAGGGTAGGTGCATTGTTACCCTGCAAGGTGCAGGCGGTGGGGTGGCCATCGATCCCTTAGCATTGCCACTGACCTTCTTTGTAGGCAGCGACCTGCACGGTGCACCACACGCGGAAGTTCACGACGCGCACGCCAACAAAAAGAAGGCCAGTGATATTAAGTTTATCTTGAAAAGTTAGCAATAGTCATTCGTTTCATTGCGCAATGTGCATTTTCCGATGAAAGATTCGGACGTATCTAGAGGCACGTGCTGAAAATTTAGAAAATAAAAGTGTTAAACCCGGGCACTTCATGTAAGATATGATGTAATATTATTAGCTTGAACTTGTCAGGAATTTTGATCCCAAGCATTGGATTCGCTATTTTCAATAGAGTTTCAGCTGTTCATAATAAATAGTTACCCTTGAGACGGCCGCAAGTTCTGTCCTGCAAAACAGACTTGAGTTTTTGACATACAGTGTCGAGCGTAATCGGGTTGCGATTATTGGCTAAAACTCAATCCGATGTAGCAAATCGAACACTAACAACTGAAGTAGCAATCATGTTACAGCTTATAGAACTAGATATTCTAAATCGAAAAGAACGAAATGAATACCCCTACACTCTTGTTGACAAACTGTAATTATTCAAAAGTTGTGTTAAAGTTTCCGGTGAGAACATTTGAAAAACCAACTCCGAAAGAAAATTGCCTAACAATTCTTACAATAACATTATGCTCTATGATCACGGAGTAATTAAAACACATAGTTGATCATCTGCATTTTTATTTTTTGTGAGTGAAATTTACGTTGTGTTATATTATGTGATAGGAATAGATGTCTGATAGTACGTGGTGAATTGAGACAAGCTTTACAACGGACATATACCATTCAGAATATTGCACAACAGTAACCGTAGGGGAACACAGTGCACGGGCAACGCAAAATGAAAATTTTTACAAAATAACAGATTCGGCTTGATGCTATTCAGGAGACGTAAAATAAAACGAAAATGCAATTTGAAACACGTTCCCCTTTAACAATAAAGACGGTAAGATCATTGCTCGAACCCACGTATAAGTGACAGCGAAACAGTTCATAACTCGGACTTGAAAAAAAGGGAAGCCAGGTTCAGTTCAAAAGCCAGTATAAGTAACAGAGACAGAATGCCATAGGTTCTCACCTAAAAAAAAGTCAACATCATTCCCCAGCTACAATGAAAGTAATCAAGGCAGAACATAACATAGGCGCTGCTTTCGTATTTGGCGACAGCTGAAAATAAATTTGACTTTAAAGCGAGGCATGAAAAGAAGACGAGAACTTTTGCTTCGAAACGGACGCTCGGATACAATCTTTCAAGAGGCTTGTTCTTTGCTGCTTCCTTCCCGAATGCAAAGGAAGGAAAGCATATGGCAAAATGAATCAATGGGCGGTATATAAATGCCCCTAAGACAAAGGGGCTCTATTGTCCTGTGTTGGTTTATTGAGCTTCTGGTACTGGAATTAGGAGTACTAGCGGGACCTGTGGAAATTCCACGGTTAATGTTCTCACTTTTTAAGCAGCTTCGACTTGTTCTTATTATTGTATTAAAAACTGCTTAAACTCCGTGCCGTACCAGCTATTCCGCTACAGCGAGGGTCACTTACTCAGTTTTGACTCTCTCTGAACTTCTATTGAGTTTCAATTCACAACTGTACATATTTGGAAGCGATGTATATTAATAGTTTCAACCGCTACCACGGGGACAGAAACATCTATTCTAAGAACGTGAAGCTCTTCCGCGTTCCGACTCGTACTCAGCGGGCTTATCGTAGCTCGTGTATGCCAAGTCGTAGCCTGTCCATCCTAAGTCATCGTACTCAACATATCTAGACACTATATCACCGATGGATCTCGCACATGTTTTACCAGCAAATTTTTCGCCCCTTGTATATCATGATAGATACTTAAAGACAGCATAGCAATCTCACTCTTTGTAGGTACTTTTCTCATTGCTTTTCTCCTACATTTACACGCCTTAGCTAACCATTGTTTTCCATCGTCGGAAGTCAACATTATTTAAATTTTGACTTCTAGATTTCCATTTTTCATCAGTGTATTTGATGATTTCAATTCTATTGCGAGACCCGGGGCTGCTTCATACTTTATATGCGATAGCTTTCCCACAAAATGCAATACTCAGCCCATTTTTTTAATAATTGATTCATGTCGCCGAAAGCACTTTTTTCTGTCAGCTTACGTAAGTTCTTTAAACATCGCGCTTTCACTTCAAATATGCTTGAGAATTAAACAGTTCAGAACACCTCACTTTGCACTGTATCCTAGCTAATAATTTTCCCATATTTGGATCGTTATGCGACCCCAGCAATGTGAATATTACAAGATATGAAAATCGGTACGGTATGAATGATACGAGTAAAATGAACTTCATGTCATTGCTTCGAAACTTCTTCAAGAGCGAAGGAAGACAGCTATGGCTGAACTTCCTTCCAGCGAAAATCAAAGCTTCTTGCAAGTTGAAGCTTCCGCTATCTAATACTAGTAGCGTGACGTGCAGACACATGGATGGACGGATGGAGTAGAATTATAATATAGATTTTGAGAACGTTAAGGTAAATTGCTCTCTCAGGGGTTTCGCTCTACTAATGGAATCCGGCAAGGCGGGGCTTCTCTCCTCACTGCTTTATAATCTTCTCATTGACGAGGTTCACAATAAGCTTAGCAGTATGGGAGTACAAGTTAGGTGTTACTTATATATCCGCAGCAGCAAAGCCGCCAACTATATTTAAGATTTATTGTTCTTCCAGCGCCGCACCATATTTCTCTCCAAAAACTACTCTCCGGTCGTGTTGATGAAGTTCAGTAGCTCAAAATTATGCTCAGTACAGATAAGACCGGGTCTATGCTATACTTATCCTTCACGGTAATGAAAACTATAGGCATAGACCGCAACAGTACTTGACTCTTAGGTAATAGTAGCCTCTGACGCCGGCGGCCAAAATGGGGAAAATGAGATTTTTTCAACAGCTATTATGAACATGTGCAGACACGGTTAATCGTCGGTCATGCAGGCAAGTGCCCAAGTGCGTCCCCACCGTATCCAAGATACCTCCTCCGCAAGAAAAATGTTGGGTACCTTGGAATATTTGCTTCATTATTAGATAGGGGGAATAGCATAGCTCTTCAGAAAATCCCATTTTCCGTGGCCGACTTTTGGCCGCCAGCGTCAGACCTAAGAGTCAAGTACTATTGCGGTCTATGGTATGGGAATAGACACTCAACGCTAAATAGTTTAGAAATAACGTGCACAGCTTTGTGTGTGTATGGGACATCTCTTCGAAGACAAATTAAGTGATGTGGCACAGAAAGTGTCTGACTGCCGCTGGTAATCCGATACCAAGCAGGTTAAATATCTACTCTTTGAATGTTACGGTTCAACTTTTCACAAATATTTTTATCCAATGCACTGCAACTTTCTCTGGACAAAAGTCATGACCCAGGTCATCTCAAATTTACGTGTCGCGTATAACAATAGTTCCCGGCTAGTGGTGGGAGTTTCTAGATACACAGCAGCTCAAGAGGTATTGGCATCTTTTGAACTAGAAAAAAAAATTCGTCCATTTGCGCGCAAATATGCCTACACCCTGCAAGGGAGAGTAGAAAATTCTGCTAATTCGAAGCAACAGCAGGTCTGCTCAGACCTCGCAATGAAATTTTTGCTATCAAGATAGCACTGCGTCAGGGTTCCGCGCAGACAACAACATACACGATCACAATGATCTTTTGCTCTCGTGTTCTACATATACAGATGTTCTTCAGATGGCTGTGCTTCATGTATGTACTGTTTTCTCCTTATCTGTCGCTGTCTGCTGTCATCGGCTGATTGTATTAACACTTTTTCTTTACGGTGTTTTCGTAACATGGCGTTTTGAGCAAGGCACGTAGTACATTGATGTATAAAATGAGCCTAAATAAGCCTATGCGACATGAGTAAACCTATTGCTCTAATTGCGTGCTGGTGCTTTACTTCTTTCTTTCATACAGTTTACCGCTACAAATATGTAGCACTTCAAATATAGTGTTATTCCTATGAGAGAGACAAATTAATCTTTCAAAAAAAGAGTTAAGCAACATCGTTTATTATTTTTATTGCTTCTATGGATTACACTTGAAAAAGAGAAAGTGAAGAGCATTGCTCAGGAGAACATAAGAGTAAAACATGCCATTCGGAGTCAAGCATCGATATAGCAGAAAAGTAGATATTACGGGCACTAGCTGCTTTATTCAGAGCAGCTCTTGTTGCATTAGTTTGTCTTTGTTTATTAAAATGAGAAAGCTTTGAAATACTAACCGTCTTACGCTTCAATTCGTTTGGCTTAAACGAGGCAAAAACATTGACATCTCAAGCATCTCATCCCTCAGTTCCTTTGGCTAAATCCGTCGGGAACCTTAAAACAAATAACTCATTCACCCTTCAATTCTCTTGACTAAAGCAAGGCGAAAATTTAGAAACTATAACCCAATCATTCCTCAATTCTATTGGTTGAAACAACTTTGGAAACTTTGGAACAATAACCTAATCATCTCTGTTCTATTGGTTGAAACAAGACGAGAACTTTGAAACAGCAAACTCGCTCCTCAGTTCTATTGGCTAACTCACTGCAGCAGCAAACAAGCCTATACTGGCTCTGCAGGTAGTTACATCATTGTATGAAATGCAAGTTATAGTTAGGAAGCTTAAGCCTCCGTTTCCGAGCGGAACAATATAACAGAGGAAAGAGGAAGGGACATTAAGTATGTCAAGAGAAACGGGGAACACATGCATGAAGGTGTTCCCATACAGGATCAACGCGCATGGAAACAGCAAGTCCGGGAAAGAAGAGAACGAACAGCATAAAGTACGAGCAAGTAGGAGTATGAAATCGGGAAGGAAGCAAAGAGGGCACGAAAGAGAGACGTCCCGAAGGTCTAGCTAATGGCTGAGGTAACCTACAGGGGCCCCTGGGGTTGCTTGGCCACGTAGCATAGGATGGACAAACCTAATCTTTGATGAAGAATGAAATAAACAATACCTGCATACATTCACTGTGATGGCAAGCAATACGGGGCATAAGCTGGCGAACAAACTCACCTCTCATGACGATAATGACAACCACGTTGCCTGTGACCCCTAGCAAGAGCGTGGCGATGTACGTCAGAATTGTAGGATAAAAATGCGGGTTGCTCTGCACGAGAAGAAGAAACAATATCTCATTAGCGCTGACATGAAACAGTCATTTAAAATGTGCTATTAATTAGAGAAGATGCGTCAGTGTTTGTAAAATCGTGAAAATATATGCAATAAAGGGATTAGAAGTTGAGAGCTCCTCTTGTAAATAATTACTCTGTTAGCCATTGATGCTGCAGTGGGTATGCATTTCGTTGAGAGAAAATAGATGATTTATTAAGTGCTCCAACCGTTAGAACCGAAAATGAGAAGACTCTGTTGTTTTACACGAACATGACATTCACATTTTAAGTGAAAATTAGTTTCCTTAGCGCATCATATCAACAATTCAACTAAAGTTCGCTAAAATGATAATAAATTTTCGTCTGAGGACTGTTCAGCACAAGCGCGATATGCAAACAGTGAACATAAATAAGGGCAATGTAAATTGACTGTGGGCGCAAAAAATGCACGGTCTTGTAATATTTTCATCATTGGTTTTATTAATGATCAGATTACCATTATATGTTTCTCGTATCAGCCTTCCTCTGACAGTGTTCGCTGCGTTGCAATGCAGCGAGAGTAAGATAGAAGAGACATGTAGTATGTCAGCTAAGACAGGAATCATGAGATAATATAGGAAGAGCAACAGAAAAAAAATGCCAGTTAAAATTGTAAAGAACGAAAAAAGAAAGTGGAGAAAAAATAAAGTTACAAAAGCTTAACTATTGCTGAAGAAACTCAGGGAGCTCCTTATCAATAAATATTTTACAGTCACCATCATTGCTTACGTAAAAGAAACATACACTAAATTCACGGAGAAGATCCTGGTATGGTATTAGGCATTATAAGAAGATTTAAGCCTCCCTAAATAATTACTAAACTTTTCTAAGAGAGGAAAAGGAAGGGACATTTAGTATGTCGATAGCAAAACGGGGAACTCATGCACGAAGGTGTTCCCTCACAGGATCAACGCGCATGGGAACAGCAAGTCGGGAAAGAAGAGGAAGAACAGACAACAGTAAGATCAGTAGGAATATGAAAGTGGCAGGAAGCAAATTGGGCACGAAAGACGGACGTCCCCAAGGCCTAACTAATGGCTAAGGTAACCTACAGAAACCCCTGGGGACGCTACTCCCCATATCATAGGTTGGGCGAACCTAACTAACCTAACCCTATGGCCTATGGCCCATCCTATGCCCCCGGAGGGGGGTGAATATCCTGCTCCGGTGTACGTAGTTGCAAATCGTACAGAACATATGTTATTCACGTCGTTCACTGAAGTCTAGAAAACTAAAAAAATATATATTGGCAACGATCCAATAGAGCACTGCTGGAGCAAGAAAAAAGTCTTCTACAACTTTGATGTCCATCTGCAGGAAGTTGCAGTTCGGATATTCAGTATTAATGCTAGCCAGATCATCGGAAAATTCTACAAAGGATTTCTGAAATGCGCAATATCATATTTAAATTCCCCGCCTAAGGCATGGAATCTCGGAAGCATAATGGGAATACGAAATGCGAGCGGCCTCGCGATATTTGGGAATGCCGACCGGCTGTGTCCGCAGACACTTTACTTCTCCGACAAAGAAAATTGACAGTTTATAAATAAAATGTTAACAAAAGTATAGAGACGACGTTCACGTAGCGCCGCCCCCCCCCCCTCCCCCAAAAAAAGAATAGGAAAGTGAACATGCTGAACTCAGCGTCTAAATGCTTTGGTGTATCCAAGCAAAAGATCAAAATGTTTGACGTCACGTCGACAAACTGGCTCAGAGCGGATTCACACTGTAGTCCCGTGCTCCTCTACGTAGAATAAAGTGCTCGACTATATTTTGGTTCTTTTGACAACTCATATGAGTGTTGATTAATAAGTTTGCTGAAGTGTTCGCTTTTTCTTTAGCGGCTAATTTAGCACTTAAATGTCAATGCACAGGACCTAAAACTATCCCTCGTATATAACGGCTAACCGTATCACATGTTCGCTGCTAACGTCATTAAATACAATTGAACTTCAGAAAGAGAGAGAGAGAGAAAACAGGCGGAGCAAAACAAATTTACCTAATTTTCTTACCGTTTCCAGTTTTTCTTACAATTACTTAACAGACGGACGAGTAACTAAATCCAATGCAAAGGACAAAACACACAATGCCTTAATGGAAGCGGTAAATTACATATCGTTATATACCAGCAAAGGTAAGTAATAGTAATGGTCCAACTTATGCAATAAAATATCTTCGTTAACACTATCGAACGCTTTTTTAAGATTAGATACTAAGATCAGGTAATACCATCATTACAAACTACACTGCATTGCGGCCCATTATTTGGCCCCTGCTTGGAAATAGCATGCGCTGCCATCGGCTATACATTTAGATAGTTTGTAGTCAGACCCGTTAAGGATCATTTTGAGTAAGGCGTTATCAGATTTTTCTGTCCTGAGCTGGAGGCTCAGAGCGCATTTTCTTGCCCTGATTTTGAGACAATAAATATACTTTTGAGCAAATATCATACTTGAACCAGTTGACCTCGGCACATCCATCAGGCGCCGAAATATGTCATTATAGGCAACACGTAGGCGTCCAATCGATTTCTGCTTAAAGTTAGACCAAAACGAGTTACAGTACAGGGGATAGCAGTAGCTTCACAAGAGCTGGCACTTAGCCTCATCCGAGTTGTGACCAAACTGTTTGATTAGCATGTTGCCCACTGCGTAAAGCTTTCGCGTTTCTTTCTCTATATCCTAGTCATCACGAAAATCATTGGTGATTTAATGACCCAGGTAAGAGAAGCTGTCTACATAAGTGAGATAGACACCATTAAGTCGAGTGACTTTATCGGAGGGCAGGTTTTTTCTCTCAGGTTTAATGTACATACAAAGAGTTTTAACAAGTTTCCTCCAACAGTCGCGCCGTCTGGCAACCCCTTGCTGCGACGTTCTTACAAGAATCGTAACCTTCAGTTCTACGCGGGTGATTGCTGGTGTATGTCTCTGAGAGTCTTGAGTTGTCTGAGCTAAGAAAAACGGCGACCCACCTTTGAGTCACATCGCAGTCAGCTTAGAATTTCATTACGTAGTACGATGTGGCCCACCCGTGGGTCATGCAACACTAAGATCATTTGACGTGTCATGAATGATCATAGCCATTCATAGTCATAAAATCAAGTACTAATACTGGCTCCTGTGATTTTACTTCACCAGGTGCCATCCTGGAAGTTTCACGATTCCATGGAGGAAGTAAAAACGAGTTTTGCAAGAAGATTCATATCCTGAAGATGACAGTCTTTCATTGTCTGCTGAAAATTCTTTTACTTCTGAATATCCAGGCTAAAAAACTGATAAAAATACATTTATTGAAGGCAATGAAGCCCGTGCTTCTGATGACGATGTTCCTAGCCATGCTGACGGTAACGAACGATTGGAAGAAAATGCTAATGAGAATGGACAGTTTCCGGACGTTGCGTGAAAGAGTGTTACAAAGGTTGCTAGACAGCATGCGTACAAAAATGATCTATCTATACAGAATGGAATATTTTTGCTTTTCACTTAAGCAATGTTATTTTATCATTACAATTACATTAGAAAAAGAAAAAATTAGATTAGATAGGCGGCAGTAAAACAACGAAGAGGCCCATTCACAAAGAGACATCGGAGCTTACACCCCGGCACTCTATAAGCTATTGCCATTATGTTAGTAGGATGTAGAGGACTGGAGGACTGGGGAACGAGAGGAGAAAAAATGGAAGACGAAAGAGAAAAAAAGAAAGAAGAAATAAAAAAGTGGGAGGGAGAAAAATCTCTGTCAAAGAGATGGTCATAAATACACGCAAGCATTATCGATAGCGGCTGATATGCGGAGCTTAAATATATAAATGCAGCGGAAGTGAGAAGTCAGCCCTAAATGGTCTGGGAAGCTTTTGCCATTGAGTGTTTGCGACTCGTGGAGGAGTTCTTAGCTGTGGAGGATGTCTCTGTGGAGGGTGTCCACTCTCTGTAACAAATTGAGCAAAGCGAAGGATGGTATTTATTCACTATCAAAATACTTGCCTAAGGAGGGTTTACCAACTCTATACTCTTCGTTGTTTTACTCTCACCTCGCCTATGCAATTATAATATGGGGGGTGGGGAGGGAGGGAGCTAGTGAAACCATTCTCAAACGGATCAAAACATTGATGAACGATATTTTTAGGATTATATTGCGAGTGGTACCCTTGGTCTCCACTAATACAATGTACTTGAATCTGAATGTCTTAAAATTTGATGTTGTCTATCGATATTTTTTGATTAGGTTTTTGCGTATGGCAATATTAGGTGAGACTGCATTTTTTGAGAGCCATTTTAGTGCTTTGCAAGTTGATCGTCATTATGATATAAGATGTACCCGATTTAATTTACCTACGATTAGGCTTGAGGTAGAAAAAACAGTTCGCTATATTTCAGTGCGTGAGAGCTTTTAATGATCTTCCTCAATGTCTGATACAACCTGTGTCACACAGAGATTTTAGGTGTCAGTATAGAGATTTTTGTCTACGTCGTTATAGAGACTAGTAAATGCTGTGTGCCCAATAAGCAGTTGTCGCTTTTTAGGGGCTTGTTTCTATTTTGTGTATATCATAATCACTTTAATCTGTTGTTCTGTGATTTTGAAACAATAAACTGAAACTCAAATGCTAACTATGAAATAGGCAAAGAACTACTGACTAAGGTTGTTCTTCGAGCTTTATGCTTGAGTTTTTGACCGTTGTTTCGCGAGCGATCATTAAGGTCTCTTTCAAAGAGTCCCGTTATAAGTACGTCGTTGAAGCTATTCAAGTACTTGAATGTTTCTATTAGTTGCCCCCTAAGTCGTCTTTGCTCGAGAGAGATCAGACCCAGTTCGTTTAGGCGACGTTCAAACGGCTTGTTTCTCAGCTGAGGTATCAATTTCGTTGCACTTTCCATGTTATTGATATCTTTACAGAGATGTGGCGACCAGAATTGAACAGCAAATTCTAAATGTGGCCTCACTAATGCCTTGTACAATGGAACGATGATGTTCTTGGACTTGTATTCGAAGTTTCTGTTGATGAATGTGAGTACTCTGCTTGCCATTTTCACACTCCTGTCAACTTGCTGATTGTGTTGTAGTTTCTTTGTAATAGTGATTCCTAAGTCATGTTGTTGAGTGACAGTTGCCAATTCCGTCCCATTCATTTTCAATGGAGTGGAAGAGTTTACCAGCCCCACGTGCATTACTGAGCATTTTTCGACATTAAGGTTCATTTGCCACGTTGCGCTCCATTCCATGAGCTGGTCAAGGTCTTGTTGGAGCTCGGCTCTTTTCGTAGTAAAATGACATAGTTTTGTATCCTCTGCAAATTTACTGATTTTACTACGGATGTTAAGATCGAGATCATTGATGTAAATTGAAAACAAAAGTGGGCCAAGCACGCTACCTTGTGGAACCCCTGATGAAACTTGTGTCCAGTCGCTCGACTCTCCTTCAAGCTTCACTCGCTGCTGCCGACCCGTAAGCCATGCCTTGATCCATCGTAAATAGTCACCCTGGACGCCATGGGCTTCCAATTTTTTCATTAGCTTGTGATGGGGGACTTTATCACAAGCCTTTTGGAAGTCTAGCTGCACAAGGTCTTTACCCATTTCATCTTTAATATCTGTAACTTTTGATGATGATATAAATTCAGTTTTCTAATACAGCAGGTAGGTAGGTACGTATAAATGACGGTCTGCAGTGGATACAATTTTTTCGAAAGTTCTAAAGTGTAAAATGGCCAGAATAAAGGCCAAAAAGGTTTCAACCTCTCGTAAATTCTGTTAAGGAACTGCTTCAATGTAAGGTACAACCTAAAATGCCTAATTTTCTATGCTACCACCAGGAGAGTGTTTATGTTTCATCTGTTCAATTCAAGCAAAATTGTATTTGCTGCATATCAGTAAACTGGATTTTTTCTTATTATTTGCATAATAATTCCTTTTTCTAATGTAATTGTCACATTAAAATACCATTGGTGAAGTGAGAAGCAAATATATTCAATTTTGAAAAGAAACATATTTATTTGTTCAGTGACTCACCGGTGGGTCACATCGCAGTAATTAGAAATCTGGCGTGACCCACGGGTGGGTCACACGCAGGAAACGTCTTAACAGTATTATATTCAATACACAGTTCGTCGGCTTCGCTCTCGCAAATTGAGACCAATTTTTGCAGCTCACTAGAATGGGGAAAAGCAAAGACCATATTATCAGCATAACTGAGCGCATTTACTTCGTGACCATTAATGTGACATCTCACTCCAGCTGCGTTCAGACGGGCGTGGATGCTATCAATGAAGAGGTTGAAGAGAATTGGAGAGAGTAAGCCCCCTTGTCGTATGCCAATAGTCATGCCAAACTCTGTTGACGTTGCCACACCCCATTTCACATAGCATTTCTGAGTTTGAAACCAATATTTTGGCATATTAACAAGATAATGAGGTATTTTTCTCTCAAGCATACACTTAAATTGAGAATAAGGGTGAACTCGGTCAAACGCAGCCTTAGCATCGAGAAAGCACAAGTACTTGGGGGATCCACAGTCAATGAAATGATTTATGTCCTGTTTGAGTGTGAATATAGCCATTTCCGTTTCCATGTTCGTCGGCTTTAAAGCCTATTGATTGCCTGCAGTCATCATGTACGGTGATATTCGTCTCTCAAGCACTAGTTCTACAACTTTCGAGAGAGATGTTACCACTGCGATAAGGCAATAATTGCTCTTGTCGGTCACACATTTTGCTTTGTTTTTTACAATTGGTGTTATTATGTCCCTCATCCAGTTCTCTGGGAGGAATCCTAAAGTAAAACACCCGGTAAGCAGAACTGTAAGGAGTGTTACTAGGCTAGAGGGGCTATATTTAAAGGCCTCAGTTGGGATAAAGTCAGCGCCGGATGCTTTCTTATTCTTCAATCTTTTCAACGCTTGATAAACTTCATTTTCAGATACGGTGCATTGTTCGTTAGAGGGAGCCAGGTTATTATGAATGCCATCAACGTACTGTAAGCTTTATGATTATAATGGGCAAAGCAGTTCATAATTTCAGCATTATGGGCTTTCCAAAATTGCGCAATATTATATTCCCCAGTGACTCTATTCACTGACTGTAAAATGGTATGGACTTTACGTTGAAGACTTTTTATTTCTTCTTAAAAATGAATGCATCTATTTTTCATCAGCCTGCTGGACAGTTTTTGCGTTCCATTCTCATTTTCACGTCTACGCACTTGCTTGAGCGCAATACGACGCAGATTGTGCAGCCGATTCTTTTCCGACGTTCGCGGACACAGCCATTTCATCCCGGGATATTTGCCATTGTTTTTTTTTTGCGTCGTGTACCAAATATACGTCAGCCAAGTTCGAGAATGGCAACATGTTTGTCCGACAAAAGTTGGCTTAGCCCCATTTCAGAAGTTACATCAGTTTCATTGACCGTGTCCAGGTAATTATTCAAGCAATCCTGATGAGCACAAAGAAGATTTATATCATTAAATCGCCATTTAACATGTTCACCATTGTCACCTCTTTGTTGAACCTGTACTGGCATTTTACTGATACTAAAATTGCAGTAAAGAGGCATATGGTCAGAGAGAGGCGAATACTCTCGTAATTTACAGTTAGTAACACTATGAAATAGTAACACACTGAAATATAACTACAAATAAATAAATAAATAAATAACATCTGCGAACGTAACACAATACTGTAGGAACATGTCGCGTAGTTTGCTATACATTGTTGTGCCAGAGGAAGCATCGAAATCTCCTATTATGCAGAGTTGCGATACTGTTGTGGTAGCCATCACCGCTTTCAGTATTCCTATAAAGTCAACCTGACCGCATCCTCCACTAGGAAATCCTCTCGCACTGGTTCGTGCTGCGAATGGATGTCAACTGGCTCGAGGCCAAAGCTATGCAGTACACACGGACTTAATTACCCTAAATAATCACAGCCCTGAGACTAACTGATTTAATTGAAGGAAGCTTGTTTACCAGTGCACTACCGGAGACTGCACCTCCGTCACCATTGCTCGAATTTAGGACTCGCTACCTCAACATTTTCCTGTCGCCTGATACTGCTTTTGCCCGCCGCAGGCTGGAAAACTCATAAAGCCAAACTTGCTGCCAAAATAGCTCCTCGGGCTCAATATACTACAATCTTCCCCACACTCTGTATACACATCAATGAAATTCTTTTCGTAGAATAACAGAAACAGGTAAAATCGCATACAACCGCTTCAAACAGCTAGCACCAACTTCGTAGTCTATGTAGTACAGCAATTTACAATTTACAAGAAGTAAAGAAAGGCCTGCCTCCACACGCTCACTATTTTCCCTAATCTAACAAAGCAAAATCAAATTGGAGTACTTCTGCCAGTTTTACGGTTTATGATATTTGTTTTACTCCTTGACTCTGCCGAGGTTTATTTTACTACTGAAACAGCTTAACAGTTTTATTGACAATGTGAAACTATTTTTAGCTCTGACGGAGCATATGGTAAGGTTGACAAAGTTTAGATTGAAGTAGATGAGAATTTAGCTTTTTAAGGTCATGCGTGTATGAAGCGTATTAGGAAATAGTATAACTCATTTGGGAATTCATAGGCAGTAAGTAGGGTCAAATTCATACTGAAACATGGTGGAGAGAAGAGTTACTCTCAGAATACGTAAGGGCATTTGTCGCCCTCAAGCGACAAAATAGACAATAAAATTGCTCTGAGTTAAATCTTTCCCAAACTCAGCCGGCAAGAGCTCGACTGCCAAGGTCGTACTTTCGGAAACGTTGTGACACCAAGCAATTTCTTCTCGGACAACAATGAAATAGTGCAAGGCACCTTGACAATTCGGCCGAGACACAGAGGTACTTATTCTTTCCCCTTTCTTTGCACTTCTTTTCAAAGTTAGTTGTGGGTCGAACTGTATCTACTTTTTGCAGTAGATTTGGCACTACCCATTGAAGAAATTGGTAAATTTATTCGAGATAGAATTTGTCGGGATCATTATTATCCGCGAACAAAGTGAGAGATATGATACTGTTTCCGCTCCGTATGTCTCTATAGATAACTATTTGTATGTCTTTCCAACCATAAACTACCAGAAGGAATTGAGATATCATCACAATCTCTTACAGGCAGTCGGGTGGGTTGACCAAGGCATAAAAAACGCCAAAACTGCTATTTAGTACTTTCACCCCCTGCCCCATTGCAAATGATGGTCTTATCCCAGGAGGCATTCTAGTTTTGAATATTTTTTCAGAAGTTAACCCATTAAAGAAATATTTTTTTCAGAATCGTTTTCATTTGGTACAAATAATGTACATACACTAGATAACTGCGAACGAACATATACTCCGGTTAACCCGGTAACAGGCTAAGCGGGGCTCCGGGAACATTAGAGGTTCCGTCAATGGACACGGGGGTGCAGGAAAGTTAAGTCAAGCTCACTAGGTCTGACATGTCCGTAACTTCAGACAGGAGCGTTGCTTTCGCCATTTCGAATCGAGTTGTAACTGTTACAGCGATCGGATGACGCTTCAAACGGCCGATACCTCCATCGGGCTCCTATAAACTGAGTTTTTAGGCAGTCTCTAGAATAACCGATTTGTGGTCAACGCCTTAAACTCTATCGAACGGGTCGAAGCTAAAGAACCTGTCTAAAGACCCGAACAAGTCGAGCCTTATCGGCTCGAGCTTAACTGGCAAATCGATGACACCCTTTTTCCTCCATAGCAGAATCACACCCCTTAAATAGCAGCAATAGTACAGGGGCGTCTGTGGAAAGGTCTTGCAGTTATCTTAGACTGCCGGGGGTACTTGTGAGACCAACAGGATCCGTTGTTTTGTAATATCAGCACAATATGTTGCGTATTTCATCGACTTGTTCAACTGATTATTGTTTATGGCAGTTTTATTGCCAAGAAGCAGCAATGCAGTGCTTCCAAGGAGTGGAAACGAACGAAAAAATAAAAAATATAAATAAATAAATCGAGGCTTCATTGTTTGGCTGCATGATGGCTTCGTTTTTTGTTTTTAGCCTCATGTCATCCGAATTTTAAAATACTCGTTCATTAGTGGCTGTAGTATCTGTTGTCATTATGTAGCAGCAAGCATTTTCCATATTTCATAATAAATCATATTTGTTGTTATAAGTGTATGTTCTTGAGGTGGAAAAGATATGTATTATTAATTTTATTCATGGATCAATATTGGTGTAGTTGTAAACTTAATATTAGCCAGCAATTGCATAGTATGTTTAATATGTATACAAACATAAAAGACACTAAAGACATTCTAATAGTGCTGGATTTTAAAATTTTATCTCTAAACTCTTTGCAGTATTATGTGTTGATAGTCTTAAGAAAATCTGAGAAGAAGCGGGGCCGGAATACTAGGCAGAAGACTTTCTATAAGATCTAAGGGATCTACAGCCTTTCACGTTTCCATATTGGCTGATCCTAATTACATGCCGCACCCTCTTCTAAGACTCTAATTAACGTAAGAAGGAACAACTGACAGATTCTCTCCCTGGAAAATTTTCAGTAAACAATTAACCCGGAATTCCTTTGCTGGATTCTGAAGCTAATACGGCGCTTCCAATGAGTAGAGGTTTCGTTGTCAGTGTAAGAAACGAACGGATAAAAAATATATACAGAAGGGCTTCATGATAGAAAAATGATGATGAAACGCCTTACATAAAACTGACAAGTTCAAAGGGCAGAATATCATATGCCATACCTGGCAGGTAGAAGCTAATGTATGTAATGGGACAAAGAACTGGCATCGTGAAAGGTAAATTTAACATTTAGAGAAAATGGCAAGTTTAGAGTTGAAATGAACTGAAATAAGCCGCTACGGCTCAGCGCAGGAACTGAATGACGATTTTAGCTTTTTCTGCCGCCCATGTTTTCGTTAGGGTAAAACTAAGTAAGTTTACCTTAGCATTACAACAATACACGGTTGTTGTGTGCACAAATTTTGGATTGGGTCTATGTATATCAACTCGTTCACGGGACGAATACATCCCGCTGAACTTACTGCATTGAAAACGACTGTGTGACAAAATTTACCCAGGAAGCTCGAAAGGGTTAAGCAACGATTTCATGAAAGGGTTAAGCAACGATGTCATGAAAGGGTTAAGCGACGATTCCATGAAAGGGTTAAGCAACGATGTCATGAAAGGGTTAAGCGACGATTCCATGAAAGGGTTAAGCGACGATTCCATGAAAGGGTTAAGCGACGATTCCATGAAACACCGTTGCGTTGCTCCTCCAGATCCGCGATGAGTTTGACGAATAACTGAAGACACTAGTGGCTCTCGCCGCTACAGAACGGTGGCGCTAAAACATTGTTTCAACGGAACCAGCCGCATCCTGTTTTCTCCCATTGTATTTTCTTTTTTAAAGCGCTTCTCAAACAAAATGAAGGGCGTGTTCGATTGGACGCCAAAAGTAAGCCTTCGAGGCCTGGCTTGGTTGAAGCCTAGGCAGGTGCGCTGTCTTTGACTTGCTGAACTGAGTTTCAGGTATTAACCCTTAATCGGCTGCCCTTGAAACTTCCACAAACTCCATCTTGTTTCATAAAACAGAATTTGCTACCGGCTTAACCTAACCGCTTTGCTGAAAAGCCAAACCTGTTGACTGAAGTTCGAACAAGACAAGCGTGAACGGCTTAGTTTCGGAGCCGAATAGAACGAGCCTCAAGTATATTGTTTGTAGGTTTGAAAATTTATGGTCAGGTGTCGTCTTATAAAGCACTGATAACTATCACTTCTCATTCTATGAATTGCTACATGGAGTTATTTAGCGACGCGATACATCTCCTAATCTCATTTAGAGTGACCGAAAATATATACACATTATATAAACATATAATACGCAATGCGAGCTATTTACTTATTATTATTATTTTTCTATTGAAGTGTACTTTTAAACTCATTGACTTCCCATGTACTAACTTAGTATATTCGTCACAATCCACCAGGTATGAGTTAATACATGTAAGCATACATATAGTTTATATTGCCCCAAACATTTCACACTGAAAGACTTAAATTGCAAGAGAATTCCCATTAAAAAGTTTCTGTGCACAATGAGATTTGCTTCGAAAATTGGCACCTCGACTAATTTGCCTGTTATGGGAAGCCATGCGCATCAATTGCCTCCTAACTGATTTAGTTTCACAGGCCTGACTGGTCTGCGTAGGCGTCGGCACAGCCGCATAGCAATTATTATTCCGCTCGTTACTCGAGCGCAGCAGGACCGCAAGCAGAGTTTGCTGGGCGTCACTATGGTGACAGCGAGATATGCGTTACCTTATACAGGGATAATAGCCTAGTAATGAAATAACGATTTCTCAATTTCCTCTGAATCCATAGTTTTCGAAATTTTTTACAGAAAGTTTTTCACGTTAACGCAACATCATTGGCAAAAGCTACTAGACCACAGGCTGCAGACTAGGCCTAAAGCAAGAGTAGGTAGTTGAAATCAATAGTAATCTACAAAATCATTTGATTTTGACTGACCTGTGGTAATAGCTTTCCAATTAAAAATATCTAAATATTTATCTTTGTTGGTGTGGATGATGGATAACATACAAATGATGATGCGGTCGGAGCATACTTACCGTGTAGCTAGTTTCATCAACATGACTACATTTATGGCCGAAGTTAATTATATAAACATGGATAAGATCGTGATAATGGATGGCAAGAGGAACAGCAGTCTCTGGAGAAGACAAGTTCAGCCAGACTAGTATTGAGAGCAGCACACTCCTATATTTTATGTTCCTATAGTGATTGTGAGACACTGATGAATGTTGGGGAGGAGATATGGAAAGTTATCGGCCAGAGCAACGGGGCCAAGAGAAAGTTTTTCTTTTAATTTAGCGGAGTCTCACCGGGAGTTGTATTCAGACGTTCACCTTAAATCGATTACCCTTGAGGTAAGCGAAAACTCAATCTTGCTCCATACAATGGATTTTTCAGGTTCCTCAAGCGTTATCGGGTTGCTTCTAACAGCTACAACACGATTCAAAGAGACAAAACTAACGCTGCTGTCCTAAGTTTCAGACAAGATATGCCTAGTAAGCTCGACTTTGCCATTTTCTGTGTTTACCCTCTCAAGGCAACAAACTGATTCCGTTGTCTCTGCACACAAGAAACGCACTACGTGTTGATTAGACACCAAATAACTACATTATTATTTTTTTAAATTCAAACACTGCTCTCATTTTAAGTTTAATCAACAAACCCGTTTCATTTTTCTTTGGTGTATGTATGGCACAGAATACGATCGGCGGGTCCCAAGGACGCCTAGCGTTTCCAGTGAGCTCGCACAACTCCAGTCTGACCTCCGACCGACTTTTGCATGACGCCCTTCGTATTTGATAGCCGCCATCAAGACAGACTGAGGGCCTTAAAAAGAAAATATCTGCACCCCTGGCAGCTATTGTACACAAGAGCTTTGCCGAGGCACCGCACCAGCTTCGACTGCATTGATCTTGCAATGGATGGCTCCCTTGGCGGCAGGGCCATGGATAAAGGAGGGGCCGTGCCTCGTGATAGCTGCGAATCTAAGATTTCTGGGGCACCTGCTGGAGGTTCGATTCTGCGTGTTGTTCTGAGGGATGTTGAGACGCAGTGCTGCGTAGTAGTGGGATGGGTCACATAATATTGGAATAGCATAAAGAGCAATAATGTCTCAGAATGATCTACGTATAATTGAAATTTTATGTGAAGTTTTCCTTCTTACCTCCACCAAGGAGGAGGTCATGGTTTTGTTACCGTGTGTTCTTGCCTGTCGCCAAGATGGCTCAAAAAGTTGGGGAGGGATATTCATGAAACTTACAGGGATTGTTAGGTATTATGTTAGGGGAAATAGATGATATTAACTTTGGTGAAGATTGTTTTGTTTGTCTTGCTGTAATTTCCTGGTAACATATATAACTCAAAAAAGTATAAACGTAATTTCTGAAATTTACTGTATATCATACGAATGTCACAAAGAGCTAATAACGAAGTTTTGTGACCCTCTGAATGCATGCTTATCTCCCAGTCTCTTTATTTATTATGTCTGTTAGTGACATAACTCAAAAAGTTATGAACAGATCTTTATGAAATTCTCAGAAACTATTAGGAATATCATGAGGTACAAATAAGTAAATTTTCGTGTGATGATCTACAAGCCCGTTTGTCCGTTGGTTTATAAGTATGTTAACACATAACTGGAAAAGTCATAATCTGATTTTCAGAAAAATAAAAAAAAATGTTAGGAATTTTAAAAGGCACAAATGACTAAATTTTGTTGATTATCAAGAAGAAATCGATTCAGGGCCAATTTCAGTTTTTTATTAAAAGTGCTTGCTTACAGGAGGTACGCGTTCTTAGCGTGGTTTTCTAATTGTGTTCGCTATCATACAAATTTTGTTTTTAGTTATGGGTAGAAAAATCATCTTACGCTGCGCGGCATGGATACGCCTCCGACACATCTGCTCGAGGCAAAGCATACGCCTCCGACACATCTGCTCGAGGCAAAGGATGGTACTGCCCGGCAAATGGTTGCGTCCGCTCTAGGATGTACTATAGATAAAAATAATAACCTATCAGAGACATTTAATTCACAAGATCTACTTACTAACCGTAGACCACTATAGTGGACCGATATAAAGTTCGTTAACTCCTGGCTGAAACTTTGCAGTTTGACTGACTTGAGGGAATAAGTTTCTTGGTTACGAATTCAATACCGAATCATGCACGATGGAATTGGAATATGAAACTTGAAGAATAGCGGAAAAATTTTCTTTTTTTCATCATCCCACCGGTTACTCAGCATGCGACTGATTACTGAATATCTTTCAGAGAAGTCTAAAGAAACTTTGAGAAGCTTGGTCTTGCAACTAACGGGCAATGTAAGAATAGCAAAGAAAACGTATTAAGATAGAAATACCGTATTAGAGAAAGATAATAGGATAGGATCAAAGATAAAAATAAACGGGGGAATATCCCTGAACAAAGTATAAAGAAAGAAATACTATTGATGAAAGGAACAAGGAAAAACGTTGGAACATACGAAGCGACAACGAGAAATATAATTACTGTTGGTCAGCGTTCACAAAATCTTCCTGGTATTACAGCCAGTGCCGGCCCTAAATATTCGGCGAGCGGCGTAGAGGAACTGATGGACTGCGATATTATGTGACAGTTTGCACCGGCGGTTAAAATAACTTTCTGCTAGGGCAGTAGCACAACTGCTGTAATAAAAAGGGAAAGCTATGATTATAGCCAATATGCGGGACGGATTGTGGAGGGATTTTGTTGGTTTTCTCTTAACCCGCGCATTCCGTGCGAACCGTTGCGGATGAAGCCTACCACGACTTCCAGATATTCGTGATGCGCACAGGTAGACTTAATTTAGTTTTCGCACACAACACCCGTACATGGATAAGCTTGCTCTCGCGGAATACGTTGCTGACGCGCAACTAGCTCCTCCTGCCAAACATAGATGAAGGTGGTGGCGGAGTATAATTATGTACAGTATATCCCTTGTGCGTGGCCCCCGCTTTATGCGACTGGGCTCCATGGCTAACGTAATGATATGGGTTACATTGTACTTATAGGCGTACTTGTGAACCTACTGTGTTTTCAATAAAAAAATCTTTTGATTTGACTATTGCTACGGGTGTATGACGGAGCTGAAGGGGGTGACGGAGCTGCAGAGGAACCGTAGCTGATCGCCTAGTGAGGATAACGTCTAGCTCCGGCAAGAAGGTTAAGCTGTTGGCGAAGTTTACCTTTCGCCAAAATATCTCAAAGAGTAAACTGCGGTGCCCACTTGACAAACTTCGTTGGCGCTAGTAGCGTACAAGCAACGTTGATTCCCGTGCCTGAACTATAATACCGCAGTGACCTAACACCTTTTTAAAGTCACGTTTTTGTCTTTTGTCTTGGAGAGCTGAAGGTGAAGTTTCCTCGACCTCGCATCCAAACTTGTAAATTCACATGCATTACTTCCTACTGCAAATAAATGTTTGCTAGAACCTAGAGGAAAACACTGCTGTAATCGACCTCAGCGTGATAGGACAATGGTATCAAAGACGGAAGAATCTAATGACAATACTGCGACCCCTTCCCCCATTTCGTCCTCGTCATTGGTCAAACTAGAAACGCTAACACCGCAGGCCCAAAGACTTTAAACTTGGCCTCCCTATCCATAGGCAGCGAATCTTTGACCCCGACAAACGAGGGCAACACATCAACAACTCCACCACTCCCAGTAGAAATTTCTTTTAAACAGAACATTACCCTCAAATGAAACCACCAATAAAACTTTAATTCCGGTACATTCATATTACTGTCCATGTCGAGCGGCACCATTGATTGGAGGAGGCACGGTTCACGCTATAAGTCCACTTAGAGCAATTGAAACGCTGTTGGTGGAGTCATAAAGACGATACAGAGTTAATAAGACTGGGATGAAAGCAACTCTTCATATGCAGGTTCACACCCTAGGCAAATGAAAGAGTTTCGAATGTGCGTCAAAAAAAACTGGTAAAGTATTGCACCTGTGCGGTATTTTAAGGATGGAACACGTAGGATTTTTGATTGAGGGGCAACAGCCTAGAATTTTACGAACAATAGGGAAGTAACACAAAAATTGTAGTTGAATTTATGCAAGTAGTCTTGGTTGAATCTTATTCTTCAGGTATGTCATTATCTCCGTTCGCCAAGATGGTTAGGTTTTTGTCGAGTTGTCTGTTTATCTGTCGCTTTGGATGTATGTCGGTCTATCAATTTGCCTGTCGCAAGATAACTGAAAAAGTTATGAACGGATCTTTACGAAAATTACAGGGATTGTTAGACAAGTTAAGAATAACATATGATTAACTTTTGTCGAAGATTCGTTCAACCTCTTCTTTGTGTGTCTGACTCGTTTTTCGTAATATCATAACTCCAAAAGTTAAAGAGAGATTTTAATGAAACTTACACGAGTTGTTTGGTATACAGTATCACGAAGAGTAAATTGCTAATTTTTTGTGATGTTTGTTCGTTTCGTTTGTCTCTGAGTTTGGTTTGATAGCTATCAGCAATATAACTCAAAAAGTTATGAACGGATCTTTATGACATTTACAGGCCTTGTTAAAACTGTTAAAACACATTAGTGATCAAATTTTGGTGATGATTGGTTGGTTTCTGCGTTTAACTATCGTTTGTCAGAATGTTTGTCAGCAACATAACAAAATAGTTATGAACGGATCTTCAAGAAAGTTACACAAGCTGTTATTACTGTCAAAAGGCACAAATGACCAGATTTTGGTGATGATAAAGGAAGTTATAGTTGCGGAACCAATGTGAATTTTTTGTTAACGTTGCCTTGTTTGGTGGAGATGTGCATTTTCAGAGTGCTCTAGTATGTTCTGAAATCAAAGTTGATGTTAACCATTACGAGAATGAGTATCATTCTATTTATTTTTGTGCGACATCATCCACTTTGTTCAGCACGCAGCCATCGCAAGGAATATAGCTCCTGAACGGGGCTAGCAAGCAATTTACAAGCAGATCATTAACTCTTATGAACAAAGGCATCAGTATACTGCGCACAGTATCTCTCGCGTTCTCACCAATTTACTCGCTTTTGATGGTCATGAGAAACTACCTTCGCGTTCTCACCAATTTACTCGCTTTTGATGGTCATGAGAAACCACCTTCGCGTTCTCACCAATTTACTAGCTTTTGATGGTCATGAGAAACCACCTTCGCGTTCTCACCAATTTACTCGCTTTTGATGGTCATGAGAAACCACCTTCCACTGCCCCATGCCGTATAGCTAAGCAGCAGCCAGCAAGCTCGCGTCCATCAAACCTGCTATACGAAACGCCGACTGATTTATGGACAGCAACTCGCAATTTTTTCTTCTCAATGAGCATGATTGAGCAATTAGCGGAGTCCACATCGATGGACTTTTTGGTCTTGTAGGCTTCAGCAATAATATTAAAGCTTTTTATAGCTAGAACGCGCCACCATGAATGATGAAGAGTGTTCTCTTGTTAACGAGCCCACAGAAAATAGGATTGAATTATATATAGTATTAGGGTTTATGAGATATTATTATATTACTAGAGTGCCCGACGGTCAAAAATGAAGGTAATGAATGTGTCTTGATGTTTGTACTGAGTTCACACACGTGTGTGGTACAGATTCTGCTTTGACGATTGCAAGTGTCGACCATAATCAAGACCAATATATGTATATAGAGCTAATAGTGGTGAGTTGGCGACACATAACATTTTATTGTCGTTCTTTGCTAAGGCAAGACAGTGATAATTAATAAAGTGAGAAAGCCATGTCGCTTTGAAGTCTGACATCTGAAGCTGTAGACTTAATACGCATAAGTCTAAAGTTTAAGGAACTGAATAGCACGTTTCACGACAGATAAAATGGAAAACGGGCCTTCCTCGAGCCCCCATCAACGCCGCTACTGCTACCGTTCAATACAACGAATAGCTGGCCTGTGAAAGGTTAGGAAAGGCATGGTCAGGTTCTACTAACGTTTCAAATAAGCTAATTTTTAAAAGATATTATATAGAACGTTAACGGAACCAGTCCTTGCTTTTCCTAACTTTGCACGGGGTATATAATACCGGGGTACTAACATAAGGCAATAGCTCATAGAGGGCAGGGGCGTAAGTTCCGGTGTCTCTTTGGGAATGGGCTAATTGGTTCGTCTACTGCCGCCTACCTAGTCTAATTTACTACTATCAGTTTATATATGAGGCGTCTAGATGCAGAACGTGCTAAATTACATTTTTCAAAATTTTCACCACGGCTCGAAAACCTCGGGCGGTGTTGCTGGCAAAAGTGTGGATGCGTAGCATGTTAAAGCCAACCGAAGCAAATACGCCCGATGACCGTACAACGTACATGGCACACGTACACACTACCAGACATGAAGTTAAAGAAAGACGACTGAGTTGCTACAAGAATGGAATCGTTGCTTTTGATAAAGCAAAGCCACTATCGACGACATGCAATGAACCTAAGTAGCATCGAAAGCAACGATAAAGGTTTGCCAGACTTTAGGAGGATTGGCTCCATCTGAAGCAAAATATGATACCGATTTATCAAGAGAATTATCACAGATTATTCTAATATTGTGAAAATATATTTGCAAATAAGTAAGCTATTGAAGAGTGATAATTGAAAAGGATTTAGAATTTTGCTTCTATTATCATAGTGTTTTTAAAATTTTTAGACTGCTTTTCAGGTAGAGACAAAAATTTTGCAGGTATCATTGCATGCAATCTCAACTGTATCTACATCATGATCTTGGCTGATGATCGCGTCTGTGTTTATTTTGAAAGTTTATTTTTATGAAGTTTTCTTTTTTATATGCGATTTAAATCTCTAGCTAAAGTCGTTCCAACTGTTATTGTGGGGTTTGTCACTGACGGACTCGCAATCAACTATTACTCAACCTACTGTAACTCGTGATAATTTCTGTCGAAAACGCCCTTCCAATACTATAAAAAGTTTTGGTGCTATTAAAAAAATCGCGAACTTGAAGACGCTTCAAATTTATTGCTAAGAAATATCATCGCAACATGGAAGTTACTGTGAAATAGGGAAAAACACAATAATGCTTCCATTGAAAAGCATAGTCTCCAGAGTTCTCAGCATTTAATTTACGTTAGGTCTCAAAAGAGTTTGCCAAAACTGTGCTACTTGCGTACTTACGCAACTTGATAAACTGTTATGCTTCAAGGCTCGTATTCCCTTCCATCCCATCTCCGCACATTGCGATTCGTGATGCGCATACATCTATATTTAGGTCTACATAAAGATGCGCAATTATACATAAAAACATCACAGAAACTCGTAATGCCGGTGGAATACTTCAATACCGCACAGCAATATTTCAATCCAGGTTAGGTATGCTGATTTAGATACTAAGTACGAATAATCTTTTACAGAAGAAGAACTTCACTTATCCGTGTCCCAAACAGGTTAAGCTACAAGGGCTTGTTTGCCGTAGGAATATAGTAGAAAAATAAATATTCGCAACTTGCATGTTTTTAAGCTTGCGTTCAGTATTTACGCTCATCGCGCTTAGACATTCCATGGTTTCCAGTAACATTCCAGGCCAGATTCCAGCACCAGGAACACAATAAATATGCATCGATATAACGAATGCAGCAACCACCGGCATTAAGCTTCAGGGAAGATGGCAAGGCATTTTCAGAATAGATGAAGACTTGGGAATTCACTGATTGAATTAAAATGCAAAGCTGTGCGAGATCTTTTGGAATTGATAACACCACTGCGCTCCTGGGCACCCGAGCGACCTCCGTGTCTGCTCTGCGGGGGGCAGCACTGCCGCGCCGCGGGGAGATGAAAGATTCATTTAATTGTTGCAAGAGTTTGTGCAATTGTGTCCACACACTAGTGTTTTGTGCATAGGTGCACGGATGTGTGTGTGTGAGTTTGTATCCACGTGAATTAGGGACTATATTTATAGGACTGTATTTTTACAGGAGTGATTGAATCATGTTTATTCCATCTAAGAGGTTTTGTTTTGCGATAGCCAAACAACAACAACAGACTTGATCAAATTCACAGTCACAGCGGCGTAACCCTCTGAGCTCAAGACGTCATTGCATTTCCTTATGGCGGTGAGATGCGCTAGTCAAAAGAACGAGTATTGTCATCTTTTCGTCCGAAGACGTTGATGCGCTGTGAGTTATAAATCTCTCCGTATCTAATGAGATGTCCGATAGTTAACGAACGCTACTGGCGGAACAAACTGCTCCTGAAATTGCTTCTATTAACAAGTGACTTTGATTGCGTGACAGACTAACTGACACGGTTAGAGATGCCCGAGAAGCTTTACTAGTAGCGGCAAAAAATAGGCAAAAAATGTGTCATGGATATATTTTGTTATCAATAAGTAAAAGAACATCAGAGAGAGGCAGCAGGTTACTAAATAATTAGAGCATCTGCGTTAAATAAGAATAGGTGTTAAGAGTGACAACGACAAACAAACTCTGGCAAACAAACTCTGGCAAACAAACTCTGGCAAACAAACTCTGGCAAACAAACTCTGGCAAACAAACTCTGGCAAACAAACTCTGGCAAACAAACTCTGGCAAACAAACT
>LQNS02000141.1:6483710-6493924 GCA_001587735.2 Parhyale hawaiensis | reverse complement strand
GAACAAACTCTGGAGAACAAACTTTGGAGAATAAACTCTGGAGAATAAACTCTGGAGAATAAACTCTGGAGAATAAACTCTGGAGAATAAACTCTGGAGAACAACCTCTGGAGAACAAACTTTGGAGAACAAACTCTGGTGTACATACTGAGGCAAAACACTGGCAAACTGTGGAGACTCTGGCACAGACTTCTCGGCGGAGGGAAAACAACAGATCATGAAATATTATCTGATGACTGCAGAGCTAAGTTCATAGGATAGGCAAGTAGGCAGCTGATACGGGCAATTCAAGAAATGGGAGTAGTTTGAACTGATGATATTAATTTCAAAATTTTCCACTTTGTGTATCCATTCAGCTGAGCAATGCGATGAATTTTCTTAATATTAAATGATTTAGTTTAAATGCAAGCGATAGAGAGACGTATGGTACTACCTAATTACTCGTATTTAATAAATCTGATAGGTGGAGCTCTCAGATGTTCTTAGCGTTACGGGCAGATAAATTTGTGAGATATCTATAGTACAGGTTCTAATTCGCGAGTGATCCTCGACGTGGAAGTGCATGAGAATTAACAGACAATATTGTTTACAGTTTTTTATATTCAATGGATAACCAAATTCTTCAATGATGATGTATGGCATTCATAATATGAGCAGGGTTTGGATTCGGTATGTTTTCTGCACCGCCGGTATGATCGGTATTTGGTAGATGAAAACGGGTCATTCGGTTCGGTATTCCTGTAGATTTCCAAGAAAATCTACCAAATCATTCGGTATTTCGTTCGGTATTATTACTAAAATTTCGTGCCCGGGGCCCCACGGACAGGAAGCATAACCCAAATGAAGCACTTTGTAACACCGGGAATCTCGAAACACTGCTAAAGGAAATCCAATAAAAACCATTTACAGCTGACTCAACCGCCTATAAGCCAACACGACCGAAAGCCGATGCCGGCAATGAGTTCTATATCCTAACAGACCAAGTTACGATGCACCGACCGTACTGATTAGTTCGGCACCTAACATTCTCCAACGTGAAAGAGTGCCCACCGGCGGCAGCACGTGAATTCTCCTAGAGACTTTGAGGGCTTTGACAGAAGAATACACCCAATGCCTCTCATTATTTTA
The DNA here is from genome assembly GCA_001587735.2 of Parhyale hawaiensis. Taxonomy (NCBI): domain Eukaryota; kingdom Metazoa; phylum Arthropoda; class Malacostraca; order Amphipoda; family Hyalidae; genus Parhyale; species Parhyale hawaiensis. Next base: position 6,492,796 of record LQNS02000141.1, on the reverse strand, counting down.
CACCTTATAAAACATACAGAGTTCGGCCACTCTTCTCCTGTGGGACAGGTTCACCAGATCATCATCTGCTCACAGCCTGCTGGCCGAACTAACAAGTCGGCCCAACAGACGTAAGTGACTGTCAGCAACTGAAGCCCAGACAGGTGAGCAATACTCCAACACAGGCAGCAAAAAAGCATGAAATCATCTGAGGACAACCTCACTGTCACCAAACACAGAATTCACCTTACGCAGGAGCCCAATCTTACCGGAAGCACGTTGCCCAGTCGCGTAATATGCGGTTCAACAATAAGCTTCTCAACAAAGACAACAACAAGAATCTTCAAGGAGATAGACTCCTGAAGCAAAGTATAATCTAATTCCAGATGTAGATAATGCGGTACAAGTGTCCTAGACCGACTGATAATCCTCGACTTGGTCTTACTGACATCATTCATTTTCATACTCCAAGCCGAGCACATTGCACTGATGTGTGACAAATCCCTATTCAGAGACTGGGCGACAGCATTATGCATGCGGGGAGCAGGTATTACTGCTAGCAAGGTGAAATCGTCGGCATAGTTGATCATCGTGTTTTCCAGCGAAGTGAACATGTCACTAACATACAGAAAAAATAACAGCGGTCCAAGCACGCTGCCTTGAGGGACGCCAGACTCCACCGCGACTGAGGCATTCAAAACGCCTTCAACAGACACACTCTGCGTTCGCTCAAAAACAAAATCACGAATGACTGACAGAACCCGACCACCCACACGAAACGACTCAAGCTTGTATAATAGACCCCCGTGGTTAACCCTGTCAAACGCCGTGCTAAGGTCCAACTGTACGAGGAGTGCCTCGACAATCCAGCGCAGACTATAAACGGTGTGGCACTGACAACAAGGTGTCACAACAACCCAAAAAAGTTCTGTGTGCAAACTGACCAACAGGCAGCAAACCCATAACCTCAGCAGAACGACCAAGCTTACAAGTGACCAATTTCTTCAACACTTTTGACAAAATGGGCGTCAGCGCAATGGGCCGGTAGTTGACGACATGGGGTGACGCTGGACCTTTGGGAATGTGAGTAATATTCCCAGTACGCCAACAAGGGGGAAAATTTCCTAACCGTATCAAACGCCGGAAGATCATTGCTAGCTTAGGGGCAAGAACGCCCGCAAGCTGCTTATAATACAGAGGAAACATGCCCACCTGGCATGTAGATTTAAAAAAACTCTTATATATTTGTGTATATAAGAACACTTTTAAAAGCCTTTTAATACATTTTAGAGCCCATAGAACACCCATTTCAAGCCTTTACCTACATCCGCCACTGGCACCTCACGCTCCACTAAGCTCGGAAGGACGTGACAGTTGAGTGAGCGAAACATTATGACACACTACGCCCAATTTTCACAGTGCAACGTCGCTTCTCTTCAATGAAGTGCAATACAGCGTGAAAAAGCTCAACTGAACGAAAATTAATAGGACTTTTCTAATGTCTTCCAGGAAAGACGGTGGGTCATGGAGGGCTAAGAAGCTTCTTTTGTGGGCTCGGGAAATTCAAATGTACCGAAGAAAGTCATTCGGTACATCCATTCGTTATCGGTAGAAGATTCAGTAAAGATTCGGTATATTGGTTGATGAAAACACCGCCGGTACTACCGAAATACCGAATTTCATTCGGTAGTCCCAGCTCTGAATATGAGTCAGCTGTTTGTATGCTATATTATATTTTTGACACAAATAACTCCTCACGAATAGCGAAACACAAGCTTAGGATAAATAAAATCTAACTTAAAGATACCTACAATGCCTTACGTAGGTAACAAAAAAATCACTAATTTTTTAAAATAAACTACGAGACAACTCAGAAAAAATTGCATCCTGCCAAACTTTTGAAAGCTTAACGATGTGTTTGAAGAAGTTTATGATTCAGAACTTTCCGTCGGAAGTATTTGGATGGCAGACTCGTCTTAAGACTTGCTTTTGTCTAGAAGATCAAACAAAAAGTAGGGTGTTTGTTGTACAAACAAAGCATGGGCATGCAAATATCTGAAGGAGGTTGTTTATATTACGCTGTCTGATATTCTTGTGAGAAGCATGCGAATCCGACAAGCGATATCATAACAAACGCCTTATGATCTCAAGACAAACATTTTCAAAGCTTCTTTTGATTGCGATGATCAAAGAGAATGAAGGAAACCTCAGCTGCGTCTATGATGAAGTGACAAAAAGTTGCGTTGTTTAGGGTCTGGAGCAAGGACAGACGAACAATCGTCTTTATCAGAAGCCGGGCAATTAAGAAGGACAGAACTACTAAGCCCTTTATCGTCTGAATTATAGGGTAAGAACACTACCTAGAAGCACTGTGAATAAATATAAATTTTTGTATTAATAATATTTTTTTAATATTATAGTTAAATTGGAAATTATTCAATTAAAGAGCAATTGTCGTAGTAATATTTTGACAGTAGTAGCACTATTTGGCAGCGCTGTGAACAGATGAGAGATCTCCTTTGAAATAGTATTCTATATTTGAAATGAGGGGGGGGGGACTTTGAGATCCTTCTGGCCAGTAGAGGCAAAGGCCAGAAGGGGGAGGGGGGAGGAAAGGGCTGGGAGATGGCGGCAAAAATTGTTACGGAAGTGTCGAAATAATTCCTTTATATCTTGGAAATAAATCCTTGAGATGCGATAAGTTGGTCGAGTAGCAACACGACATGGCCACACGTGTGATGGTGTGCTGCATACTTGAAAAACTTGTAACTGTCATGGCACGACTTTGAAGTGTCTCGTTAAGGGGTCATAGGACGATAAAGGTTTGAAACCAGTGACTCAGAAATTATAGAAAGATGCATGATACCCTAACGTATAACACATTCTGCTTTTCCAAGGTTAACTTGTGCTTGCTTCACGCAGAACGTGGCAAGACTTAGAAGCACGTCACAATACTACTTTAGCTCCTACAAATCTAACCGCCTGTCTACTAGTTACTTTCTACAGTATTCTTTTACATAGAGTCAGGCAATAAGTTTTTATTACCACGTTTTATCACTTCTGCTGCTACCAATCTGATCGTCTACTATAGCTACCATTTCTTTTACGAAGAGTCATGTATGAACTTTATTATAGTACCTACCTAATCATACCACTGCTACGGCTACCAATCTGACCCCCTGCTTTGCTAATTTTTTTTACAAAGAGCCACGCATTAACTTTTCAGCTTCTGACCATACCACTTCTACAGCAACGAGTTTGGCTGCCTGTCTACTGTTTTTTTATTATTTTTTTCACGATGAATCATGAATGAATTTTTCAACATCCTATCATACCAATTTTACAACAACCAGTCTGGCTGTCTGTCAACTGTTTTTTATTTTTTACGAAGAATAACGCATGAACTTTTCAGCACCGAATCATACCATTTCTGCAGCAACCAGTCAGGCTGCCTGTCTACTGTCTTTATTTATTTTTTTTATGGAGAATCACGCATGAACTTTTCAGCACCCAATACTACCACTTCTGCAGCTACCAGTCAGGCTGCCTGTCCACTGTCTTTATTTATTTTCTTTACGGAGAATCACGCATGAACTTTTCAGCACCCAATACTACCACTTCTGCAGCAACCAGTCAGGCTGCCTGTCCACTGTCTTTATTTCTTTTTTTTACGGAGAATCACGCATGAACTTTTCAGCACCCAGTCATACCACTTCTACAACTACCAATCAGATTGGCTGTCTACTGTTTTTTATTTATTTTCTTTTTACGAAGAACCACGCATGAACTTTTCAGCACCCAATCATACCACTTTTGCAGCAACCAGTCAGGCTGTCTGTCTACTTTTTTATTTATTTATTTTTTACGAAGAACCACGGATGAACTTTTCAGCACCCAAACATACCACTTCTGCAGCAACCAGTCAGGCTGCCCGTCAATAAATAAAGTGACCGGCGCTGGTACGATGACACTCATCACCGAGAGCCTCTAGGCGTCAGACCTCGCTAACTTTTTGGTCTCCATCAAAGTTGGCTGATTGCGTATTAGTGAAGTGGTGCAGTCGACGCCAGCAGCCAATTGCCNGCGCTGGTACGATGACACTCATCACCGAGAGCCTCTAGGCGTCAGACCTCGCTAACTTTTTGGTCTCCATCAAAGTTGGCTGATTGCGTATTAGTGAAGTGGTGCAGTCGACGCCAGCAGCCAATTGCCTTACGGAGTATTTTCTTTTTATTTTTCATGCAATCACAGGCATATTCGCTCGTGTTGCACACCAACACTCAAATTAATGGAACGAAATTGCTTTAACGGCAAACATTCTGCTTTGGAGGGCTGAAGAAATGCTGCGAGTTCCATATTTAGCTAGCGTAAGAAACAGCTTGGTTTTAAAAATTGAATTATTTTTCAGCGTGGCCAACAAAATTAACTTGGGGGAAACAGCAAAAATTGTCACGATAACCAAATGGTTCGCGTGTGTGCGTTCTAAGTTAAAACCAAAGGTAAAAGTTGCGCTATGCCGAGAGTTACGTGTTTTTGCGCCGACTATGGATTTAACTGACTCTATAGATGTACATATAAGGTGAACAAATTAGCTAATAGATGTTTCATGAGATATTTCCCGTTGAAGAGAAAGAAACCCAGATTAAACCAGATTACCTGTTAGTTTAAGCGTCCCTACACACCGAACAGTGTTTACACAGCCGAAGACGAGAGGACATACATTATGTGGAGAGTAACACGGAAATCGAGAAGACAAAAGTGGTCGCATGCTGGAGGAAGCAAAGGAATGAGAAGAAACTAGAGGAGACAGAAAAATATCACTAGTCGGAATAAGAAATGGAAGGAAACAAAGTGGGAACAGCAGAAAACTGTCTCAGAGGCCCAGCTTAGGCGGCGTTTCCTTACCTTTTCGAAATGATAAGTCCATTGTGCAATTTCCTAATTATTAATTAGCGCAATGAACACATACTCGGCAATATCGGGTGTTTTTCAATTTTGTCGCAGTCACATGATGAACTGCACAGGTCCTAACTCAAGCTATGGTCAGGCTAACTTTACCTTATGCAGAAATCCATTACCCCAAAAATATGGGTCTACATATTACTACTACTACTGGGGAAATACGTACATCCTCGGGCTTCGGAAACCGTGGGCTCAGGTAACCAGTGGGGTACGTCTGCGGCGCATTTCAATTAACAATAGGCTGGTCAAACCGGCTGGGCAAACCGGCTCGTCAAACCGGCTGGTCAAATCGGCTGGGCAAACCGGCTCGTCAAACCGGCTGGTCAAACCGGCTGGGCAAATCGGCTCGTCAAACCGGCTGGTCAAACCGGCTGGGCAAACCGGCTCGTCAAACCGGCTGGTCAAATCGGCTGGGCAAACCGGCTCGTCAAACCGGCTGGTCAAACCGGCTGGTCAAACCGGCTGGTCAAACAGGCTGGGCAAATCGGCTCGTCAAACCGGCTGGTCAAACCGGCTGGTCAAACAGGCTGGGCAAACCGGCTCGTCAAACCGGCTGGTCAAACCAAGCTAAGGTAGCGCCTTGCACATGTAAGTACGCCACACCCTTTTGAGAAAACGTGCAACTGTCACTGGTACACAATGGCCTTAGTACCACAGTGCGAAACTCGGACATTATCGGAGTTGTTGATGAAGTTTATATTGCTTAGTAAGGTCATCGTTATAGAGTAGGTAGGTAATCATAAACGACCTCACGGAAGGAACTGCCAGGTAATAATGATAATCTATCCCGACCGCAACCCCATCCATGCACGTAGTATGCGCCTTTGTATTGTGCATTTCAATGTACAGGTGACTTTGTAATTAAGCTGTGCACCGATTATTATAGCCATTATCCTGCTGTAAAGGAATGGTGCAATCGCCTTTATTTAATTACTGACCGCTGCAGCGAAGAAGAAGCAGTTGCTGTATTGGCGGCACAGTCCTTCGTATCTGACGACTCCAAGCCATTGCCTGTCCGCGCAGTGTCTGTTTGGCTGTGGTTGAGGGTGGTAGTTTTAAACTAAGCTGCCGGTGCAGCTTGTAGACACTTGTTCTAGAAGTTGTGCTATGCTGCGAGTTATGTGTTTCCGCGAGGAGTCTAGTTTTTAGCTGACTCTATGCAGTACCGTCCAAATCTAAGGGACAAATTTTTAAAATTTTATAACTCTGCTTCTATTCATTGCACATACCCCATCTTTTGATACTGAATAGTCCTTAAGATATTTATTATTGCGTGAAAATTTAAAGATAATAAGAAACTTATGAATGAAAAGCTTTTATTTTGAAATTTGGAATGTCCAAAATAAGAGACAAATACATTGAAGTCAATATTTAACAAATATTTAGACAAATATTCAGAGAAAATGCAACGCAAAATGAATATTTAGTAAAGAGAACCTTGCTTTCATTCACAGCTACACATCGTCGACTACATGAACGAACAAGGTCTTGACAATCTTTGACACTAATTTTAGACCATTCATCTTGAAGTTTTATCCAGAAATCCTCAGTGTTGGTGGGATTTCTTGCCATAACTTCACTCCTAAGGTCTTTTAAAGATTTTGCGGTGGCCAAAATATAACTTCTAAGTCTTACTGGTCCAGGTAACTCATCCCAGTCTCTGCCTTGTGGCAGGGTGCATTATCCTGCAAGAAGATGGCCTTATACTCACCTGAATTTGACTAGTAGGCGCAAAAACATATTTTAGAATATTTCTATACACCTGAGCGTTCACACGGGTTTGTAACCGAATGAGAGGCGTTGTCCTTTGACTTGAAAAAATATCAAATACCATCACACAATTTCGTAAATATTTTGTACACTTTTCGCTTGATCGTTCACCTGCTCGATTCTTAACCACGTTCTTACCATAATTTCCAAACTGATTGAATTTGCTCTTGTCCCTGAAAAATACTCGGGTCCAATTTTCATATGGCCAGATTACATGGTTGTTTGCATACTCTAGTATCTTACAAGTGATTTCTTCTATGGACTTCGCGCAAATTAGCCTACTTCTGGTAGTCGTCTGAAGACAGTCTTCTGTGACACATTTACACATGTTGTGTCATTCATTACCTTGCCTATTTCTACTGAAGACTTCAAACGGTCCTTCAATGCCATGCGCGGCATGAGCCTGTCTTCTCCAGCTGAAGTTTTGGGGGGTCTGTCGGTTTTTTAGGATGTCATAATTATTATTTTGCCTACAACATTTTCGAGCAGTTTACCTGATCTGAAATTTCTCGAATAGAGGAACTTAAGAACATCTTGTCGTAAGGAGTTATCAACTTTTTGATGTGGTGCCATGAAGTCCACCAAGCTGCAATGTTTTCAAATATCCAGTGAAAAGTTGTTTCAGCACTGGAAATGAAACAGTTTGTTTTAAGAGTGCAGTTTATTGTTTTTCTTCATATTTGTCCGTTAGTATTGGACGTTCCTAATTTCAGAATATAAGTTTTTCACTTATAAATTTCCTATTATCTTTTACACCTGATTCAATTTTTCACACATTAATATACATCTTAAGGGCTATTAATTATCAAAAGATGAGGTATGGTGGTGAATAGAAGCAACGTTATAACATTTTGAAAATTTGTCCCTTAATTATGGACGGTACTGTACATTTATGTACATATAAGGTGAACATATTTAGTTAATATATGTTGTTCCCAATAAAACTTACAACAATTGGAGAAGCAGTAACCTTGTTTATTAAGCTCACCCGTAAAACAAAGAGTAACCGATTGATTTCAGTCTACAAATGGTGAACTCTGAGAAATCAGATAACAACACATTGCCAAATATTTGTTATCGTATTAGCATGAAACCTTCCTAAGTCACAGCGTTCAATATCTGCCCAAGCGGCTGATTGCTTCTGTTTTTCATATCAAAGACAACAACCCAATCTGACTGACAGCTAAAAATTCACGGCAGTGCAGCAAGTTGAACAATAGAACGCAGAGGGCGGGTCAATTAGTATCTCGAAAGTGAACTTCCTAATTGTATGCAAGCATATCTTGGTTGCTCTATAGACAGTGTTGAATACAAAGCAAATCTGTTTGTCTTTCCGGCAATAAGATAAATCAAAAGATGTGAACGAATCAATATGAAATTTAAGGGATTGTAAGGTATATCTAGGAACGGATAATTAACTTTTGGTGAATGTCTTTTACCTACCCGATTTTTCTGCCGCTCTGTTTTTTTCTCGGTAACATAGCTCAAATAGTTAGGAACGGATCTTCGTGAAATTTCCAGTAATTGTTGGAAATGTTGCGAAGGTGCAACTGACGAAATTTTTTTGCGATGTCTATGGGTCAGTTTGTGTGTTTTATCTTATTTTTTTCAGAATGTTACTTACAAATTTACGGGTGAATCTCTAGGAAAATTGCAAGAACTTTTTTAAGTATTAAGAGGCACCATTGACCAAATTTTGGTTATGATAAAAAATAAATCCTGAAAAGTTAATGACCCCTTTGAATTTATTGGTAACATTGCCTTACTTGGCGGAGGTATGCTCTCTCAGAGTGCTGCTCTAGTTTGTTATGTCCTCGTACTAGATACTTGTGAGTCTATCAAAATATTTACTGAACTATGAGCCGTCATATGACATGGTTTAGGGAAGTACTCGTAGTATAGTTCTCGACATCTCATTTAATTTGTATAGATATCGAACACCAAAAGCTGTGCAGTTTTCTGCTACAAAACATCAAAACATCAATGCATTAGGACGATTAGCTGAAAGAACGCCTGCAAATGACTGTCGTGGGAACCGGCCTTTAAACGTTGAATGGTGTCAAGTTGGACATATGAGGAACACCAGAATGACCAAAGAGCAGCATAGGCCTACAAAATATAAACATGCAATTCCTAGGAACTTCCCTGCTTTCAAAGACCATAAAAATGGTTATAAGGGATCAATAATAGGTACTTTACTTTTTAGGCCAGTAATTATTTACACAGAGTAATGAATTTTATTGGGTTCAAGTATAGCAAACAAGGCGAAACGTGGTGCTGCTGCTACCGTAGAGGTGACGATGTTCCATATTTTCATTTTTTAGCTGAGGTTGTGTATTACCAGGTGATGACAATGTAAAAAATCAAATGATGTG
>LQNS02000141.1:6468140-6479450 GCA_001587735.2 Parhyale hawaiensis | reverse complement strand
GAGGCAGACAAAAATTGACTATAGCGGAGTGGGACGGAATTCCCATCAAATCCAGAGCTCGGAAAGCTAAGGATAGTAGACTAGGTTGATCATACTGTGCCAGTACGAGACCCCTTAACATACCTATCTGCGCCTAATAATACTCATTGAAAATCTAAATACAAAATTGTCAAAGGAGTAACGGCATTTCAGTAACTAAAAATTCGCTATAACAATCTCGGAAAAGTATATCTTTGCACATTATTCCCAACTACTTGTATTATCGAATCACTGTCAATAAAGGTGAAAATGTATTAGTGCTTCTTCATGTCTAATATCACCGTATTTAAAATGATTTTCAATCTAGGAGTCACCCATGTTCAAAAATGATTAATATTGCTAATATCACCGTATTTATAATGATTTTCAATCTAGGAGTCACCCATGTTCAAAAATGATTAATATTGAGGAATCGCTTTCGAAGTGATGAGAAAATGATGAATTGTCAGACGACTTGCCCCTGATTGCAATAAAAATCACTGTTGATCTTCGTGCTAATATTCTTATTATTCATGAAGATAATACACCACTATCCGTAGGTACCTATCATTCCTAATAATATATGTACCGAGAGTCTCGAAAGAATTGTCCTCGCTTTCGTTTAAATATTCTTCTCTTTTCTATCTCTCTCTCGGTAAATTCTCCGTCCATATAAAAAAATCGGTCCTAATACATCCGTAACCGTAACAAATTTTCACACGTGTCTCTCATGTTTTTAAGACGTCGTTACACAAGGCTGTGTTCTGTCGCTCTCAGTCGGACTCGGTCTCTATTTTCTGAAGTGGATTCATTAACGTACTGTAGTGGTGATCCTAATCAGTGAAAAAGAAAAAGGCTTAAAGAATTAAAATGTGAAGAAGGAGTTCCTGTCGCATTTTTTTACGATAGGAAATAATTATTGCGCAAGTCTCATAAATTCAAATGGAGAGAGATCTCTCTTGCATGAAAACCTTCATCCGCAGTCAACAGGTTAGGATTTATTCCGATTTACTTGTTCGCGGAATATTCTAATGCTCTTGATGCGATTACTGATCATTAGTCGGAGCAAATCCAGCCCACGTATTCTGGTGGGAAATAGCGTTTCAAAGCGCTATGTCCCATCAGATATTATGGAACAGATGTACTCCGAACGATATCCTTTGAATCTTTTAACACCAGTTTTAAAATTAAATTTCATTAGCAATATCACCATTTGAAACAATGCAACCTGGCCTCCGTGGGCGTGAAAAAGCGAAAGTGTAAGCAGCCTACAGGGTACAAGTCGAACCTTCAGTCTCATAACGGAACTCTAAGACACGATCCGTAAATAGGCAAAAGTCAAAATGACAGGCCGAGTCTTGGGATTCAATACCAAGAATTTCACGTATAAATCTGAAGACATAATTTTCCTTTTTACAAAACACTAGCTCCTACACTAGGAGTTATCATTCATTTTGGTCATGTTAATACAGCGATAGATAAAAACAAAATACAAAGAATCCAACGTAAAGGACTATAATTAATATCCCTACTTCGTAATAAGCCTTACGAGCGTTGTCTCTAGGAACTTGGACTTATTCTCTCGAGCAAAGACGACTCAGGGGGCTCAATTAATAGAATATTCAATTACTTGAATGGCTTCTGCGGCGTTCCAATAACAGGACCTTTTGACATCGACGTTGATGATCGCCTTCGAAACATTGTACAAATGTTAAACATCCACATCCAGCAGTTTTTCCCCAATTTTATCGCGAACATTTGGAGTAAGCTCCCCTCCGAAATTGGCGATGCAGAGACAGTCAATATAAAAATCGTCTACTCAAACACTGGAAGTTGCACCCTTCGGAACTACGAACTCCTCCAGGATTCACAAACTTCTAACGGCTATACCTCCAGAGGCTGCTTTTCCATTATCTGCCGTATCCCTTCCAACCTGGCGTTTCTGAGTCACCGCGGGTCCAGACTGTGGCTGGACGCGCTTGCACGATTGCATCTGCTGGTCTGTCTTCTGCCAGCTATCTAATTTAATTAAGCATATACTTCTCTAGATGCTAAAGTTTTAGTAACCTATTGTATGGTAGTGATATATTGAGTGGTCTAGTTTAATATGAATTTCTATGAAGGCAGGTTCACACAAGATAAAAAAATTGGTAAACTCGTGCAGACGCGTAGAATAATCTGCGTACAATTTTGCTCCCCCGTTCACACGACGGAATATTCTAATGATCAAATGACCTCGAGCTCCGTTCAGAAGACAATCGTCGCCATGGTAACAGACGCAACAGCAAGATAAAAATAAACAAAATGAGCCCTAGTCACCTTACACTTAGCATGAATTATAAGTCTGCAGTAAAATATCTTAAAAATAATTAGCTGTCACACCTACAAGAGTAAATATAACAACCATGCACCATATACTGCTGGCGATTTGCTTGCAAAATTTGGGGTAGTTGACCTGTGCATTTTGGTCAGAAATATAAATGTTTCTCCCCGACAGTTTGTGCAACTGCGTGATCTGAATTTGCCTGTTTTTTAACGTCTATTTGCTTGTCGTAACTCGCACATTTATTTATTTGCTTATCGCTAGAACCCAGTTCAGAAAATCGCTGTTTGAACCCTGTCCGAACGGTATTTTTAGACTTGGAAATTTATTTTTAAAAATGTTTTTTATAATTGGACCGATGCGAGTTATGTCTCCGAATAAAGCTTCGTATAAATAAGTTTTTATACCGTTAGTACATGACGCAAGTAAGCTTAAGAAGGTTGAAGCTACAATCAAATGAGTCGAGATGCTCCCATTATTCGAATTTACTTTTTCACAAAAATGTCCAGTTCCCCCGTCACAACCCGTGTTGACTTAACTGTCTGGCGGCGAAAATCGTCGTCATATTTTAATTTGTTCTACTGCACACTTCCTAATCAAATAACATTTTCAATTAACTGATTGGTAAAAAATCACTTCGATAGTTATAGTTCAAGCCATGTTTTGTGAGAAATTCATTATAGAGCCTTAACGAAGACTGCGTACGTATTGCAGCTTCTGGATCGGGACTTCGCTCCGTCAACTGTACATGCACCAGTTAGGTGGGCATGGCGTCTTGAGCTCGGGGCACCGCACACTAACTTAGGCCGCCGCCACACTGACGAGACAAGCGACGCGCAACGCGACAAATTTGTTGCACAACAAAATGTAACGGAGGGTACAGCAGTCTGCTGCCCCCACCGCCGCAACTGCGATGCCTCGCGACACCCGTGTCTCAATGCAACACGACTCCCAGAAAAATCGCGTTACATCGCTTTTTGCTTTCTGTGGGACGTAAGCGGGCGTAAGCTCCTTAAGCGGGGCNATTTGTTGCACAACAAAATGTAACGGAGGGTACAGCAGTCTGCTGCCCCCACCGCCGCAACTGCGATGCCTCGCGATTCCCGTGCGTTGCTGCAACACGACTCCGGTAAAAATTGCTTTGCGTCGCTTGTTGCTCCGGTCTGTCCCCGGCCTAAGGCCGGGTCCCCACAGAAAGCAACAAGCGACACAATGCGATTATTACGGGAGTCGTGCTGCATCAATGTACGGGTGTCGCGAGGCATCGCAGTTGCGGCGGTGGGGGCAGCAGACTGCTGTACCCTCCATTGCATTTTGTCGTGCAACAAATTTGTCGCGTTGCACGTCACTTGTCTCGCCGGTGGGGCGGCGGCCTAATATGGCTGTCGCCCCACCGGAGAGACAAGCGATGAGCAACGGGATAAATTTGTTGCATGACAAAATGTAACGGAGGGACAACAGTCTGAAGTCCCCACCGCCGCAACTGCGATGCCTCGCGACACCCGTGTCTCAATGCAACACGACTCCCAGAAAAATCGCGTTACATCGCTTTTTGCTTTCTGTGGGACGTAAGCGGGCGTAAGCTCCTTAAGCGGGGCGTAACTCATGTGTANGCAACTGCGATGCCTCGCGACACCCGTGTCTCAATGCAACACGACTCCCAGAAAAATCGCGTTACATCGCTTTTTGCTTTCTGTGGGACGTAAGCGGGCGTAAGCTCCTTAAGCGGGGCGTAACTCATGTGTACATTATGTATATGTAAGCCCTAAAAGAGTTCTGGGCCACTCTTGAAACGGCTTTTGAGGCGGCTAAATATTCTACCAGGTCGACTCTTCTTTGAACAACGTTTCTATTTTGAACCCTTTCGGTACCGAATCCGCGATCTAATATGTGCTTAACTGGCGAATGGATAGATCGCTGGTATATCGTTCTGGTATCGAATACAGCGGGAAAACCCTGAAAATATTGATAATAATCTAATATGAGCTAGTTTTAGTATGCCCAAACGAATTACGATAATTGTTGATCATAAAACTCCTCTCCAGCTGCATTTAGAAAGTTAATAGAAACCGACAAGCACGGCCTTTAGATAGACTTTTCCAAGTGTTGGTAAATTTTTCAGAAAAAAATGGTTTGGTAATGAAAACAATTTAGTGCCGATATTTAGAGTTACCGAAACTTGTGACTTCATGTGCTATGAAGGAATATTTTTGCTATGACGTTTATTCAAATGTACAGTTTCTTTATTTTAGGTGCCGTGTTATTGAAGATATGGTGTAGAATTATATTAGAGATAAAGCCACTATTCCTATTTCAAATCCACGGCTCACAATTACGGTTGTTGTGTACATTATAAGTTATAGCTAATTTAGGTTCATTGGCAATTTCAATAGAGATATTTTTTGGATGATATACGAATGGCATTCTCTATAAACATTTTTAGTCCTGCATGTGTGCCCCATAGGCGATTGATTCGATTTCAGTTGAGCATGTTCCAAAATTTAGTTTAGGAATAAAATAGTTTTTAACATGAGTTTGTAATAATGCTGACTAGAGAAACATAAACGAGTAAACCATCGCTACTAGAAGGGTTAATTTCGCTGAGTTTAACCTACTACATTCTACTTCCTTGCATTCTTAAAAGTCTGCACTATCTATACCCTGAAATGTTAAATTTTCTTATCGGAAAAATTTCGCAAGGTTATTTGAGTGGAATTTCGATGCATAAAGTTTTCGAATTTCCCTAAATTCGAGAATGCTTCTTTGCCGCAAGAAATCTGCATCGTTATTATGGCTATCGCTGGAGCGGTGCAAGGTCTGCATTGTATCCTTGCAATCAAGGCGAGTGCTTATCTCTCGCCCCACCACAACTTGCGTGTATTGCAGTCCATGAACTGCAGCTACCGGCTCATCCTGATGGGAGCACAATGCGAGCAGGAGTTGGTGAGGTTTTTGCTTTTAATTCCAGAGTGATTGTGTAAAATTGTTCTTTAACGAGTGACTAACAAAGAGGATATTCCCTTAGTATCGTCGGCTCGGTAATGTTGAAATGTTCACGAGAAAATTTTGGAGTAGTCAATTTATGAATGCCATATGCAATAAAAAATGAATTAAATTTGCTCTGAAAGAATGGTAACCAGACTTTCTTAACTTTTCTCTGTAGCATCTGGATATGCCCTTGCGTGAATTTATTTTTGTTTAGTCATAAAATACACAATACTCTTTATTGGTTATTGTAATTCATGCACATTTTGATATTATAAGAACAATAAAATAAGAAAATTTTATATTTATCCCAAAACTACAACAAACAAATTGGGGAAATGAATAACTCGCTTTGATCTTTACAATAAAAATTTACATTTACATCGCATAATTAGCTAAAAGGTCACTTCAATTTGATATTAAATAGAAATAGAATATTTCAGTAAAATGTACAACTACATCAACGTACACTGACGAGACAACTGGATGCTCCTACCAAAATAAGAACTTTATCTTCAACAATTTATGCTAGGAGAAATTTTTTAGTGGTGAAATTATGAAAATTCAGAATGACATCTGTATAACGCTCTAACCCTCCCGACTCATAGTTCATTACTAGTGCTATTGATACAAAAGTGAATTTTAATTTAAACCCTTTAAATCGTCATACTCAACGTTACTGTTCTTAATAATATTGTCTTGAAACACTTCTACCTCATGACTAAGAGAAATATAATTTTTATCTACTCTAAGCACCTAAGCTATTAATTTTCTAATATTCATATCATATAATTAATAAAGTAATATAGCAATAATAACTAACGTTGACGATGACCCTTGATACAGCATGATGCTTGTTGGAAGCAGTGCCCCCAAAAGGACGCTGTAGGTTTCCCTAGCTAGCCATTAGCTAGGCCTCCGAGACGCGCACACTCCAATCCTGCGGGATTCTCCACCGCCCACCCACTTCCCTCCACCCGGACGTCTGGCTTTCGTGCCCACTTTGCTTCCTTCTATTTACATGCTCATACAATATATATGCTTTCTTGTTCTGTTGCTCTTCTTCTTTCCCGACTTGTTCCCATTCGCATTGCTTCTAGCTATGTGGGAACACCCTCGTACATGGGTTCCATATTTCTATCGACATAATCTGTAAATGTCCCTTGCTCTTTCCTCTGTGACATCGTTTTCGTGTGGAAAGGGAAGCTGAAACCAAGAACTGGAACTAATTTACATGATCAGCATAATGCAGTTCCGAAAAGGGTAAAAAAAAAACCTCGGCTTAGCCGAGGAGCTCCGCTGAGAGACATAACAATTAGCTACCAGCCTGAAAGAAAACTGCCTTTTGCTCGAAATTTGATATTAAATTTTGCTAGAATTTCACTCAACGATCTTCACAGTGAGGATAAAACAGCGGTGTCACCGTACCGGAGGCGGGCGCGGCCTCGTGACAGTAATTTCTTAATTTCGCTGCCTTGCTTTACGTTTCTTTACGTTTCCGGATCATAGCGACCAGAGATTCGTTGGCCAGCTTTAGGCAACAACAAAAAAAATGCAACTCTGACCTCCAGCTCTGGGGGCTTGATATAAAAAATTATTTTAATATTACGACACCTGAAAGGGCCGCACGACCACTGGATGCAAAACGATAGATAACAAATAGGATAGCGCCACTGGCCGCAAGCGCCCAAAAATGGGCTGTGGGACTGGGGAGCCAATGATAGTAACTTGCCGTCGTGAGGCCGCGCCTAGCTAGGACTATTGCCCAAATTTATTTTGCTACTGGAGGCGGTGTTTCTGTAAAAAAAAATCTAATAGCGAAATAAGTGCGTCACAAGCTGCACAAGCGAGTAAAGTATTGAGAAAAATACGCACTTCTAGGTGAGTTGTCAACCAACCAACCGTCAGCTGTCTTATATATATATTTTTTTGAGGGGGGGGGGGGATTTGGCCGGCTAACAACTCTTTTAGTGGCATTACAGCTTGGTTGTGTGAATAACACAAATAGGGCTACTTCAGTTCGCCCCTTGTCACCTGCAGTAAGCGCTCAAGTGTCTTGACAACAGCAGTATTGGTATTACGCCCTGTTCCTCTTATAGGCGATAAAGGGCTAACGAACTATCTAAGAAGGTAAAGTCGCCTTGACCGCACACTCCAAACTAGGAAAGCTATAAGCACTGTTTCGTGTCGCTTGGGCCTAGTTGAATCTACGACTGCAATCGACTACACTTTACCCACGCTATGGCATCATATTGATGGACTATCCAATAGACAACTGCCTCCCTCCCCTTACCCTAAGGCCTTTACCCTCCCAGTGACTATAATTGAAACAATTTCTGATACTATGCATTCTGGAGCGTCAAGGCTTTCCTTCTCTGGTGTGGGGGCTCGAACTCCCGACGTCTTGATGATAATCAGCGGAGTTAGTAACCTTGGCACTGAGCTATTGGGAGTTTCTCAGTTTGAGTACTTTTGAAATATTACGGTTATTTCCCTCGTGCATGGGAGTCAAGCTTCTCTTGACATACTATCATGTCCCTTCTTTATTCATTTCTATGTTTCACACTATACTATACGTCACGAGTAGGGAAGTCTAAGTTCAGAGCATAACAATTATATTAACAATAACTACTATATTGTCAGTTTGGCCAACGCTTAATGGGCGTTGTGCATCATACGAATTACGAAGCTCCACTGTGTGCTAAAAACATACGAAAAGCTAGATCATCGAGTGGCCACTAGTGCAGTCAAATGCTCTTTATCCATTTCTCGTCGCTGAAACTGTTTCACCGAAAATTTTTTTCGAGGAGCAGCAGCAGTCGCAGCAACAAAGAAATTATGTTGCGCTTTTTCAGTTCGCCGTCAGCACAAAAAAAAATGGCCTTCCGCTGTCTTACGGCAATTCGTCACCAGGTCGCTCTCAATAGGAGGGCTACTATCATGACTAGTACACTAACGCCATCGATATGCCCTGAGGTTTTACTGCACTGGTCGTATTAGCCCCCCAATAGATAGGCTAGTTGCATCCATTACTGTTCATGCAAATCGTTTGAGTGCTGAGGAATGACTAGTGCACCATTTTTATCGAAGTTCTCCCTGTAAGTTTTTTCTCTGCCGGAAGTAACCAGTTTCGGGTGGATTAGTCACTGATTTGCTTCAATTTCATACTCTCGTGAATTGTGTTTGTTCTCTTCTTCCTTTACTTCTCGACCCTCCTCCTCAGGGTGGGGGTCTTAGGGTAAGCTTAGTTAGGTTCACCAATCTTACGTTATGAGGACTCAAGCACCCTAGAGGGTCTCCATACGTTACCTGAGCCTTAGACTTCCGGGACGTCTGACTTTCGTTCCCACTCAGCTTCTTTCCATTGTAATACCTTTACTGGTGATACTGCATTCTGTTGTTCCTCTTCTTACTCTAATTGCTGGTGCTATATGTACGTGTTGATCCTGCGTGGTAACACCTACGTGTATTGTCTCCTCGTAACCGCCGCCGCGCTACCCCATGTCGCTTGTTTCTTACATTGGTTGCATTATGGTACGCTGTGGGACTGAAGATCTACCTACGAATTTATTATTAATGTAAATTAGTTTACTAATTCCCCCAGAGGAAAATTAGAACTCGATAGGTTAACCCAGATCCGGCTGCAAGGTATCCTTGCTCGTTCTAGGTCACTGTCTCCCTTTGGGGTGCCTATCAACCCACTTTGGTTGGTTCACGCACGTACCTCTGACTGGTTCATTATTTTGAAAGATTGTAAAGCTTCTATGGAAATATTTTACTATGGCTATCAAGTTGATGGTACAGTTTACGAACTTATTTAAAGCTCTAAGAGGAAAAATGTATGGTTTATTGAAATATTACCTCCTGTTTTGAATTTTGAAAGTTTAGTTACGATATAGTTACCTCTTAAAGCCATTTTTAATAGCAGAAATCGTTAGTATTATTTTAAGAACAAAGTTTGCTGCATAGGATACCTATAGTTCTTTCTACACAGTCGTTCGTGGCTAGTAAAAAGGGGTTCAGAACAATTAAGGAATATGTGAAGCTTTACTGTATGTAAGTAGCCGGGAAAGCACGTGACAATTTGAATGTTCATCGCACAGTGCTGTAGTTTGATTTTGTTTTATTAATTAAATGACATTATGCTTAACGCTATGAACATATAACGGTATTGTAATATGCTGTAGTCAGCCAGCACATGATCTACGAAGTTAAAACCATTTTAATGTCAGGTAGTCCGTGTGTTACAAATCATGTTCACTGAGGGTGTGTGGACAACTAAAGTTACGGAATCACTGGTCGATGTCGTAGTCGCTGTATGAATTTTTTATTTAGGTTCAAAATTTTTAGTTCGAGTGTGCATATAATTATTAGACTCATGAATTAAGAGGGCGTTTATTGGATACCAGGAAACTGAAATTTTTGAACAAAAGTAAAAAACTGTTGCTATAAAATGAGTAGGAACTATGTATAACGAGCACTTTCTGAATTACATGTAAGTAACTGAAGCATATGTTTGACCACACCCTGTGCATTGCATACAATTACACAAAGTAAATATTTTATCGTGGTTCTTATTGCGCCTTACAGACATCAGCTTCCTTACGAAAATGTTAAAAATTTGTAAAAAAAAAACAGTCCATCGTGAAATCTAAAAAACATCTTCTTGGTCTTCGTCACCCCGTGAACTTTCGAGTTGCCGCAATTGGGACTATCATCCAGACGGTTACACCAGCTTGTACGTCATCCATTGCCTGCCAATTGTCCACTTTATACAGTCTGGCGCACAATTTGCCCAGTTTATCCGTTGTTTGGTCCAGTAATGTGCCGGTAAGCAGAGGCTGACAGCTGGCTGGCCGCATTAGCTGCTGTCACCGCACCGGCTCCAGTTTAAATTACTTTGGAGCGCCCTTAATGGGAAGATACAATGGCAACTTCAGACTTCTTGACACATGTCACTTCCAGGAGACTCTCACGTAACATAGTTGAAAGTTTAAATTTGTTAAAGCAAAAGAAACATGTACTAGATCTTTTAAAAGTCCTGTTACACTTTATATTTACATGTCTGTGATGAGGTATAAAAAAAAATTTCTGTGACACTTACTTAAACTGTCTTTTTCTGGTAATGTTCATAAAGAATAAACAGAGGTAAATAAGTGCATGTTAATGGAAGCGACATAAATTGAGATATCTGCTCCCCTCCGAGCGGGCCACACCAAGTCTGACTTTGGAAAACACCTAATAGTCAGTCGGATGACCGTTCACAGGGTTGGTTTCATATACTTTGAGAAAACATTAAGTAAATGCCTCAAGGTTCCACTTCGTACAGGCAGAGCTGGAGTTGCCAACAAATCGACTGTTAGGAAAAGCTTTGGAAACTGATTACAGTTTTAAAATGACTGCTTGTAACTGCCAAAAGTGAGCGAGGAAAAAGCTTGAGGCGCGTGGAAAAATTTTTTGCCAAGTGCATGTATGCATGAGTGACGTCAAAAACGATTATCGGGTTTTTAACTGTTTGACAAACAATGAGAAGCTTATCGCTCTTTTCTCCTACTAGATAACCCTCGTTGTTGTTCCAGTCGTGAACAAGCAAAACTATCATGTTTCGTTAACCTCCTTCAGTGCGTATCTACGATACAATCTAGTATCCCTCCTCATGAAACTCGATAAGGGAACAAAACGTCCGTTAACTATGTGTGACCATCCAGGAGGTGTGAAACTTCTATAAAAAAAATTGAATACATAAATTTTTACACAAATTTTGTGTAAATTTCATTCTTCATCTGTCATCAGGTAAGTTATAATTATTTTTTTTTTGGGGGGGGGAGGGGGGGGGTGAGAGAACATATTAAAAGGTTTCCAGGTGTGCCGGGCTGAGATAAGGTTGACAACCACAAACCTTATAAGGATCAAGTAAAATGTACGCTTCTGGTAGGAATAGCATTATTTCTAATGGTCCTTAGAAAGGACACTGGTCCTTATAG
>LQNS02000141.1:6404551-6436871 GCA_001587735.2 Parhyale hawaiensis | reverse complement strand
AACTCTGGAGAACAAACTCTGGAGAACAAACTCTGGAGAACAAACTCTGGAGAATAAACTCTGGAGAACAAACTCTGGAGAACAAACTCTGGAGAATAAACTCTGGAGAATAAACTCTCGAGAATAAACTCTGGAGAACAAACTTTGGAGAACAAACTCTCCAGAATAAACTCTGGAGAACAAACTTTGGAGAACAACCTCTGGAGAACAAACTCTGGAGAATAAACTCTGGAGAACAAACTCTGGAGAACAAACTCTGGAGAACAAACTCTGGAGAATAAACTCTGGAGAACAAACTCTGTAGAACAAACTCTGGAGAACAAATTCTGGAGAATAAACTTAGGAGAATAAACTCTCGAGAATAAACTCTGGAGAACAAACTCTGGAGAACAAACTCTGGAGAACAAACTCTGCCGAATAAACTATGGAGAACAATGGCGAACAAACTCTGGAGAACAATAGCGAACAAACTCTGGCGAACAACTTCTGGAGAACAAACTCTGGAGAACAAACTCTGGTGTACAAACTGAGGCAAAACACTGACAAACTGTGGAGACTCTGGCACAGACTTCTCGGCGGAGGGAAAACAACAGATAATGAAATATTATCTGATGACTGCAGAGACAAGTTCTTAGGATAGGCAAGTAGGCAGCTGATACCGGCAATTCAAGGAATGGGAGTAGTTTGAACCGATGATATTAATTTTAAAATTTTCCACGTTGTGTATCCATACAGCCGAGCTATGCGATGAATTTTCTTAATATTAAATAATTTAGTTTAAATGCAAGCGATAGAGAGAGGTATGGTACTACCTAATTACTCGTACTTAATAAATTTGATAGGAGGAGCTCTCAGATGTTCTTAGCGTTACGGGCAGATAAATGTGTGATATCTATATTACAGGTTCTAATTCGCAAGTGATCCTCGACGTGGAAGTGGATGAGAATTAATAGACAATATTGTTTACAGTTTTTTATATTCAATGGATAACCAAATTCTTAAATGATAATGTATGGCGTTCATAATATGAGCAAAGCTGGGATTGGTATGTTTTCTGTACCGCCGGTATGATCGGCATTTTTGGTAGATGAAAACGGGTCATTCGGTTCGGGTATTCCTGTAGATTTCCAAGAAAATCTACCAAATCATTCGGTATTTCGTTCGGTATTATTACTAAAATTCTG
This sequence comes from Parhyale hawaiensis, assembly GCA_001587735.2. Lineage (NCBI taxonomy): Eukaryota > Metazoa > Arthropoda > Malacostraca > Amphipoda > Hyalidae > Parhyale > Parhyale hawaiensis. The sequence goes on along the minus strand of LQNS02000141.1, from coordinate 6,435,687 downwards.
TGCCCGGGGCCCCACGGATAGGAAGCATAACCCAATTGAAGAACTTTGTAACACCGGGAATCCCGAAACACTGCTAAAGGAAATCCAATAAAAACCATTTACAGCTGACTCAACCGCCTGCAAGCCAACACGACCGAAAGCCGATGTCGGCAATGAGTTCTAAACCATAACAGACCAAGATACAAAGCACCGACCGTACAGATTAGTTCGGCACCTAACATTCTACAACGTGAAAGAGTGCCCACCGGCCGCACACGTGCAATTCTCCTAGAGACTTTGAGGGCCTTGACAGAAGAATACACCCAATGCCTCTCATTATTTTACACCTTATAAAATATACAGAGTTCGGACACTTTTCTCCTGTGGGACAGGTTCACCAGATCATCATCCGCTCACAGCCTGCTGGCCGAACTCACAAGTCGGCCCAACAGACGTAAGTGACTGTCAGCAGTTGAAGCCAAACACAGAATTCACCTTACGCAGGAGCCCAATCGGTCATAGTGCATAAACTGCACTTCTGGATTTTTGACATTTCCGACAATAGTGTAAGATGAATTCGTGTCTAACAATATTAATACTCATATTTCAGATGGGGGATATTCATTTGTGATGTTTTCAACAATGTATTCACTGAACTTAATATTTAAGGTAATTAAAATCATTTCTCCAACGGGCGATGTATGTCCGCCATCTTTTGCTCTCCTGCGTAGTGACATAAACAAGAACAATCACGCTCGTAGGCCGTTTTGTAATACGGTGTTTTGCCATGGTGTGTAGGCTAGTGGTTGCAGTGAACACCGTTGGTCAAGAATATAAAAAAATATACGAAAAAATAGTGATGCCACTGACGATATTTTCATACGTCACAGAATGTTGCCAAGTGTAGTGAAGTGCACATCCTGTGGCCAGGACGCAATAAAAACCTATAGGGAGCATACAAAGCATTACACTTGGCAGTGTGTTGAAAGGAAAGATATAAGTGTGACTTTATTAATTAATTTAACCTGCTACAACGTGGCTCTTACTCAAAAGGTTAGGTAGGCAAGGACTGGTTCTGCTAATATCCTATGAGAAATCTATATAGGCCTATGCCAGTCTAGTGCAGATGAAGCATTTGCTATATGGATATTAGCAGAACCAGTCCTTGCCTACCTAACCTTATGGGTAACAGCCCTGTTGTAGCTGAAAAATTGTTTCCCCCACCCAAAATGTTCATTTTAGTATTCCAAAATACTAATTCAATTTCAAAATTTCTTCAAATTGTTAAAAATCCAGAAATGCAATTTATGCACTATGACCGCCCAATCTTACGGGAAGCACGTTGCACCAGTCGCCTAATATGCGGTTCAACAATAAGCTTCTCAACAATGACAACAACAAGAATCTCCCAGGAAATAGACTCCTGAAGCAAAGTATCATCTAATTCCAGATGTAGATAATGCGGTACAAGTGTCCTAGACCGACTGTTAATATTCGACTTTGTCTTAATGGCATCATTCATTTTCATACTCCAAGCCGAGTACATTGCACTGATGTGTGAAAAATCCCTATTCAGAGACTGGGAGACAGCATTATGTATGCGGGGAGCAGGTATCACTGCTATTAAGGTGAAATCGTCGGCATAGTTGATCATCGAATTTTTAAGCGAAGTGAACATGTCACTAACATACAGAAAAAATAACAGCAATCCAAGCACGCTGCCCTGAGGGACGCCAGACTCCACCGCGACTGAGGCACTCAAAACGCCTTCAACAGACACACTCTGCGTTCGCTCAAAAACAAAATCACGAATGACTGACAGAACCCGACTACCCACACCAAACGACTCAAGCTTGTATAATAGACCCCCGTGGTTAACCCTGTCAAACGCCGTGCTAAGGTCCAACTGTACGAGGAGTGCCTCAGACCGACAATCCAGCGCAGACTATAAATGGTGTGGCACTGACAACAAAGCGCCACAACAACCCAAACCCGTTCTGTGTGCAAACTGACCAACAGGCAGCAAACCCATCACCTCAGCAAAACGACCAAGCTTACAAGCGGCCAATTTCTGGAACACTTTCGACAAAATGGGCGTCAGCGTAATGGGCCGGTAGTTGACGACATGGGGTGACGCTGGACCCTTGGGAATGGGAGTAATAGTCCCAGTACGCCAACAAGGGGGAAAATTTCCTAACGGTATCATACGCCGGAAGATCATTGCTAGCTTTGGGGCAAGAACGCCGGCAAGCTGCTTATAATACAGAGGAAACATGCCCACCTGGCATGTAGATTTCAAAAAACTCCATATATATTTGTGTGTATAAGAATACTTTTAAAAGCCTTTTAATACATTCTAGAGCCTATAGAACACCTATTTCAAGCCTTTACCCACATTAGCCACTGGCACCTCACGCTCCACTAAGCTCGGAAGGACGTGACAGTTGAGTGAGCGAAACATTATGACACACTACGCCCAATTCTCACAGTGCAACGTCTCTTCTCTTCAATGAAGTGCAATACAGCGTGAAAAAGCTCAACTGAACGAAAATTAATAGGACTTTCCTAATGTCTTCCAGGAAAGACTGTGGGTCATGGAGGGCGTAGAAGCTTCTTTTGTGGGCTCGGGAAATTGAAATGTACCGAAGATGTCATTCGGTACATGCATTCGGTATCGGTAGGAGATTCAGTAAAGATTCGGTATTTTGATTGATGAAAACACCGCCGGTACTACCGAAATACCGAATTTCATTCGGTAGTCCCAGCTCTGAATATGAGTCAGCTCTTTGTATGCTATTTTATATTTTCGACAAAAATCAATCCTCACGAATAGCGAAACAAAAGCTTAGGTTAAATAAAATCTAACTTAAAGATACCTACAATGCCTTACGTAGGTAGTAAAAAAAATCACTAATTTTTTAAAATAAACTACGAGACAACTCAGAAAAAATTGCATCCTGCCAAACTTTTGAAAGCTTAACGATGTGTTTGAAGAAGTTTATGATTCAGAAGTTTCCGTCGGAAGTATTTGGATGGCAGACTCGTCTTAAGACTTACTTTTGTCTAGAAGATCAAACAAAAAGTAGGGTGTTTGTTTTACAAACAAAGCATGGGCATGCAAATATCTGAAGAAGGTTGTTTATATTACGCTGTCTGATATTCTTGTGAGAAGCATGCGAATCCGACAAGCGATATCATAACAAACGCCTTATGATCTCAAGACAAACGCCTTATGATCTCAAGACAAACGCCTTATGATCTCAAGACAAACATTTTTGAAGCTTCTTTTGATTGCGATAATCAAAGAGAATGAAGGGAACCTCAGCTGCGACTATGATGAAGTGACAAAAAGCTGCCTTGTTTAGGGTCTGGAGGAAGGACAGACGAACAATCGTCTTATCAGAAGCCGGGCAATTAAGAAGGACAGAACTACTAAGCCCTTTACCGTCTGAATGAAAGGGTAAGAACACAACTTAAAGGCACTGTGAATAAACATAAATTTTTGTAATAATAATATTTTTTTATTATTATAGTTAAATTGGAAATTAATAAATTAAAGAGCAATTGTCATTGTACTATTTTGACAGTAGTAGCACTATTTGACAGTGGTGTTAACAGATGAGAGATCTGCTTAGGAATAGCATTCTGTATTTGAAAGGGGGAGGGGACTTTGAGATCCTTCTGGCCAGTAGAGGCAAAGGCCAGAAGGGGAAAGGGGGAGGAAAGGACTGGGAGGTGGTGGCAAAAATTTGTTACGAAAGTGTTGAAATAATTACTTCATATCTTCTAAATAAACCCTTGAGATGCGGTAAGTTTGTCGAGTAGTAACACGACATGGCCACACGTGTGATGGTGTGTGTGCTGCATACTTGAAAAACTTGTAACTGTCATGGCACGACTTTGAAGTGTCTCGTTAAGGGGTCATAGGACGATAAAGTTTCGAAACCACTGACTCAGAAATTACAGAAAGATGCATGATACCCAAACGTATATCACATTCTGCTTTTCCAAGGTTAACTTGTGCTTGCTTCTTCCGCATCTACCATTTTCATTCACGCAGAGCCTGGCATGACTTAGAAACACGTCACAATACTACTTTTGCTCCTACAAATCTGACAGCCGGTCTACTAGTTACTCTCTACCGTATTCTTTTACATAGAGTTAGGCAATAAGTTTTTATTACCACGTTTTATCACTTCTGCTTCTACCAACCTGATCGTCTACTATAACTACCATTTCTTTTACGAAGAGTCATGTATGAACTTTATTATAGTACCTAATCATACCACTGGTACAGCTACTAACCTGACCACTTGCTTTGCTCATTTTTTTTACAAAGAGCCACGCATGAACTTTTCAGCAACCAAACATACCACTTCTGCAGCAACCAGTCAGGCTGTCTGTGTACTGTTTTTTATTTATTTATTTTTTTTTTACGAAGAACCACGCATGAACTTTTCAGCACCCAATCATACCACTTCTGCAGCAACCAGTCAGGCTGCCTGTCTACTGTTTTTTTTTATTTATTTATTTTTACGAAGAACCACGCATGAACTTTTCAGCAACAAATCATACCACTTCTGCAGCAACCAGTCAGGCATCCTGTCTACTGTTTTTTATTTATTTATTTTTTACGAAGGACCACGGATGAACTTTTCAGCACCCAAACATACCACTTCTGCAGCAACCAGTCAGGCTGCCCGCCAATAAATAGAGTGACCGGCGCTGGTACGATGACACTCATCACCGAGAGCCTCTAGGCGTCAGACCTCGCTAACTTTTTGGTCTCCATCAAAGTTGGCTGATTGCGTATTAGTGAAGTGGTGCAGTCGACGCCAGCAGCCAATTGCCTTACTGAGTATTTTCTTTTTATTTTTCATGCAATCACTGGCATATTCGCTCGTGTTGCACACCAACACACAAATTAATGGAACGAAATTGCTTTAATGGCAAACATTCTGCTTTTGGAGGGCTGAAGAACCGCTGCGAGTTCCATATTTAGCTAACGTAAGAAACAGCTTGGTTTTAAAAATTGGATTATTTTTCAGCGTGGCCAACAAAATTAACTTGGGGGAAACAGCAAAATTGCCACGATAACCAAATGGTTCGCATGTGTGCGTTTAAAGTTAAAACCAAAGGTAAAAGTTGCGCTATGCTGCGAGTTACGTGTTTTTGCACGGACTTTAGTTCTAACTGACTCTATACATGTACATATAAGGTGAACAATTTAGCTAATAGATGTTTCATGAGATATTTCCCGTTGAAGAGAAAGAAACCTAGATTAAACCAGATTACTTGTTAGTTTAAGCGTCCCTACACACCGAACAGTGTTTACACAGCCGAAGAGGAGAGGACATACAGTACTTTGGGCTATGTGGAGAGCAATATGGAACTCGTGGAGACAAGAGTGGTCGCATGTTGGAGGAAGCAAAGGGATGGGAAGAAACTAGAGGAGGCAGAAAAATATCACTAGTCGGAATAAGAAATGGAAGGAAATAAAGTGGGAACAGCAGAAAAGGGTCTCAGAGGTCCAGCTTAGGCGGCGTTTCCTTGCCTTTTCGAAATGATAAGTCCATTGTGCAATTTCCTAATTATTAATTACCCCAATGAACACATACTCGGCAATATCGGGCGTTTTCTAATTTTCTCGCAGTCACATGATGAACTGCACAGGTCCTAACTCAAGCTATGGCCAGGCTAACTTTACCTTAAGCAGAAATCCATTACCCCAAAAATATGGGTCTACATATTACTACTACTGGGGTAATACGTACATCCTCGGGCTTCGGAAACCGTGGGCTCAGGTAACTATGATGGTACGTCTGCGGCGCATTTCAATTAACAATAGGCTGGTCAAACCGGCTGGTCAAACCGGCTGGTCAAACCGCTGGTCAAACTGGCTGGTCAAACGGCTCGTCAAACCGGCTGGTCAAACCGCGCTAACGTACGTAGCGCCTTGCACATGTAAGTACGCCAAACCCTTTTGAGGAAACGTGCAACTGTCACTGGTGCACAATGGCCTTAGTACTGCAGTGCAAAACTCGGACATTATCGGCGTTGTTGATGAAGTTTATATTGCTTAATAAGGTCATCGTTGTAGAGTAGGTGATCATAAACGACGTCATGGAAGGAACTGCCCCGTAATAATGATAATCTATCCCGACCGCAACCCCATCCATGCACGTAGTATGCGCCTTTGTATTGTGCATTTCAATGTACAGGTGACTTTGTACTTAAGCTGTGCACCGATTATTATACCTATTATCCTGCTGTAAAGGGATGGTGCAATCGCCTTTAATTAATTACTGACCGCTGCAGCGAAGAAGAAGCAGTTGCTGTATTGGCGGCACAGTCCTTCGTATCTGACGATTCCAAGCCATTGCCTGTCCGCGCAGTGTCTGTTCGGCTGTTGTTGAGGGTGGTAGTTTTAAACTAAGCTGCCGGTGTAGCTTGTAGACACTTGTTTTGGAAGCTGTGCTATGCTGCGAGTTTTGTGTTTTCGCAAGAACTCTAGTTTTTAGCTGACTCTATACAGTACGGTCCAAATCTAAGGGTCAAATTTTCAAAATTCTATAACTCTGCTTCCATTCATCACACATAGCCTACTTCAACTTTTGATACTTAATAGTCCTAAAGATATTTATTAATGCGTGAGAATTTAAAGATAATAAGAAATTTATGAATGAAAAGCTTTTATTTTGAAATTTGGAACGTCCAAAATAAGAGACAAATACAGTGAAGTCAATATTTAACAAATATTTAGACAAATATTCAGAGAAAATGCAATGCAAAATGAATATTTAGTAAAGAGAACCTTGCTTTCATTCACAGCTGCACATCGTCGACTACATGAACGAATAAGGTCTTGACAATCTTTGACACTAATTTTAGACCATTCATCTTGAAGTTTCATCCACAAATCCTCAGTGTTGGTGGGATTTCTTGCCATAACTTCACTCCTAGGGTCTTTTAAAAATTTTCTATAGGATTCGAGTCAGGACTTTGCGGTGGCCAAACCATAACTTCTAAGTCTTACTGGCCCATGTAACTCATCCCAGTCTCTGCCTTGTGGCAGGGTGCATTATCTTGCAAGAAGATGGCCTTATACTCACCTGAATTTGACTAATAGGCGCAAAAACATCTTTTAGAATATTTTTTATATACCTGAGCGTTCACATGGGTTTGTAACCGAATTAGAGGCGTTGTCCGTTGACTTGAAAAAATATCAAATACCATCACACTCCCGCCCCAAATTTCGTAAATTTTTTCTACACTTTACGCTTGATCGTTCACCTGCTCGATTCTTAACCACGTTCTTACCATCATTTCCAAACAGATTGAATTTGCTCTTGTCCCTGAAAAACACTCGGGTCGAATTTTATATGGCCAGATTACAAGCTTCTTTGCATGCTCTAGTATCTTACGAGTGGTTTCTTCTGTGGACTTCGTGCAAATACGCCTACTTCTTGTACTAGTCCCGGGAGAAAGTCTGCAGTGACACATTTACACGTGTTGTGTCATTCATTACCTTGCCTATTTCTGCTGAAGACTTGAAACAGTCCCTTTATGCCATACGCTGCATGAGGCTGTCCTCTCCAGCTGAAGTTTTGTGGGGTCTGTCGTTTTTTTAGGACTAACAATGCAGTCAGTTTCATTCTAAGACATCATAATTCTGCCCACAATATTTTCGAGCAGTTTACCTGATCTGAAATTTCTCGAATAGAGGAACTTAAGAACATCTTGTCTTAAAGAGTTATCAACTTTTTGACGTGGTGCCATGAAGTCTACTGCTGCAATGTTTTCAAATATCCAGTGAAAAGTTGTTTCAGCACTGGAAATGAAACAGTTTGTTTTAAGAGTGTAGTTTATTGCTTTCTTCATATTTGTCCCTTAGTATTGGACGTTCCTAATTTCAAAATATAGGTTTTTCACTCATAAATTTCCTACTATCTTTTACACCTGATTCAATTTTTCACACATTAATATACATCTTAAGGGCTATTAATTATCAAAAGTTGAGGTATGGGTGGTGAATAGAAGCAACGTTATAACATTTTGAAAATTTGTCCCTTAATTATGGACGGTACTGTACATTTATATACATATAAGGTGAACATATTTGTTAATATATGTTGTTCCCAATAGAACTTACAACAATTGGAGAAGCAGTAACCTTGTTTATTAAGCTCATCCGTAAAACAAAGAGTAACCGATTGATTTCAGTCTACAAATGGTGAACTCTGAGAAATCAGATAACAACATATTGCCAAATATTTGTCATCGTATTAGCATGAAACCTTCCTAAGTCACAGCATTCAATATCTGCCCAAGTGGCTGATTGGTTCTGGTTTTCATATCAAAGACAACAACCCAATCTGACTGACAGGTAAAAATTCACGGCAGTGCAGCAAGTTGAACAATAGAGCGCAGAGGGCGGGTCAATTAGTATCTCGAAAGTGAACTTCCTAATTGTATGCAAGCATATCTTGGTTGCTCTATAGACAGTGTTGAATATAAAGCAAATCTGTTTGTTAATGCAGCAACAAACCAAAGTATTCTTTACATTGTATCAAAGAATAGAGAGTCAAGTAACTAGCAAAAGTTTGCACAGGTATCATAGGCTGGAATAGATTGTCTTCCATCAATGACGAGACGTCTGAAATACTGGGTCCGTATAGGTCCAAAATGGACTCCATTGCAGGCTCTCCAGGGCACGTAGAACCCCGTGTTCCGTTTCTTTTTCAAATTCGACTGGCAACTGTCAAGCAGTTGCAGCAGCATCTGTGGCGTCAGACCAGATGGACAGTTTGTTAAATGCAAAAAATGTGTATGTCGTGTTTTATGTACACATTTAGCCAAAAAATCTAGATCTACCGAGCCCATGGAGTTATTTCGAGTCTCACTTGAAGTCACGTTGACTAACATTTATAGTAATGGTTTTCCATGTGCTGTTCAAATCTTTTCTCTTGAGGGCGGTACTACAAACAAAGTAATTGGGAAAATTTCAATTCTGCAGTTAGTCGTCTCGTGGAGTGCTTGCCCGTCCCATTGTCTTTCATTTGCAGTTTTCTCTACTGATTGCCGACATAAAACTTTCTTTTCATGGCAAATGACTACTCTCTCAATCATCAAGATGCAGCACTATTGACAACCCATTCATGTCGAGCGTGTCTTTCTGGGACGTATGTCCGAATGAACTTCCCCATTTCATTTGATGAAATTTGTAATTCAGATATGTGTGGTTAAACTAAACGCAGTGATCAAACACTCCACGCACCGCCATGTTAGAAGAAACAGCATTGCTTTATTCTTAAAATTCACGAAAACTTTTCAGAAGTGAAGTTACTATTGCTTCAAATAGGCGAATAAATTGAACACAATTCTTCATACGCTCTCCAGACACCATTCGATTGAAGATACGATATTTTTGATGGTTCCGCAGCCCTTGGCGGTTTAATTGTTGCCCTCATTCCTTTCTTAATTACAGAAGTCATTCGCCACCTGGCCGCTACGCCACTTTTTCCGTCAGGAATACGGAAACTTTTCATGGTTCAAAAACACCAGGGGGTCTAACCCCCCCACGGGATTTCTTTTGCTTCATATATTTTTTCAATTTGATCTCAATAACTCATAGATGCTGGACAAATATAGTCGTGGTAACTCTATATTAAAGGGCTATTTATGATCCTTAGTTTTATACTGCCGGGGTTTGTGCTACCACGGTAGAACAGGCTCATTCTCTAGAAAACCACTGAGATTAGACAACAGCTTGAGTGAGCATGGGTTAATGGGTTCACAAGGACGCAAGGCACAGCGCCAACGGACCGCTGTAGGCAGGCTATGTTGAAACAGTTGGTCATTTTAAGTCAGTATAGGTTGTATTGACGTGTGAATATTAGAAAACGGATCTTATCCTTTACTGGAAAGCTGGAAAAAGCTTTCGTGGGACTTGCGCTATGGATGTGACTCATAGTTACTTACCCAGAAAAGGCCTAAGGAAAAGACCATTTTCAAGATATTTCCAGTTTTAGGGCATTTCCAATTGTATTGACAATATAATCACATTACGCTTAAGCACTCAAATTACACCTCCTACGGCCACTGCAAGTACATCCACTAGATTTTTATTTTCAGTATATTGATGAATGCATACCTTCGTTTTTGGAAGGGAAGGAAATAGCAGACAAGTACGTATTTACGAATCAAGTTTTCTAGCCCACAAGAGCCTAAACTGCGTCACATGTTTAGCATTAGAAGTGCATGTAAGTTTATGCATTTAACGTTTCTCAACCTTAAAGGCATTCGACCCCTGAAGGACTCGTAATTTGGAAGGTAAGAGCCAAAACTAGGAAAACGAATACCATAAAGGGTTAAGGTGACAGTCAAGAGACTTTGCTCTATCACCTCATCGTCGTTTGTATTTGTAACAAAAATATATAAAAAGAATGTTTGCTGCTAAGTGAGCTGGTCAGCCTACGTTTCCCCAACAAAATTTCGAATGTCACTTTAAATATAGAGCAAACATAAACCCGGAAAGTTATCTGGTTCTCTACTGCTTAACGGATACAGTATCACACTGGGATGATCGACCACCTAAGACAACACTACGGCTAAATATACGCGTTCTCTCCGAGTAATGCACGATCCCTCTCGAGTTGATTGAAGCGAAGGACGATTCACACGGTAGCCTTTCAGATGCATCCCCTCAGCTAATTGCCCTGATGTTCAAAATCCGTGCATGAGCGCTTATATTTTCATCTTGTATATATATTCGTATTTACTTTCCATGCAGACACCTGCGCAGGCACTCAAGGCCCAGTCACACTGCCAAAACGTACGACGTGCGCTGAAGTTTTGAGTCGTTTGAGTCGTGCGCGATTCATAGGGGCTGTGCGTAATTCATAAGTTTTTATGACGTGGAACATCAGTAGCTGTCAGTGAATGTTCGTCGCATCGGGTTTGGGCGCGATTCCAGTCCAGTCCAGTCACACAGCCGACCACCAATAACTCATGTATAAAGTTGGCTTGTGCGCGATTGTCAGTGGAGAAATTGACCATTTTGGGAGGTGTGTGTGGTCGAAAATCACTAACGAATTGCGCGTAAACGACGTACAAATCAATGATAATCACTTGTGTAGGAGCATACATGCCGTGACAGTCAGTCTGGCAATCTCGGGGTGATGATTCATGGTGATCAGAACTTGAAATCTGTTGGCCAAGATGCCAAAAGTGATCTCCACCACTCTTCTGCATCTTGACAGCCTGTAGTTATAAATTCTGTACTCCCTGCCGAGGTTCCTATTGTGCTGTAGGGCTTCATCAAGTAGTTCCTCTGGCAGAAAGCATGGTCTCCCACCAAGATGTTGGGCACATTTTGAGTGTCATTAGACAAAGGCACTGGCTGTGGCCAGTGGCCACCCCATGATTCTGTAGTTCTCAGCGTTGTCTCAGCTCACTGTTGTAGATCTGAGCATCTGAAGCAGAGCCATTACCGGACACGCCAATATACAAGAACTTGTAGTCAGAGTCGTTCTAATTACCTCCGCCAAAGAGGTCAAAATTTTTGTGACAGGTTGTCTATTTGTCCGTTTGTCTTTCTGGCAATAAGATAAATCAAAAAAGATGTGAACGAATCAATATAAAATTTAAGGGATTGTAAGGTATATCAAGAGGAACGGATAATTAACTTTTGGTGAATGTCTTTTACCTACCCGATTTTTCTGCGTCTCTGTTTTTTTCTCGGTAACATAGTTCAAATAGTTAGGAACGGATCTTCATGAAATTTCCAGTAATTGTTGAAAATGTTGCGAAAGTGCAACTGACGAAATTTTTTGCGATGTTTAGGGGTCAGTTTGTGTGTTTTATCTTATTTTTTTTTCAGAATGTTACTTACAAATTTACGGATGAATCTCTAGGAAAATTGCAAGAACTTTTTTAAGTATTAAGAGGCACCATTGACCAAGTTTTGGTTATGATAAAAAATAAATCCTGAAAAGTTAATGACCCCTTTGAATTTTTTGGTAACATTGCCTTACTTGGCGGAGGTATGCTCTCTCAGAGTGCTTCTCTAGTTTGTTATGTCCTCGTACTAGATACTTGTGAGTCTATCAAAATATTTGCTGAACTATGAGCCGTCATATGACATGGTTTAGGGAAGTACCGGTAGTATAGTTCTCGACATCTCCTTTAATTTGTATAGATATCGAACACCAAAAGCTGTGCAGTTTTCTGCTACGAAACTTCAAAACATCAATGCATTAGGGCGATTAGCTGAAAGAACGCCTGCAAATGACTGTCGTGGGAACCGGCCTTTAAACGTTGAATGGTGTCTAGTTGGAAATACAGTATGAGGAACACCAGAATGACCAAAGAGCAGCATAGGCCTACAATATATAAACATGCAATTCCTAGGAACTTCCCTGCTTTCAGAGACCATAAAAATGGTTATAAGGGATCAATAATAGGTACTTTACTTTTTAGGCCAGTAATTATTTACACAAAGTAATGAATTTTATTGGGTTCAAGTATAGCAAACAAGGCGAAACGTGGTGCTGCTGCTACCGTAGAGGTGACGATGTTCCATATTTTCATTTTTTAGCTGAGGTTGTGTATTACCAGGTGATGACAATGTAAAAAATCAAATGATGTGAGACGCTAGTTTTCTTAGTGAAGGGTTCTATACGCCGATGCATTTAATTTAAAGACAATGTGTCACAGCAGGATAGCTATGGCAAGCTATGAAACTAACTGTACGTTCGAATAGCCTAGGTTAAAATTACCGTTGACATTTTGCTCGTTGCGTGTTAAAATCCGTTCTTGTGATTATCGTTTAAACACGCTTTTACGTGTTAGTGTAACGCAGAGCAGCCGGAATGTTCATTAGTAAAGTCAACTTGACCGTACCCCCAACTGGGAAAACCACTGGTTTGTGGTGCAGATATAGACCAACAGGCCCCGCAGGAGTATACGGCTGCAGTCGACCACGGATGTGTAGAGCTATGGCGCCAGTGGCAGAAGACTCCATGCGACAATATCTGCGACCCACCTACCCTCCCCATTGCTAGGGAAGGTCAGTAACCCGCAGCAGTATGCAGACCGGATGCTGACCGATCACACAAGCACGCTAAAAAGATGCCCAGCTGGGAACTGGGCACGAACCAGCGACCTTGAGAGTCGACGTCAGACGCTCTAGCCTGCCGCTACTGCGGCAGTACATAGTAATAATATTTACAAGTAGTAAAAAGTAATAGTAATATTTAGAAGTTAACACAGACAGAATTAACATACGAAACAGTATAAGTTAAAAAAAAAAAACAGTTTAAATGTAGCAAAAACTCACCTTCCAGGGGTATCTCATTTCACTGGGGTCGAGCATTGGGATCATCTTGTTCTGGCACAGGAAGAAGCTCTGGAGCTCGCAGGCGCACTCCGTGTAGTTGAAGAAGTCATCCGCACCGGCCTCTGATCCATGATTATCGAGACCAGTATTCGTGTAGCTATAGCCTGCGTCGGTGATTGGATCAGTGTAGTTGCCGTGCATCATCATGAGATCAGTGTTTGGGATCAAAGAGTGCAGTGGATCGAAGTGAAGGGTGTGGGATGTGGAATTGGCAGAGGACACTTCCCACGTCATTGATCGAGCTAAGGGCATAGCATTCATCGTCGAGGACAAAAATTGTCCTGTCGGGTGCGTTGGGATGTTAGCCAGAAAATGACATCAGGGGATATGAGGAAACTGTTCTTACTGACGTCAAAGGAGTAAGAAGAAAAGGTCTCTTCATTATGAACTAGCAAATGCATATGAAAGGTACAAAGTGGGCGTCAAAAAACTGGTTGGTGTTGCGGTGCGGAACCCGTAGGCAATTATTTCCAGTATTCTTTGATCTCCAGGACGTATTGTTCTTTTCAGGCTGAAAAACCTGCAACAAAGAAATCACCAGCATATTAAATTTCTATGATTGGAATAGGCAAGGACAAGCACTTCGTTTGATTTGATTTTTGTGGAAAACGTCCAATACGTGCACACACACAAAGCTCAGCAAATCTATCAGTGGAAGGGAATAACAAACGCAGTCATTAGCAAATGGTTACAGGGGTACTATCCTTTGTTTTACGGTGGTTCATTGTCGAGGCTGGCTTAAGCTCTGAAACGTGTATTGTTACTTGCTCATAATTAATAATATTGATGCTATGTTTCTCTGAAAAAGGGCACAGTTGAGCTGGAGCACTGAGAAGTCTATTACGGGAGGGAAAAAAGCTGGGAGACAGATCCAAGGTTAAATATTAAGATGGAAAGAGCACAATCATTGTATTACCTTAATGATGGACCAAGACAAACATAGTGCATTCCTGAATAGCTGGCTTATCTCTCCTATGAAAATACATCAGCTCTATCCGTTGATACCAGCTTGAAAGGCATAGTAAGATCGTTTTGATACGAGTACTTGACAAAAATAGCACTGCATGAGCAAATTATGGAAAAAAGACAATTTTAAGACAAGCATATTAAATTGAAAATTACATTCAAAATATACACTCACTCAAAGTTACTATCTAATTCAAACAGTATATATGCATCAGGGCAACACGGAGTTTTCATAGTTGCCAAAGGCGCTATTTGTGCGTGGCCTGTGTGTTATCAGGCCTACCCCATTGTCTGCCCAGGACGCCTCTTTGTTCGTATGAGCCAGTTTCGAGTTGGGGCTCTGGGTAGCCGCTGAGTTGGAGGAAATGCCACTCTAAAGGCAGATGAGACCTTTTTGGTCCAACGGCATTCCTGACAGGAGATGAACAGGCTGGTGCTACAGCTGGGTACTCAGTATTCCACAGTCTGCTCCTCTCTCTTCTATCAGGTAGTACCACCTGATGCTCTTTTCCATTTTTCTCTTCTTTTTCTTTTCAGCCAGAGCCTGTACTGGTGATGGCAGGGTCTGGGGTGCGTAGATAGCTGGTCCTCGAGGTTCTGGTGCTCGTTCTTGCCGCATCTTCTGTGCTGATTTTTGTGATCTCTATGCTAATATGGCTGAGCTGTCTGTAGTCTCCTCTAATTATTATTTAGTGCTGTGTTCGGAGAGCTCGTCTCTAGCCATCGTCATGTTTCCGAGCTGATGATCCTAAGTATTGAAAAGCTAAAATTGCGGTTGCGAGACTCGTGCCCTGGATTTAGAGGTCTGGCTGCTTACGTTCAAAAAGGTGTTGTGGTATCTAGACAGAGTGAATATGAGTGTCCATGTTGTGAGCTGATGGTGCTTCGAGTCTGTGGCTCATTTAGGAACTTTTATTTGTGTTCAGTGTATAGCAGCACGTCTGCTGATGATAGGGTTTTAGATTGTCTCTTGGATGCGATGGTTAAGATTCAGTCATCGGATAGGCGTTCTGCTTTTGTATTTATGGGTGATTTTTACTGTCACCATGTGGAGTGGTTAGGCTCTATGGGATTGATTACCATAGCCATGCAGCGTTCGATTTCACGACTGCCTCTGGTTGTGAGCAGTTGGTTGAGGAACCCCCCTATTTCATGGGAGGTGATCTTGACCCCCTGCAGACTGATATTCCTGATTTGGTCGTAGTGTCAGTGTCGTCTCCCATTGGTTCCTCGGACTATGTGAGATATTTTTGAAGTCTAGAGTGAATTGGGACACCGTTCCTGGCGCAATCCTTGCGCTAGCTTGGGGTGTTGTGAGAGAGTCTCCTGATCCTGGGTCTACTTTGGTTAGGCTTTTCATGGTGCGTGCCTATGTCCCTTCCCTCTTCATTACGGTCAGGAGAGGCGATGAACCCTGGTTTGATGATAGTGCATGTAGGATAGCGCACCAGCTGAAGCAGGAGGCACATGTTCGTTGGTGTACTAGCAGGTCTGCTGTTTACTTTCAGCGTTTCAGGGAACTGCAGTGTCGGGCTGGGGCTTTTTACGAGGAAGCTAAGAGGGGGCTTAATTTGATGTCTAGAGAGTTGTTAGCTTCGTCAGCTAGCGCACATAAGTGGTGGTCTAACTTGAAGAGCGCTGTGCTTGGTGCGAGCTCTTCTGTCCCCCTGTAATTGGTGCTGGCTGTGTCCTTGTTGTGGACCCTGCTGCAAAAGCGGACATTTTTGCGCTACTTCGACGGAAAGCAGGGCCGGGACCGGGGTAGCATTCCTTTAGCATGTGACCCAGAGCCAAAGTTTTCCGGTTTAGCTTTCAGATCTTCTGAAGTGCACCACCTTCTTCTTGACCTGGACCCCCATGGGATCTCTGATCCATCGGATTTATTTCCTCTCTCTTTGGAAGGTGGCTGGTGTGCTCGCAGCCCCGCTCACTTCTGCTATCCAAGGGATGTTACGGCTGGGCTCTTCTCCGGAATGCTGGCGTGTCGCTCATGTGATGCCTGTTCCGATGGGCTCTGTCTCATCTCGAACCTCTAACTAGAGATCCCTCGATCACACCTGTTTTGTCGAAAGTTGACGAGAGGTTAGTTTCGTTGAGGTGGGGTCGCTTTCTTGCAAAGCAGGGTGTACTTCCCAACACAGTACAGTTTTCATAAGGGCGTGGGAACTTGTGATGTCCTGCTTCACATTTCTCATATGTAGCAGCTGGCACTTGATAGGGTTCATGAGGCTACGTTGTTCCAGCTTGACTACAGTGCTGCTTTTGATCGCGTGAATCACCTTGGGTTGCTCCATGAGCTAAGATGGATAGGTATTGGTGGTTCAATTTTCGCGGTTTTTAGTGAGTTTTTGTCTGGAAGACCCAAATGTCTAGTTGTTGAGGGTAAGAGTAGTAAGTTTTTGGATGCGGTTTCTGGTGTCCCACAAGGTAGTGTTCTCGGCCATTTTGTTGTTTATCGTATATACAGCGGACCTGTTTGATCTTGTTCATAATTTACTTGTTGGTCACGCTGATGATGTAACTTTACTGGCTGCTGGCGAGAATCCTAGTAATAGGTTGGAGGTTTCAGAATTCATTCAGCGGGATTGTGGAAGTGATTGATTCTTGGTGTTTTACGTAGGGGATGAGGCTAAATGCCTAAATGCATGTAATAGAGCAATAGTAAGACCATGCTGGTGTCTAACTTTCGTACAGTGAGACTTGCTTTTCCCGCACTTATACTGAACGGTGTGTCACTTCCTGTGGTTAATAACTTGGTAATCTTGGCTGTCAATTTTGATCCAAAGTTAAAGTTTGAACCCCACATCCGTTCAGTTGCATCACGATCATCCCAGAAAATCAGTCGTATGCGAGTGCTTGGAGGGTGTTTGGTTCGGTGGAGTTGACACGTCGCTGTTTTAATTGCTATGTCCTTCCCCTTCTTGAATACTGCTCCTTAGTCCGGGGTTCTGCCACCGATTGTCATCTGAATTTGCTTGAAAGAGTTCGTCGATATGCGTTCATGCTGGATGGTGTTGTGCCCTGCGATGAGGCGCTTCGTCGCAGAGTTAGTAGGGTCAGCTTTCTCTGTAAATATACAATTGCCCTAGTCATCCACTAGCAGCTTCTCTTCCGGAGCCATTTGCTCGGGTGACGTATACTCGGCGTCCTGGAGCTCTTCATGAGCTTTCTTTGGAACCGGTACGATGGCGTACAAGCCAGTATTCTCGTTCAGTTTTTTCTTCATATGTAGAAGTTTGAAATAGTCTCGATGGCTCTGTCTTTGCTGGTGCGGGTGTTTGAAGCTCTAAGCAATCTGTTTACAGAGCTATTCTGTGATCGCTGATATTTTTTTCTTGTTTTCGCTTGCTAGGTTTTCTGCGTCGGGGGTTGTTAACCTTATGGAATTTCCTCCGATTTCACGTCGCCGGTCTAGTGTATCTTATTAATAACAATTTGCCGTAGGTCAAAGTACGTCAAGAACTGCTGTAGTTTTATAAAAACCTTTACTTCCAGGCTTACCACCGCACCCCTCATTAACATGTGATTTAAGCTTTGAGGCTCGGTAACACCGCCGCGTGCGAACCCCACATATGATGAGTAGCACAACATATTTATCTCCTGTCTGAAAGTGTACTATTACTGGCGACACATAATTATACGAGAGCAGGCAGTTTGGGTGGTAGGAGCCCCTTGGAATGAGTGGCCCACCGAAGTCGGCGGCTTACCACTCAAAGAAGAGAAAGAGAAGCTTAAAGAACCTACCTAATTTTATACTGATCACTGATCAGTAGGATCTGCGGTCAGATGCAATATCCTAGAGCGGAATGACAATAACGTTGACCGTTGGAAGCATGAGGGACATATATATTCTGACAAGGATCGAGTCTTTCAGAATATTCTCTGTGGGGCGCAAAGAAAAGAGAAATGTATTTACGTTTATTCTGGCAGGTCATAGCTCATATTAACGACAATGAACTTTTATGTTTAAGACTGAGGGTTATTCGAATAACGCATTGATAACCAGCATGTTCATGGATAATTGGCCTCAGCACACCTGGTCTCTCCTCTGGTTAGTAATAATGATACAAAGCGCTTCTACAGTGTACTACGCCACGGGTGACCTGGAAACAAATGACTGGTAGCTACTTAAAATAAGAAAAAGGTACCTATCATTAAAGTAATAATGAACTTTATGACATACCTGTTGCCTATCGATTACAACCGTAACTAAAGCGCTCTGGGAGCGCATACCTCCCCCAAGAAAGGCAACGGTAACGAAAAATTCAAATTGGTTCTGAAACCATGATTTTCTTTGCATCAACTCCAAAATCTAATCATTGGTGCCTTTTAAAAGTATTAACTGTTTCTGCAATTTTCTTGAAGATTAGTTCATAACTTTTTGAGTTATGCAGCTAACTAATATTATATAAACACAAGTTAAACACACAAACGAACTCACCGATGTGCACCAAATTTTAATTATTTATGTCTTTTAGATTTAATAACAACTCCTGTAAGTTTCACAAAGTTCAACTGTAAACTTTTTGAGTTATTGCGCTAACAAGAATAAAGTTAAACACAGCGACAAACACACGAACACACTCACAGATCATTACAAAAATTTGGTCATTTACTCCGGATGATATACCTAACAATTCAAGTAAATTTCATTGAAATTCGCTCTTATTGAAATCCGCTCATAACTTTTTGAGTTATGGTAGTGACAAAAAATGAAGCAGACAAACAAACGCATGGACGGATCTTCACAAAAGGTTAATCGTAAGCCTCCCAACATACCTAACAATCCCTATAAATTTCGTCAAATTCGTCCATAACTTTTTGAGCTATCTTGGTTTAAGACAGATAGAGAGAACAACAGACCGACGAACAAATTCGACGAAAGCATAGCCTCCTTGGCGGAGGTAAATACTTGCCAAAACCCGACCCCGAGTAGGGTCAAAACTCCTCACCATCCCCTCGCATCGCGCAAATCACTTCGACGCATGCAACAAAATAACTGCGGTTGGTTTCTTAGAATTACGTGCGACTGAGCGGCATTCAGCGAGTTGCTCTCCAGTAGGTCCTATTGTAGTGCGGCGGCATTAAGCGGAATTCTGTGTATTCAGCACAGAAGCGACGGTTCTCTGCTAAATGTTCCTCTCATTTACTGCGCAAAGCTAGACGCTAAGTTAACATTTGCAGCAATGAAGGCTTTCCGCTTGTCCCATTTATCCTCTCCGTTGCTTTGAGGGAGTCGGGGCCTCGTTACTGCAAACGTAATTCGTTCTGAAAGTGAAATTAAGCCTCATCTCGTTTTTAGGTGTAGCGGTTAGAGACGCTTACCCTAATGAGCCCCAGCGCGGAAGTGTTAGGCTGGGTAACGTTGAGTTTGCTTCACTTTCTGTTAAAAGTAAATGAGGTTCACGAGAGAGATAGAATGAACGTGTTGTCAAAGCACCTCGTTCAAATGTGACTCGTCCGTGCAAACAGATTTCAGAGTTCTTGTTCAATCCAGATTTGAAGACAAACCGAATATCCTCTGCATGACGCTTGCTAAACCCACTTAACGGCTGTCTTACTTAATTTTTGATAGCCACGGCTTTGTGTACGTAGGGACATACAGCGGGACGCTGAGCTAAGTGGACACGTTTAGTTGACTCGTGTGAGCCCGCTTTTGGAACTTTATCGAGAGACTAAACTTTTCTTCATGAAGGTTGTCAGAGAAGAACAATAAGATTGTCGTAGTGTGGTGTATTGCTTCAACATCTCGAAAGGTTAATAACTGAATATCATTCACATTTTAATCGTTTCCCATACCTGTTGAACCGGAAACCTGACATCTTCTTTTGATATTACCGATGTACTTTGACAGGAAAACATTGCCGAATAGCAAGCACACTTATTAAACTCTAAACCAACTGCACCGCCTGAAAATTTAGTTGCGATTGAAGGTAACAGTTAGTAGCTGCTCAGAATGCTTGCCTTATTTTTATTAGAAAACGGAATGAAAGTATTAAATGAGATAGTTTAAGCCTTCGCTTAGTCACATCAAGGGGGTTCCAAGACAGAAGGGTGAAGAGATATGGAGATGTCAACAGAAGCATGAAACCAATAAACTGGGGTGTTCTTCCTACTTAGTTATCCAGAGCATGATATCACCAAGTCGGGAAAGAAAAGGAAAAACAGAAGAAATCATCGACCTTTATTCAGTAGCACCGTGAAAATGGAAGTAAGCAGAGTGGGTAGGAATACAGACTTTTTGAGAGCCTAACTGAAGCTAGGTTAACCTATGAGGACCTCCTGAATCCGCTACTCTCCATAACACAGGATGGGGCGAAACTAACCTAATTCTTAGACCTACAGCCCATAAAAGCATTCGTTCCCCTTAAAAAAAAAAAATCATAATGGCAAGAGGCTCACCACCCAAACAACTTCTTTAACAAAATCTGTACTTAAGGTATTGTCCTAGTTACAGGTCGTATTAGTTCTTTGTAGTTCTTGATAACAGTTCATTTTTTATTTCAGATCCATGGAGTTGGCCTATTATAGAGTATCTAGCAACACTACTATTAACTCGTTAACGGTTACTGCAAGGCAGAGGTGGGCGTTCCGTACTAATGTTCAGTTCACGAACCTTTATCTGCGGATTTGTTCGTACCGGCCAAATACAGGATTTCCTCATCTTCCAAAATACAAAACGGAATCTTATTTAACCAGCGATATTATCTAAGAATGATATTAATGAATCCAATCTGTACTAAACTCACTTGAATTCAAGTTCGTTCCAATCTGTACTATACTCACTTGAATTCAAACTCGTTCTACAATGACTTAAGGAGACTGTATTAGAGTGGGGTTGGAGATAGAGGTATATAAATGTTGGGCGTGTTAGTTTGTGTCTCAACTCTCAAATGACCTCTGCTCGTGTGCAAGTATCAAATGCTGTTATACGGTATGTTGGCTTCGGCGGATCGTAAGGTCTATGATAAGGACCGTGTATAGCTAATTTGGTGTACCACTTCAGATATATGAATCTTCGGTATAGCCAGGTATAATGACAGTCATTTAGTACTATGACCATCGGTGGGTCATCTTAGTATATGAAGTTCTACAAAAGATCGGCAATGGCAGGAGCTAGCCAATAGTGATCGTGTCTAGGTGACGATTGATAGCGTTCTGAACCGCTAACACAGCTAAAAACTCAGGCCCCTTGGGCTTTTTTGCCCTGCGGCTACAATGTGTACGTGTGCCGGTGGTACAGCTCGAAATGTGCTCGATAAGCTAGCCTGCGTGACTGTGTGTAGTGATGCGAAACAAAGCCAAGTAGTACTGCCTGGACTGCCCTTCTTTGAACTTTGAAATACTCTAGTGGTATTTACCTAGTTGCTTTACCAGTACAACACAGACTCATGTTGTGGTCGTAACTGGCTGCCAGCCACTCAAAACGCTTGTTAGTAACGCGCTGCCACCGCGCATGCGCCGGTGGCTACTATTTGCACTAATAATTCGTTTTTCTAGTGATAAGTTGTTTAATGAATAATGTAGATACTTTAAAAAACACTTTTTAATTGGAAAGCTTTAAACTTAGAATTGGAGATTCGGAATGAGTAAAAATTTACGTTCGAAAACATTCGGATGGCATCGGAGTTAAGGTTCACTTTGCTATTTTAAAAATATTTAGAGGTTCGCGGACAGATGTTCAGAATAAATGTTCATACCGAAATTTTGAAAAATTGGGTTCGCTATTCAGAGGTTCCGAATCCAAGACCGACGAAGATTCGGGTTCGGAACCCCCCCTCCCCCCCCCCAAAAAAAAAAAGGTTCGCGCGCCCATCTCTGCAGTGCCAAGTGAGAATGCAAACGGTTTCGTCGTCCTATGATGACAGTGACCGTTAATAGGTTAAGAAGCATGGTTCGCGCATGCTATGTATTTTATTAAAAGAAACGGTTTCTTTACAATTTATTATCGTCAATGTTTAATAGCGCTACTAATTTTTGAGTGTATCATATTAATGTGAACTAAATATTGTCATTAATGAAAGGTAACAAAAACTTTATTCCAGCCGTTTTAGCAATATATCTACTTACTTTTTTTGAATATAGCAGTATTTGCCTAAATCCTTTAGTTTCTTTCTGTTTCAAATACAGACAATGACCCAGCTATAACTAAAAGATTTCATTTAGGTCCTATCATTGATAGTGGTCCTTATTTTAAAAAGCAGACATGTGACTTTATCGAAGACTTCCTGCATTTTCAAGTGATTGCTCACTAAGTACGTTGTAGCGGGTGACATCTCGAAACTGCAAGCTAGTGGAAAATATAGTCGACTAGGGTTTCAAGTTCATATTCAACGGAGTTTCAAGTGTTCATTTAAATACTGTTGCTTGTTACGAACATGCGCCGTAGCTCTAGGATGTGTGTAAGTGCTCGGAAGTAATGCAGTTCGCTTGCATGGCTCAAATATTCCATGCCATATTACGAAAGGGAAAATTGAAGCCGCTCGACTGGTGCTGCGGGCTATGTCTAATAAAGAGCAACCCTGGGGCACACACAGATGCGAGCATGAAAGGAGAGGACGTTGTTTGCCACGTGTGGCTGCAGCCAGGCCATCTGATGCCACTGGTAGAAAGTCAGGAAGACGTTTTACTAGGACTAAAAATTCAAAAATATGTTTTTCTGCTGCTGAAAAGTTATGAAGACTTTCTTAGAGAGCTAAAAAGTCAAAAAAGGCGTTCTGCAGTAATAAAAGGCCACGTAACATTCTACTATCGCTAAAAGGTCATAGAGACTGTCTACTAATGCTGAAAGGTCAAACACATTATACTATTGCTAAAAAGTCAAAGACTTTCCCATACGATTAAAACGTTATAAAGTCGTTCTTAGGGTGCTAAAACGTCACGAAGACGTTCTACTAGTGTGAAAAGTCACAAAGACGTCTTGCAATTGCTAAAAAATCATAAAGATTTTTTTTACTGCCGCTCAAAAGTCACAAACATGTCTAGCTGCACCTAAAAAGTCACAAAGACGTCTTGCTATCGTTAAAAAGTCACAAAATGCACGAAACACTCTATCACTGCTAAAACAATATAGAAACGGGTCAGCAGCAGCGAGTCAAGCTTGAAGGAGCGACGAGCACCTGGTCGCAGGTATCATCAGGGGTTCCACATGGTAGCGTGCTTGGCCCACTTTTGTTGTCAATTTACATCAACGATCTCGATCTTAATATCCGTAGTAAAATCAGTACATTTGCGGATGATTCTAAGCTATGTTATACTGCCACGAAAAGAGCCGAGCTCCAACAAGACCTTGACCACCTCATGGAATGGAGTACAACGTGGCAGATGAGCTTTAACGTCGATAAATGCTCAGCAATGCACATAGGGCTGGTGATCCCTTCAATCCCATAGAAAATGAACGGGACGGTAGGGTAACACGTCTAGTACCCGTCCACTATGCTAGTAGCAGTCCACTTGGCACTAAAAAAAATTCCTGTGTGAAAACTAGCAGTGCTAGAAAGCCGTACATAGGCTTAAACTGCAGGCTATGTAGTGCCGCACCATCCCTGAGAATGACAGGCGAAAAAAATAATATAAAAATAGCGGTGGTTTTCACATTTCTTCATGTTTTTAGTGAAAAAATGTGAAAGCCACCGCCATTTTTTACTATTTTATTTTCTCGTTTGTCATTTTTAGGGATACTGCGGCCCTACGTAGCCTACATTTTAAGACTATGTACGGCTTTATAGCAGTGCTAGTTTCACACAGGAAGTTTTTAGTGCCAAGTGGACGGCTACTAGCATGGTGGACGGGTACTAGACATGTTACCCTATTGGCTTCTGTCACCCTACAATATGACTTGGGAATCACTATTTCAAACAACCTACAACACAGTCAGCAAGTTGACATGAGTGTGAAAATGGCAAGCTGAGTACCGGGATTCATCACAAGAAATTTTGAATACAAGTCCTAGAACATCATCATTCCCTTGTACAAGGCGTTTGTGCGGCCACACTTGGAATTTGCTGTTCAATTTTGGGTCGCCACTGGCGGCACAGACAGCCACTGGAATATTGGCGGCACAGACAGCCATTGCAGTGCTGGCGGCACAGGCAGCCACTGCAATATTGGCATCGCAGACAGCCACTGCAGTGCTGGCGGCACAGGCAGCCACTGCAATATTGGCGTCGCAGACAGCCACTGCAATATTGGCATCATAGGCAGCCACTGCAGTGCTGGCGTGGCAGGGAGCCACTGCCCCAACAGCTCCTCATAAGCTCGACACCAAACAAACAATACACTGCCCGGAGCAGCACAAAAAGAGCTCCTGCAGAGAACACCTCTGACGAAGGGGCCCAGGAATTATGGCCTTAGAGAAGATGTAAACAAACTGCCGGCAGATCAGCAGCGACTGTAAACAACGTCACATGACGAGACGGTGATATGCTCTTCAGGTGCCACCTGATCCTGCTTTCACTTCTGACGTTAATGAAAAGAGAAATTCAAAGCTCGAAGGTTCGTTGAAAATGTTTGCTAGTTGTGCCGTGTAGTCGAGTGCTTTTAATTACAGTATATCGTACTTACAATACGTAAATCATTCGCAAAACTGCTTTCTTCATAGCATAAATGCCCTTCGTTATGCTGATGACATGGAGCTTGCCACTCTCCATCCTACAGGGTTACAAAAGCTGCTCGCAATTTGCGAGAACACAGCGAATAAACTTTGTATTGAGTATAAGATAATAAAGACAGCATGCATATACCTATATTAGGCTTAGGAGAAGAAGCCTGCCCCGTCATAACCATTCTGTTCTCCATAGTGCAGACCTTACGTACGTAAACAGCTTCTCTTACATGGGTCACAAAATCGCTTGTTCTCATGATAACCAGGATACAGAAACAGAAACGCGGAAACTCCATTGAGTTAGAAACAATGTAATTCAGAAATCTGGACACTGCACTTAAAATGTGCCAGCTGTTCCGGGCCAATTATTACCCCCTGTAGTGTCGCTCACACTGGTGTAACTTTAAAAAGAAATCCATTGAGCGCTTGCGCGTTGCTTTTAACGACATATTCCGCAGACTAATGAATGTGCCAAAGTCTAATAGTGCAAGTCTAATATTTACTCAGAAGTACACTGATTGTCTCTAAGTCAGGACCAGGATATGTGCTTTAAGCCTAAAAATCAAAACTGAAAACTCCAACAACTCGTCAATAAAAGTATCCGTAATGGCTCTGGCTACAAACGATCTAATATACATCTGTACAATGTGCTGGCAGCGCATGCTGTTGCCTGACGGAAGCCGAGCGATGGGGCGTAATGAAGTTTAGAATGTAAGACCACAGCGATATGTCCTTTGTTCGTAATCTACAGCAGAAACAAGATACATTCTCTTGTGTACCGTGAACATTTCAAACTTTAAAAAAATGTTTTCATGAGCGTTAAATAAAGTCGATTATTATTATCCGAAAAGACCTCCAGGGCATGCTAGTCTTTCAACTACCTTTAGGAGGCGAAAATATCTTTTAGCTTTCCATAAAATATTTTGATGTTTACCACAGCAGGCTCTTATTTCGTACCTCTGAGATAATAAGGGCGTGATATTGTTTCAGTAAGCAGTGATTTTAAGGAGAGCTAGCACACCAGAGCGTCTTGTCTCATGCTTTTTTTTTTTTGCTTTTGCTTTGTTCAGACAAGAAAAGAGCCAAAAGAAAAGGGAAAGCACCGAGAGCCCCAGCTAGGGCCGCTGCCAGATGCGTGATGGATGGGCGGTAGAGCTCGCCGGATCTTTTCTTAAATAAACGAAAAAAAACGGTCGTCGTTGATAGCAGCCTATCCACAGATAAATGCGAACTTAGACTGAAGACCTTCAACTTGAAAGAATTCCATTGCATTTCTAGTTTTTCACCCCAAAAAAAGAATATTTCAACACTGTACATCAGAGTAGATAGTTGTTAAATAATTTAAACCTCAGTTTTGTTACAAAGGTGAGCTCACAGAGGAAGAGTTATATTATAATATGGAAATAGAAACCTGGAAGACATGGACGCGGGTGTTCCTACATACATGTAGTATTAGTGAGCTTGGGAGCAGAAAGTTTGATTCAGGAAAGAAGAGCAAGAACTGATCTATACGAGTATGAAAGTGGAAGGATGCTAAGTGGGCACGAAAGAAAGACATCCCGAAGGCAAAGGTAAGATAGACAGTCCCTCTTGGGTCACTGCTCCTCATGCCACACAATAGAATGGGCAAGCCTATACCCCACGAGGAGGCATGAAATTGGATCTAATTTCACTACTTGTGTAATTAAAAATACAATATGTAATATCTTATATGCTCGGTTACTATACTGCCCAATTTGGTGTTTCTTATCTAAACAATATTCACCAGATAGACAGTGACACGAAGTGTCTCTGATTTAGAAAATTTTTAGAAATGAAACACAAAATATCTTAGGCTAGCGCGGTAACCTTTAGGCGCCATGTTAAAATTTGGTGTTCCGAAGAAACACAATTGTAAGAAATAGCGAGAAAAGTTTGATTGTTATTGATGTCATATTAATAATGACACTGAGTAAGATCATTTTAACACGTTCCAAAAACAGTGGACCTCATAAAACATTGACAGGAAAATTGTCTCAATTTTTTTTTCTATTTTTTTCATTTCAAGTCCTACTTCAAACTTCCCTACCCACACCGTAAACTATATACTGTATCTATATATAAGTCTCACTTAGTTAGTTATAGTTAGAAAGTTTAAGTCTCCTTTTCCAAGCAGAACGATTTCACAGAGTAAAGAACAAGGGACATATAGCATGCCGGGTAAACCATGCACGAAAGTGTTCCCACACAGGATCAATGCACATGGGGACAGCAAGTCGGGAAAGATGAGGAAGAATAGAATAAAGCATCATAAGAAGTAGTCAGAAAACAGAAGGAAGCAAAGTGTGTATTGTCCAAGTATTGGGAGGAGGCACTATTTCGAGATGGCAATTTAAGTTCCCAAAAAACCTTGTTTTCCCAGCGTTCGCAATTATTTTCTACGGCGCCCGCCATTTTCAATCGTGGAGTTGAGCTGTAGTATACACCATCAAGTTTAAAGAACACCTTTTTACTGGCCATTCAGTATGGCGATGCGCGATGGCTGTCGCCATGTTCCACGCCAGATGGCGTGCATGGTCCGCGTTTCAGATTTCGGGGTTTCTCTTTCTGGAGTTTTCTTTGTTTTGGGAGTCTCTGTTTCGAGAGTCCTATACTGTAGTGGCATTCATACGAAAATTGGTATTTTATTCATACGCTGAGCGGTTGATCCAAAACAGCCGGCTGATTAACGCTTTCATATAGAAATAGCAGAGTGGAAGCATACATATATCCTCACTTGTCCCATTACAAGTTGAGGATATACAGTAAACTTGAGCGACAGCAGCTACCGCTCAGTCGCTGGTATAACATCAACTCACCAGCTAGTGTTCGTATAATTTTTTTACTATTTTGACAAAGTGCGCTTGATAAATTAACACCGAGCGAAACTCTGTTCACTTGCAAACCATACTGTTTAAAAGAAATCGCAATTTAATTCTAGCAATAAAGGGTTAAGTTCACGTAACTCAGTCTGTGCTGTTTCACCACTACGAGTATTTTTCACCTAACATATTCCTACTGGAGTAAGAGCCCGTGTAGCGATGTAGCATAGCCTCAGCACTGCCCAGGTGACATACCTATGCATTAATAAGAATAACTGGTAGCGAGGGTGGGCAACTCCCTCGTAATTCTGAAATAAATTTAAACTCGGTAGCATAGATACGACAAAGAATGGACGTCATGCGAGCATCCTGGCATCACGTTGTTCTTATGAATGAATAGTGTGGCCCCGGCCTAGGCAAGGACTGGGAAATAACGTGATTTAAGCCATTTCGTTGAAACAGTTATTTTTTACACTGCCATTTTATGCCGCCATAGGCTAATAGTAGGGATAAGAAATATCTGCAATGTAATAAAGACCGATGCGTATTTATATCTGTTTGCTTATTTATCGGTTTATCCAGTTTCTGTAACGCTATAACAAAACAGATAGGCGGAAATTCGCTCAGGTTGGAGGCTTTGGTCGTCCTCTCAAGGTCCCTTGAAAACTGATAGGTAGAAAATAGGCCGGGTCGCAGAAGATGATAAATGTATATTAATCAGGGAGAGTTGAAAGTCAGACAATGAAGACATTATAGGCTTAGTTGGATTTGTACGAGTATTAGCTCATCCATACATCGAATCTATGGCAGAGTATCGGACGACCTTATGTCTGAATGCACTTCTTGCATTGCCGAAGTTGAAATCTCAGCCCTGAAGTTATCTGAAGCTTCCATTGGCACTCTCAAGCATCTTGATTCGTAGTTTCTTCTCACAGATGACTTCGTTGCCTCAGATTTTCTCCCAAATTTAATTCAATGGTCGATGAAGCAGCTTTCGCTGAGCAAAAACCATTGGACCTGCATAGGCTAGCCTACCGTATCCACAATATCGAATCTGAGCTATTACTTTGAGCGTTGCTGATCGGGCTGCAATAAGCCATGTAGTTTCTTCGTTTCAGAGAGAGAGAGAAAAAAAAAAACAGTTGCGATACTGAGCGGCTGTGAAGCCGTAAACGCTCTTCTCAGGGTGCTTAGGTTAGCAGTTGGAATAACGAATGTATGATCAATGAAGACGGTCATCACAAATTCTTCGCTGTCATTTTATGACAGTGCGGGCCCTCTAGTTATAAATAACGTATAGTGATCAATGGTGACGAATTTTAATGTTTAGCATTAGCTTCAAGGTGTGCTTGCTACTATGTTTCGCTGCCAGCACCCACGTGCTCAGGTCGCTGGCAGAGTCCATCTTTCAGCTTGATAATATTTTATTAATTCCTGTTAATATGTAATATCATCAGAACTTATTAGTACCGATTACCTACAAACCTATTACATTACTAGCACGCATTAAAGTTGCTATTATTATGACTGTTGCAGTTACTTTAGTCACTACCAGTATTGCAATGAATATAAACATTAATAGCAACGGGATAATTTTAGCTCGAGTATTCAAACGTAAGCAATACTCTGCCCGCCAAAGATAAGAGAAGGAGCTTAGCATGCAAGAAGTGGCATTAATGCGTCAAAACAAAAAGGGGAGACAAGTCCCAGGTGATCACAAAGCTTGGGAACAGAAAGCCGGAGATAAAAACGAAAACAGGAGGATAGAAGCAGCGAAGTCAAGTAAAAACTCTTGCAGTATTCCCATGGTTTTACTGGTGCTAAAGATAGCTATGACCCTAAGGAACGACTCCCCAACGAATATCATAAACGAACCTAACTAACCTCACCAGAGAGGGGACATACAATGTATTTCTTCCTGCAGGAGTATTGTCTGTAAAGTAGACGAGAAAAAAAACTTCTTTTGTGCGTAAGATTTAGGATTTTAGTAAATATTCAGAGTCTCACACTCCCCTGAAAGACAAGCATTCTATAGCCTCACTGCAATTCAGATTAGAACCCTGCATAACATTCCGTACATATTCATTAACTTGTCAAGAGCAACAGATCTCCTAAATGCCGTAAGTAAATCGGGATATCAAGTAAGTGTTACGGGGAAAAATATCGTGACTGGATATTTATACTATGGTACTCTCTTTACGAGTTGTTTGAGCTTCTTTTCAACTTACGTCGTCACCCTCGAAGGTATTAGGGCCCAGTTTCTTTTAAACGTTTACAAATTTTGCAAACATAACATTGCAACTTAAGTTACGCGAAATAGAGCCTACCTGTGAACCGTTCCTGCGTTGTTATTAAGTCGTCAGCTTGGTGTCGCGTGTTATTTCACCGCGACACGCTTTACGCTATTGAAAAAAATAAAAAAAATTGTGATTTTTCTCAATCTGAACGTCTTAATTTATTGTTAAAAGAGTTTCAAATCTGTCAACATTGACTAAAACTTGAGTCCCCGCGAAAGCCCCCTGTCAACAGCAAAGCATAACCTCACAGGACAAGACGATGGCATCTAGTAAGACACAGCCTGCTTGACAAAACCTTGACTGAGTTCCGAACAGATTTTGGGGCCAAGTGCGGTACAGCTACCCAAGCGTTCTCGTTTTCGTCTCGCTACAGTGAACTTTAAACAACACTGCACAAAGCTTCACATTCAGAATTCTCCAGGGAAATAGCGGTAGATATGATGATAGGCCCAAACTTTACAAGCAATCGGGCTTCAGTTGCACAAGATCGCCGTCTGCGAATCATTGCAGAAACTTGTTCAGCAACTTGCAAGATCTCTGGTGTGGAATGCGGAACTGAGACGTTGTTCCATGTTCTGTATACGGCAGCCTTAGCATTCCAGGCAAAGTTATTGTTTAATTGCTCACGGTAAGTTAACTTGCCATAACTGCATGCAACATGTGCCGAGCCCTGCGAAACAGCCCTACCTAGCTGCGGTCACAGTGAATTTGGTCAATGTTTACCAATGTTGTTCCAGTGTTATGTTGAGAGAGCATTGCAGACAACATAGCTGTCGAATCTGCCGTGCGAAATGTACGGTGAAATTTTTTCAACGAGCAACATTCAGGTAGGCGTGGAAAGCAAGTTTTTCAGTGTTCACAGAAATTGCGTAAGGCTATCAAAGCTTAGATAATAGGGTAATAAGACTGTACTAGTGTCCCGAGCCGTCATTGTAAATGACGGCATATTGGGTTCTTAATGACTGGTGCACGTGTGCGATAATTGACGGCAGTAAGTTAGCCCTTCAGGAAAACCCCCGCTGGCTTCCTCATTTTTCCTCTATCTAATACTG
>LQNS02000141.1:6375879-6401079 GCA_001587735.2 Parhyale hawaiensis | reverse complement strand
TACTGTGGTTTCTCTCGCGTACAGAATTGGCTATAATGGTGCTTATATATGTTGGTAAGGAATAGATATATTCTGTGAAGAGTACTGTGAAGTGAATATGAAGTGTAAATAAGGCTGCCTTCAAGAAAAAGAAGTTAAATTGAGTCGCCGAAATGGAACAAATTCGGCGCTATTGTTGTGAACGTTTCCACCAACATATACAGCAATTTTATATAGTTAATTGCTAAATTAGTATATATTATCTTCATTTATTTATATGCTAGGGATAAATTTTGCAATTTAAGACGATTTTTCTGGTGAAATTAGTTAAAATACTCCTAGGCTGTTCAGCCATAGATTCATCTATGATGACGTCACTTTTTGGTGCTAATTTTTCGTGAGTCCTCCCGTTACGCTCTTTGCTTCCTGACCTCGACTGAGTTCCGAACAGATGTTAGGGCCACGTGCGGCACAGCTACCCAAACGTTCTCGTTTTCGTCTCGCTACTGTAAACTTTAAACAACACTGTTCAAAGCTTCACATTCAGAATTGTCCAGGGAAATGGCGGTAGATATGATGGTCCGCCCAAACTTTGCAAGCAATCGGGCTTCAGTTGTACAAGATCGCCGTCTGCGAATCGTTGCAGAAACTTGTTCAGCAACTTGCAAGATCTCTGCTGGGGAATGCGGAACTGAGACTTTGTTCCGCGTTCTGCATGTGTACGGCAGCCTTAGCATTCCAGGCAAAGTTATTGTTTAATTGCCATAACTGCATGCAACATGTGCCGAGCCCTGCGAAACAGCCCTACCTAGCTGCGGTCACAGTGAAATTGATTAATCTTTACCAATGTTGTACCAGTGTTATGTTGATAGAGCATTGCAGACAACACAGCTGTCGAATCTGCCATGCGGAATATACGGTGAAATTTTTTGACAAGCAACATTCGAATAGGCGTGGAAAGCAAGTTTTTCAGTGTTCATAGAAATTGCGTTAGGCTATCAAAGATTAGATAATAGAGTAATAAGACTGTATGTAAAGTAAGAGTGTTTCACGTACAGTATATCATTACAAGATTGTATGTGAAGTAAGAGTGTTGCACTTACAGTATATCAATCCGGAATACTTGACGAAATTTTGCTTGCTCGTTAACGTTGCTCCTTACGAAAGCACAAAATACGAAACGTTCCGGTATCCTACAGCAAAGGCTTCGATGAACGCAGTTATAACCTAACGTTTTTCTAATCTTTCAAAAATATGCGTCTTTGCGAATTTAAATTCACTTAAAATTAAGTGGAGATATTTTACACTTGACCAATGACATTTTCTATAGCGTAAACGCCGCGGTACCAGCTGAGATTCCAAACAATTCTTTTGGACAGGGCAACGTTGCACAACCCGAAGCCGTACTCACAATGGCGTAATCGGAATCTTGTAACGGAGGTTCCGCCTTCCGAGGGCGGCAAAGGTATTGCACACCCACGACTAACTTTCAGTAATTGAAATTACGCAGTAGCTACGTATCAATCAAATACGAGAGAGATTAGGGTTAGCTGTTCTTGTTGGGTAGCTTCAAAGAGGGTGGAGCTGGAGCACAGGTGCCCTCGGTGCCCTCATGGAGTAAATAAGTTGAGGCGTTTCGATCTTGTAGCCATGTGCTGTTGGCCCCACAGTACCCACAGCAGCAGCAGCAGCAGCTTTGCTCGCTGGACTCAGGCCCCAGATGCCACAGGTTTGATGCCAACCCGGGTATGCTAGCACTGACTCAGTAGCGATAGGTATGCACAACTGCCGTGGGGACACTTATTTTTCTCAGAGACAGGGAAGGTAGAGAGGCACGGGTCACTGCAAACTTCTGTCGATGGCGCCATAGTTCTTGATGACCCATGGTTGGCTTCAGCCGTATTTATTCCTCTTGGGCCAGTTGGCCTGTATCTGCAGCACAAACTAGTGTGTGTGGGTTTCCTAGTTGTTTGTGCGGTCAAGTTGACTGTACCTTTACCCCGGTTCACGTTATCACCTAAGAGGGGATGCGCCTCAGTCGGACCATATGTCCTGAAGGGACCAAATAGGGTAGGGTTTGAGTGAAGTGCAGTGAGTTACACTGCACCCTTTCCTGGTGCATTTGGGAAAATTTTAGTAGCATCTCGGTGCTAGCGGTCAGTGCGGCATGCTAAATACCGTTGTAGGATAAATTTTCTAGGAAAGAGACCGTTCGGCAACAAGTAACTTTTGCTATAGCCCTTGAAAAGTGAATCTTGTAAATATATCTTTATAATATATGTTATATAAATATATATAAATACTGAAGAATACGATGAGAAGCACAATTAGAAATTTGGTTACCCACGACGCGCGTTTCGCCGTACCTCGGCTCATCAGGTGGGAGGGTCGAAGATGGTCGAATTTGGAGATGTTCAGATTTTNGACTGGTGCACGTGTGCGATAATTGACGGCAGTAAGTTAGCCCTTCAGGAAAACCCCCGCTGGCTTCCTCATTTTTCCTCTATCTAATACTGAAGAAAAAGATTCCAAGGTACTCAACTTTTTTTTTTCGCCTTATGAAATCTGAATTTTCTCCTATCTTATTAGTTGTATTTTTCCCCTATGTAATACTGAAGAAAAAGATTGCAAGGTACCCCACTTTTTTTTCGCCGAAAAACAATTGCAAGGTACCCCACTTTTTTTTTACATTTTCAAATCTGAATTTTCTCCTATGTTATTCCCATAGAGCGTGACAGGAAAGATATAAATATATAAATAAATAAAATAAAAACACGACGTGAATTATTATATAGTAGATGTGAAGTAAGAGTGTTGCTCGTACAGTATATCAATCTGGAATACTTTCACACTGCATTTGATCATGTCCACTGCATGGAGTTGGATCACCGCCGTCGCCGCCCTCATGGAGTAAATAAGTTGAGGCGCTTCGATCTTGCAGTCGTGTGCTGCTGGCCCAACAGTGCCCATAGCAGCAGCAGCAGCAGCTTTGCTCGCTGGACTCAGGTCCAAGATGCCACAGGTTCGATGCCAACCTAGGTATGCTATCACTGACTCAGTAGTGATATGTATGCACAGCTGCCGTGGGGACACTTACTTTTCTCAGAGACAGGGAAGGTAAAGGGGAACGGGTCACTGCAACCTTCTGTCGATGGCGCCATAGTTCGTGATGACCCATGGTCGGCTGCAGCCGTACTTAATCCTCTTGGGCCAGTTAGCCTGTATCTGCAGCAGAAACTGGTGTGGGTGGGTTTCCCAGTTGTTTGTGCGGTCAAGGTGACTGTACCTTTACCAAGGTCCACGTTACCACCTAAGAGGGGACGCGCCTCTGTCAGACCATATGTCCTGAAGGCACCAAATAGGGTAAGGTTTGAGTGAAGTGCAGTGAGTTACACTGCACCCTTTCCTGGTGCATTCGGGAGAATTTTAGTAGCATCTCGGTGCTGGCGGTCAGTGCGGCATGCTAAATACCGTTGTGGGATAAATTTTCTAGGAAAGAGACCGTTCGGCAACAAGTAACGTTTGCTATAGCCCTTGAGAGGTGAATCTTGTAAATATATATATATATATATTATATAAATATATATAATAATAAATATAATTTAAGTTAGTTTCAGTGGACGTACTTAGTGGAGCAATTTCTAATTTTCAGCTTCCCCGGCCTGCAGCCTTTTCTGAGAGCTTAACTGAAATTACAGATCACTTTGATGTCTGTCTGCAGCAAATGAAGTTTAGGATTTAGCCTGTATTATTATGTGACCCGGACGATAGTCAATGAAGCTTTATATTTTCTCTTGAAAACTCAGTCAGGCTTTCACATCACTTTGTAGTTACGGCTTGGGCTAGAATGCGAGGCCCTTGAGCAACCTGCATATTTTTTTCTGGAGAGAATTCCTTTTTCTGTGAATGGCGGCACTCATTCTTATTCACCCTCAATCAAGGAAAGTTACTGAAGCTCTAGACACTTTGGCTTTACAACAGCCTCCCAACTTTGGGTGCCTCTGCCTCCACCCGCACTGGCACTTTTGGATCTCAAATGGAGTTGGAGACGCCGCTCGATGGCCAAGTCTGGAGCTGCGCCCGCTCGCTCATCATTAGCAAGACAATACACGGCTGAGGTGCCCGCCAGATTACGCGCCTTACTTAAGCTAATGCAAGTGCAGCACCTGAAGTGATGGAGGAGAGCCGATGATGGGGCTGAAGCCCTTGAGTTTGCTTTTGCTGCTGCGCTTGAAAGTGCTTCAGTTTCGATTGTCTGCAGTGGAACTAAGGAACGAGCCTTTGATGTAGAAGTGCTTCAGCAGCCTCTACTGCAAGAGCGGGATCTCTATTTACATTCTGAAGTATTTAGGACTTCAGAAATTACTGTAGTATGTGCTGGAGTTCCACACAGTCATGCACAAAATAGTTCGTGTCACACTTCCTGTTCCAGACACACGGCTGCTGGCAAGGCTACTCGTTCTATTTACAGTGCAACTTCTAGAATAAACTTCCTGTCCCAGAAACCGCTATTCGAGGTCCTGGCATTCTAAGAGTGTTTACATCATCCAGCGGCTCGCGCTGGCTGCTCCGGAAACCCTACAGCGCTGTGTATCATGACAAGAGAAGCAGTCCAAGGCTTCCCAAAGGAGGGGCGTGGCAGCCACAAGCATTATGCCCGCTACGTGAGAATATCGTCCTGCTCACAAAAAAAAATATTCTTTATGGCTGCAGAAATTCACTGGAAGACAATGAGGTCAGGGTACGGCCGGCCGGGCTGCATCCCCAGCTGGCCCAGTGCGGAACAGGAACACTTTTTATTGCTTGGGTATCATGCAATATTGCGGCTGTGGGGATACAAATTATTCAGTACATAAGCTATGCTGCGGCTGATATTAGACAAGAAAGATTACAGGGATGAGTTTTGGCTGTGTCAATGATTCAGCAATCGCAGTTTTCCTTATGCACCAGTTTTAATTTTTTCATACTCTACTTCCATCCACTGCTCTCTCCAGTATGTATGAGTTATTGCAGAGCTAAGACCTGTCTAAAATTTGATCGAATGATCCTTTATTAGGCGGTTAAAAGCTAATGCTGTTTGTTCTTCCATCCGATAGCAAAATAAGTATTACACAGCGCGGATGAAGTACGCACTCGAGCGTTGGTTAAGTTGGCTAAACTATTGTTTATTTTTCACCATTTAACAGTTAACTGAGTGCATACTGCATATGAAGTGCAAAAAAATAAAGATTTCTGTGCAGCTTTAGTTCCACCGGAGAAGGTACTATTGCAGGTAACTTATGAAATTACAACGACAATATTGAGCTTTTCATCATACTTCCTTCTCCATGACCGCTTAGTTGCTGTGCCGTAATGAATTATTGAAGAAATACTAATAGTTCATACTTTATGAAGCTTTGGCGCGATGCAAGAACATTTTTACAGCTACTTCTTCCTTCACTTTACATGTGACCGTAAGACTTCACATACCATACCTCGTTGCCATAATATGAACTCCTTTGAACTTGGAAACACGTACTGCTTCTCTATTTCCACCGTCATCTTCCGCGTCAGTGGTGCTAATCTTGCCCTTTAAAATGCCCTTACTTTAGAGTTTCCTTAGCTTTTGATGTCTTCCTCGATCGTAATCAAATCATTTTTACGTTGGCCATAAAATGGCAAGCTCGTGCAATATTAACTGAGGCAGGGCGCTGTCCGCACGACCCAGAGGGAACTCCTGGACCAAGTGCTTCGAATATCTTCTGCCTGCCTTGACTTCCTCACGTGACGCAACTTGGGACCTTTATATATTACTTCCCCTCGGCTGGCATTGCTCTCGTCCATCGGTAACGTTGCATAGTGCTGGTGCAGCAGCGTGCATATTTACTTTTGCTGAAGTTGAGTAATTTGTAACTGTAGATGTTGGTCCTTGGTATGGGCCACATTACGAGGACACGCCGGTAGCTGCCATCATGAAAATAACTTATGTATTTATTGCATGTCTAGTAAACCTAACTAACAATGGGTAAGAAGTATTCTACTGGTTTGCAATGTTGAATATACCGAGGATGTTTATTCATTGCGTCGAGCATCAATCACTGTATTCTGCCACAATATATTTGGGCCTCACTACCCCAAGGGTTCCTAGTGCCTCTTCCGCAGGGGATATTGCAGTTTGCCGCCGTTCCTGCGGACAAGGTTACTGTTGTGAAGTTAGGTACGCTCTCAATACTTCCCCTTCTGTTTCGGGAGGTGTGCTGCTGATCGAGGTGGCCGACCTATTCCTGCTAGACTTCTACCTGCTTGTATTTCGTTTCCATCCCCTGTTCGACGTAGCTGAACGAAAGCGTTCAGCCGTGCCCGGGGGTTGAAGATGCATAACTTGTGCCTCTTTCCTGTCAGTAGCGCACTGACGACTTAGATTCTGAGACCTACTGGCAGAAAAGCCGAGACAAAAATCACTGATAATCTGATACGAGGCGTACTTCGCGCCCTAGCGGCGCACGACCCTGTGTTAAACCACAGGAATAGTTCGCCGCGGTATAGACATTGTGTCCCTGATGCGCTAGTAAAATTTTTCACTGCTACTACAATCACTGTATTAATAAAATCTTTACGAACTAATGCAATACGATGGGCTGACACATTCTTTGACTGATCAAAAGCTTGCGTCTAAATACTTCCGTCACAGAGACTCTTCAGAGTATTATCGCTACCCCTACAATTTGTTCTTGATCTTCACATCACAGTAACAGACCCTCGCTCGTGCGACGGGGGCTGTCTTCCATGGCAATATATGGCCATCACAAGAACCCAAAGCGACCTTACAAGGATCACGTGCCAGATTTAACAGAAAGTGCAATAGTAAAGGAGATTTCCATTCTAAATGACCAACATACATAACAGCAATACGAAAATATACGCTTTCGGTGGATAAAGGACGTATAGGCACTAGCAAATTGAAATCTTAGTTTTTCATCGTGTTGCGCCTTAAATCTTATGCAACTTTGTAACAGAAGGCACGTTTGTTGGACTCTGAAAGTAAGCTTTTGAGGCTTCAATACTCAGCTTGAGACAAAAGCTTTACATTTACTTCTCCAAATCGTGTTGCAGCTGCTAAAGCAACACAATGACGTTGGGCCTCCTGAAAACTCTATTTTATGGAGGAGTATTGAGTTCTGAAAGTCTCAGGGGCAATTGAATAAAGGTCAATACTTAAATTTCAATTCATTGGGTCGAAGGCGGTGCACCCACCTCAAGTTTCGAGCAACTCAAGCATCGAAAGCTTAATTTCATGTCCCAAATCAGAAAGAAATGTACTGTATTTCAGACTGGCATTCGCTTCTACTGCTCAGCGAGCAGTGCTCGCCGAGCACGCCCTTAGCAAGACAAAAGGACAATACACTCCTCCAATATGGTACAGACATTAGCACCAGAGTATGTCAATAGTAACTGTCACGTCCGCGTTACTGAAATGACCATTAATATTTCAAGCGTTTTCTCTGTCTTTTGTCAATGTACTGTTAACGAACGAATCATTCTTGCATTTACGTTGCAAATATTTGAAACTTCATATTGAAAGGGGTGGCTTGATGACAGATGCTATTTTTCCCAAAGCATATATACGCAATCAATGTCAGTTTTATCCGTTAATGTATGTACTTATTAAGGATGATATAACGCTACAAAATATCATCTAATATGATCCTTGGTTTATATCCTCGCTACAACCATCTCATATGTAACTTCAGCAGCCTCGGCACGTGGATGAGAGGAAGAAGGGGTAGAAATACTCGCTAATTAGCTAACTTTAATTACTGAGGGACAACATGGCATTGAGGCATGCAAGTTTACTTACTAATTAGTTATGCTAGAAAAATTTTTGCCAATTAGCTGTCTATGTTTGAAGCAGAAGAAATTAGAATACAGAGTAACGAGGGTCATTTATCTCAAAAAGAAAGCAAAGTTCGGTAATGAAGAACTTCACTGAAGACAAATGAAAAGTAACTAAACTATGTGTTAAAAATAGTCAGAATATCGGGCTGCCAGAGAAATAATGTTACGTAATTAATTCTTCGGTAAATATTGCGTGTACAGTCAGCTGAACGCATTCGGTAGCCGCGTTCTTCATGAAGACTAAAGACGTTTTCGATTGGGACACACAGTCAAGTTTCTTAGCGCAAATCCTGCGGAAGTCAATTCTGCCCGTTCTTTTCGCCACTTTCACCTGAGTGTAAAACGTCAAGCGGAACCGGCTTGGGCGGAGAACTCAGTTCTGATCAGTGGTAGTTTGAGTTTCTTAAGCGTAATGCGCATGACTTTACCCAAATGTAAACAACAATGGCGGCGTGTGAACCAACTTTTTTCTTTTCGGTGAAGTAATATCAAAACAAAGGAAATAATTTTTCTATTGTAATGTCCTAAAACAACTATTGAAAAAAATTAGAAGTTCATTTTCTATGAAAGCCACAAAATAATAGAAGAAAACCTTTTCAAGGCTAACTTAAGTACCGGTATATTGCTCTGGGGCGTGTTGCAGTTAGGCCTTCGGTGTGACCAGGGAGTGTGTCGCAATCACGCCAAAACCGGGCTACCGCAACCTGATGAAAGGTTTCCGTAACCCGAAAAGTGGTAATGAGAGCTCCATCTAGCGACGAGCAGTGTAAGCTTGAAACTTTGTCAACATACATTCCAAGTAACTGTTGTGATTTACTTTTCTATTGTTCAGAGTTTATTTATTGCGTATTTGAATGAATGTAGTGCTCCTTTTATTCAAAATACACGTTTGTGCTCGGTGACCTACATCGTCGCAGCTCTTTTCGCAGTCGTCATTTGAGCTATGATTGCGACGCGGGCTGCGACTGGCTGGGTCACCGGTGTAGCACCGGTTGCCCAGCAATACTGATTGCGCCACACCCCAGGCTGTGCTACACCGGCCTCCAATGCAACACAGGTTGGGTAACACCGTGTGACACTAATGACAATCCTAAAAAAATTGTAGGGTTATGAGCTGGGTAACACTGCCTTTGTTTACAAACACTGACTTTAATACTGAAAAAAAAGTATTACAAAGTACAAACTCTAGGACAGCCATATGTTGCTGAATTCTAACATTTGAAGCACTTTTTTTGTAGTTTACTTACTTTTTTATCCTAAAATAAAGCGAAAATAAATCTCCGCCGAAAGGTATATTTTCAAGCTTGTCGAAAATTCGGCAACACTTTCTTTGGGCACCGAGATCGCTCGTCGCATACATTGCTACTCGGGTAACACTGTCAGGGTAACACCGGCGTCTGATTGCAACACGCCTCTGGTGTCATGTTACACTCATTGCTTCCTGACTCCTACCATGAAAATGATAAAAATATACCAGTCGCTCGCGCAGACCAGTGTGGTGTTCTGTTTAGCTAGTATCATCACTGTTGTGTCCAACACATCATAAATAACTAGCGAAAAATTAACAGACCCTGCTCCATATTTCTACTCTAACCTATCTTAAGCAACGACATTGTTGCATCGTAAGAATAAAAATCCATTATATTTACTTCCAAGTATGCTTAACTTTTAAATGTTAGGAACGTAGGACAAATTTTACTTGTGACGTCACAGTTTAGGTTATTATGCCATTACCTTATAATGCCAGTACAGTGAAGAATGTTTCAAGCACGGGCCTATTTTCAAGCAGCACTGGAACTGCCATGTCAAGTATGAGTTTCAAAACAAAAAGCTCTTGACCTTCTTATCATTCCTAATGGTTGAGTGCGGGGGTATGCAGTAGGTACGGCGGACCGCTACCGTTTTATATAGAATTTATACAGGTACAAACAGCACGTGTATTGATGAGGCCAATCGATGCTAGCAGAGGCTGCCTTCGGAGACGCTCAGTAGCCGCAGCCAATCACGCGATATTGGAAGAAATAACCTTGGCACAGTGAACAAATTGTTCTTATATGTTTGCAAGCTAGGGCTGTAATTTAGCGGGCGAGATAAATTTCCTGTAAATTCGACTCGCACACCTCGCTGGTTGTAAGCCAGTACGATTAACTTCAAAATATTCAAAATTTTCAGCTATAGCTCTTGATTTGAAACGTTAGATTGAGATTTACATATGAATTGTAACGAAATTAATTAAGCTAATGTTGACCGCAAAATCTGTCTTTATATACGTAATCGGTTTCTCCTAACAATTTGAAACAGTATCCAAAGGGAAGCATCAAATGTTTAGAGTCGAAGTTCAGTACGGCTTAACGCCTATACGGTTACAGCATCTCGATCGAAGAAGGATCTCAAAGACGCCTGTTGTTTCACAGATGCAGCTTGCAGGGAGAAATATTCCTACGGATACACAGTTCCTCCAGACCAGTACATTTTTTTGCAATCTCTTTACAGAACTAGAGGACGGCTTCTGCGATAGAATTAGTTAGTGTATGTAGCCATTCCGTAATTAAATAAGAATAATGGCAACTATCCTAGTAAGATTATATGTGCAGCACCACTATAATTTACGAGCCAAGAGCTAATCACGAGTGCATTTCATGCTGTATGGAAAAAGGCGCCTATTGCCGATGCTAAATTACTGGAACGTCGTTAGAAAACGCATAATGTTTTACTGCATGTAAATTATTTTACATAGCTTACTTATGACCTGACTCTGATATTGCTAGTGCCCGTAAAATTTAAAATTCTAGCAGAAGTTTGGCTATTGTAAGCGTTTAGTTCTAGGGACGGCCAAAGTATCTCCCAGAGAAGTAGTGCACAAGTCGAGTAACAATTAATGTATTTCTAACGCCACAAACGTACGTTTCATCTTACATCGGGACCACAATGTATATATATGATCGCTCGGTCAACTCCCAAAACAGACGTTTATGTTGCGCGTTGACTCAATTACACAGTGAACTTCAGCGTCCAAGATAATATGTACTTCTGAGAAGTACCCAAGCTGAACGTCCACTCGTCAGCTGTATGCGGCAGAGGGCGTGGGGGTGGGGGAGGGACCTCACCATACGCCTGACGAGTATGGACTGGTATTTCCGGTAAGGCGTCTTTCTAGCAGAACGATCAAAATTAGGCGGGATGTCTGTAGTCTCGTAAGTTGCAGCGGTTGCAGCCATGCAAATCCATTCATCAGTAGACGTACGAGGAATGAATAAAAAGTACTGGGGCTCACACAGATACTTGGGAGAAAAATAACTAGAAAGTTCTCCTCATTCGCTCGTATGTGTTTGTTGGTTATTAAAGTAAAGGACATGATGAATTTCTAGAGATTGAAAGAAGTGCGTACCGGGTAGTAGTCAAGCATATTTACCAGAAAGTCAAGTAACTATTTACATTCTATAAATGTATGATGCAGATATTAGGAGAGGGTAGCCCTGCGTTGAGCGCTGGGTTGCCCAATTCAAGCGTGTCAACATTTTAAACTTGAGACCCCTTGCGCGAAAGCGTGAAAAACATCCCTAACAATATTCTTGGCTAAAAGGGTGCCGTCTTACTGTTTGTTCCACTTTCTAGGGCGGCCAAGAACAGTGCTGAGGGCGACTTCCACGCGTATGTTAGGGTCAGTCTCATCTTCTCTTCGATATCCACACTAATGATGAGTTGATATCAATAATTAACAATGGCAAAACATGGCTACCCCTCATTAGTTCCTGACTCCTGGGTTGCGAACAACTCAAAAAATGCTGACATAAGGAAGTAAGTCAGTCAAGGATAATATGTATATTTGAAAAATTTGTAATTTGATTCTGGAATCTTGAATGTCTCAACATGAAGCGTTCCGCGTACTGACAAAAAGCATTCTCATTGTTGGGTAGCTTACACTGGCTGCTTAACAGCTCAAAGACGATCGAGTAGTTCACACTGACAACTAGAAATGAAAACCTCAGAATAGCTTACTCTGACAACTAAAAGATCTAGTACACTCGAATAGCTTACATTAACCGCTAAAATCTGCATAATATTTAAGTCACCAGTCCTAGAGCAGGGCAACTACCTTGCATAGTCACGTGCCCCTCCCAAGTTCAGAAGAAGCACGGCGGCAGGAGAGCTGTTAATAAGACGATCAGGCGAGATGAGGATACTTTATATGCTAACGCCGCCCAGCCTTCCTACGCTCTAATTTAGAGCACCGAACCAGAGCGGTTTCTTCCGTCCATGGAGGCTCTCTGGCTCCTCGGAAATGAAGCGCATCTCGCTAAGCAACAGGAGCTTTGGTGTACCTGGGGTCTTGGGATCAGACCAGCATTCAGTGGTCTCGTTGTGTTCCGTATTTAGCGTGAGTGATAAGCGTTACTGTGCTTTGTGCCCTACTGGTACTCTCGCTGATTGTGTTATATTTGAGTGCTTCGATAAAAGTCAGCTAGAGTTAGCGTTAGTGGTCGATAGAATGCCCTTCAGTGCCGATGTTCCACTCACCGGACGGCAGAGTCAGAATCAGTGGGCCACGCAATGTCAGGTCATTGTCAGCGGGCTTAATATTATTTAGCAAATGTGTCAGGGGTCCACAGAATGTCAGTCAGGGCCAGCGTGCAGGGAAGCATGAGGCAAAATCAACATCAGTGGGTCACTGGATGCCAGTCAGTGGCATGCCCCCGCTGACCATGAGACCACATTCACAAAGTCACGCATACTCACGCCATTGATTCACTCAGGCTTTGCTTCATTCAATTTTTGATGCCTTTGCGTGTTTCTGGTGAGCGCAACGACAGCAAGTCACGCGAGGCTGCAGCTGCCGCACCTACGCGACGCGCTGCATTTACGGCGATAAATTTGTTTGATGAAGACCATTACGGGGACAGTGTACGGGCTATGCCGAGCTCTGAGTTTTCTGGACATGGAGCGCCTGCTCGTAATAGGAAGGTCTACGACCTGTTGAGGGGCTACGACTTGTAGTTTGCCAACAGGGAACTGCGACCTGTACTGCTGCTGACAAGGGTCTATGACTTGTACCCTGATGACAAAGAGCTATTACTTGTAGACTAAAAACAGCAGGCGACAACTTGTACTTCGCCAACAGGGAGCTATGACCTGCACTTTATTGAATGGGACTTCGACTTGTATTATTCCAACAGTGGACTATGGCCTGTACTGTGCCAATGGGAACTGCGACCTCTAGATCTATTCGGCTAAAGAAGGGATGCAACGTATACTCTTTAAATAGGGGCTATGCCCAGTACTCTGACCATACGGGCTGAGAATTGTGTACTCTACCAGTAGGGGACTACAAACCGTACAGTGTCATTTGAGAAAGCTACCACTACCCACGGTGATGACCCATCATGCCATCAGAAGTTTGATTCGTGGCACGCAGAGCAGCACAAAGTTCTGTGTTCGTAAGTTCTTCTCACGTCTCAGCTTATTTTGCAACAATAGCTGTAAATTTTGCTCGTTCCCGCTATTTTAGTATGAGTGCAGATTAGAGTAATAAATGGTGTTACGTAAATTTTTTCAGGCATCGATGCCGAAGAGTCTGACCATGCTTTAAATAGCCGTCTTGCCTGACACAGATTTTGTGGTATTAGGACAGAACTTACGGTAATAAGGGTTTCATTTAACATTGTTTCTCTCTCATTAATAAGAATATTTTAACTTCAGTTAGAGCAGCTTCGGTTCCTTGTAACACTTTGTTCTTTTATAGCTAAATATTGAGTTTGATGTATCATGGATTACAGTAGAAAAGACAGGAACGGGTTGCGAATCGAGGGTGAAACTCCTGCTATGACCAGGGAACTTTCTTATTCCTTGAGTTTTGTGGAAACACCGAACTGGCTTCTCTTGT
This sequence comes from Parhyale hawaiensis, assembly GCA_001587735.2. Classification (NCBI taxonomy): domain Eukaryota; kingdom Metazoa; phylum Arthropoda; class Malacostraca; order Amphipoda; family Hyalidae; genus Parhyale; species Parhyale hawaiensis. Next base: position 6,387,344 of record LQNS02000141.1, on the reverse strand, counting down.
GGTGGTGGGAGTGTTTCGGTTACGATGTTTTACGGTGGTTACGGTGTTTTACTGAAAGAGAGAACCTGCAGTTGATTCCGCCTGATAAGACCACGATTATTACGACCAGCTGTCCAATGCAAAGTATTCATCCAGAACGAAATCAAACGCTATGTATTACAACAGCGTATATAGCTTCGTTTAAACAGAACAATTTATCAGAATTAATTTGTTAATAGATAATCAAGGTATAAAGCGCTAAAATATTGTCGATTCCAAATTGTATTAATGCATATCAGAGGCATTCATTAGTTACTTAATCCAGTTTAAATTGTCTAATTTTCGACAATGTTACTCCTAAGGCCCTTTTACAAGGGGGGACAAAGTTCATCGAACACTGCACACTAACCTGAGGAAAGAGCTCGCTAAATATTTAGGCACTAGTACACCAGCTGACAATATTCAGCTTAATTTGATGTTCTACGTAACATACTTATGATTTGAATTTGTTCATGCAGTGAACAAGACCTGTGGCTCTTCCCGTGTCAAAGCAATTAGTACTATTTTAACTAACGAGTGTTTTAAAGTTTTAGCACCTAGTTGTGAAACTGTTGGCCAGATAATGTTTGTTGTTCAGGAGGCAAAGTTCACGCAGTACACAAACTGCCGGCAGCAGCGATTGGATGCCACAAAGCGGGTAAAATGAGCAGCCCGGAGGGTAAAATCCATTGCTTGCAAAGCGATGTTCGTCGTCGTAATGGGACCTTTATCGTCAGCAGGCGGTGTTAATATCGCCTCTAAATCACAAAGTCATCCAGGCTTCGAAGTAAGGGCTGGCTGTCTGTTTAGCGTATGTTGTCAGTTAGTGTCATTTGTTAACTTATATAACCTTAAGTGTAAACAAGAGGAAAAAAGCTAACATCAGCGAAGAAAGTGTACTCATGAACCAACATATTACTGCCTGAAGAGATCAAATGCCGGCGGTTTTGGAGCTATTGCTTCCCCTGTGCTGCAACTCGCCTTGGATGAACTTCAAGTAAAAGTTTAGTGGACGCTCATGCGTAATAACATTTTTTTCCGGCATTAAATTAAGTGCAAGGATGAAATTCGCTCAAAATTAGGATAAGGAAATGGGCTTTCACTGTACACATCAGGTAAGAAAAATCTGATAACTCCTTATGCAAATGGTGATTGGTAATGGTACATGCCTACAATCTATCTAACATGTGCAGTCAAGAGCCAAACAATGGGTCCAAATGTATTGTAGGTTGTGATGTTAATACTATTACCTTATCTTTGTATCTCAGTTAATTCTAGTAATAAGCTATGCCTCGTGCACTTGTACCATTTCTCAACCTGTGCCTAATAAAGTGTATGTTTTTATATTTAATTTTAATAGAACAGACGTCCCTCACGTCGTTAGCTCTACTTTGTAAGACTAGCAAGTTATGGCCATGAGGTGAACGGATTATGCAGGATCTATTGTACCCGAGTTGAAGTGAAAACAGCTGGGCATTATAATGCCGGAAACGCACATGCATTTCTACGCCCAACTGGTTGCTAGGATGAGCAGCTCCCGGGCCGTTTCGATACATACTTAAAATCAGTAGCATAGATACCGTGGCATAAATGACGTCCGAGTCTCGCATCCTTACACAAGTTGTCTGTGTAAATGGCTAGTGTGTCTCCGGCATAAGATGTGCGTTATCGAGAAGTTTTACAAAGTAATTTTTTATGTAGTGCTGTAAGTAAGAGCAGAACCGACATGAGCCGTGATCTGCAGAAATGGATCCCAGTTATCTATACATAGATTCCATTAGAAATGCTCACAAATTCGTGTAGGCTTTGTTTGCATGTAGCAGGTGATTAGTAGATCCCGTATTTATTGCAGTTTCCGGCGTTAGTGCATTAACTGCAATGAGAGCTATAAATGCAATATATTAGGTCGTGTTCACCTGTCCCTCATTGCAACGCGTTCACTCAAACTGATGGACGGGGCGCGTTGACTTGAGAGAAGCAGTTGCAGCAAACGCGGTAGACTGATGAATGAAACATGTCCTTTTTTGAACGCGTTGAATCATCCAATTTCAGCAAACAGAACTTATAAATCCTAAATTTACCCTCTGCAGCGTTCACAGATTATGGACAAGTCGACAAATTTTTTTAGCTTCACTTTCAAGATCACAATCACTGTACAGTGTACAGTACTCCTGTTTAAGACAAGAAAACTAGAAAACCGGAAAATGTCATAAGAACACGGACGCTGTCTTTGATTAAGTAGTCCAACTGATTGCTCTGTGCTGAGTTCTCTTCTGTCGGTTTATCAGACTATAACAATTTTTAAAATAAGCTATTCCAATCAAAATTAGTCTATGATATTATGGGATACGAATGTGTCTTCAAACCGACGCGAAATGTAAGAGAAAATGTAAAGAAACGATATCATAACTGAACGCGCAGCGTCATTCATATGAATGAAGCACACTTCTACGTGTGGACAGAGACAAAAAAAAAGTTGATGCACAGCTTGTGTTCGGTTTCGTGATTGAATGCGTTACGATGAGGAACATGTGAACCCATGTCACTTATTATCACTGCCAGGTTTCACAAGACTTCAAATTTGAAACGCCATGGCAATTGATTCCATTATCAATTATTGTACTATGTATTTGTTGGAATAAAAATATAATTGAGTTGCAAAATATCCAAATCAGACAACTAAATTTCTATAGCCTTTTATGTTCGGGGATACATCATGCTGCCTATACCCGCAGCACGAACCAGTGCATGTGGGTTTCCCAGGTGAGGGTGTGGTCTAAGTTGACTTTACCTCTACTTTACAGGTAAAGCGGGATATTTGCAAGAATCATTTTTCCCATTGGGAAGAAGTGCCAATTAGCACAAGCGCAATGTATACCTAGTGATAATTGGTATGTATAACTGAAATAGGTGTCCGTTGATCCACTGACATGCTATTCCCGTTTGCTATCTGACTTTTTTTTGTCTTTTCACTGTTTTTCGCTGCATTTGCCTTTTCTTTGTTTACTATTTCTTCCACTCTTATTGCTTAGGTGCAATCAGTGCAATTTTTAGGTGCAATATGAGCAAATTTTAGGTGCAATGAGAGCAATTCTTAGGAGCTATAACTGCAATATTGTAAGCGCAATAAATCCGCGCTCTAGTTTTCGTGCATGAGACCCAGCGTACTCACTACAAAGTCAATAGTTAAATTTGAAGTTGGTAACCCGACATTAAATATGTAGTACACACGGTGTTGGTTAGGTGTATTATTACTTTTACAGGGAAAATTTATTTGCTGAACGGTATAAAAGAGGCCAATTCTTCATCAATTTTTAATTCTAAAGCTCAGTGCAGACGAGAAGCAAAAATTGTAGAGAGTGGCATTTCGCCAATAAATGCTCTATGAGTCTCGGTGAAAAAGTTGCCTGAGGAGCGAATTCAGTCGGATAAATCTAGGCCAGTCTATTTCACATTATTAATCCAAAGCAACTTACAGTCCAGTTTTCCCTCTTATCACCACTACGGTATGTAACGCCTCAGTTTTTTCAAAGCTTTACTTTAAGGGGTAAAATAAGCTGTGACGGTTGCAGCTGAAATGTCAAGAGTATGAAATGAATTTGTCTCGAGGTTACAACGGTGATAGCCAGCAGAAAACGTGCATGTCAAGGTATAAAGTTTTTGTTTACAAAAAAGATGATACAAAACATGCAGTCGTTGAGAACTATGCACGGCACAGTGAATGAAAAACCGGCATGCAAATAAGCGGTAAGATTTATTAAATTAATATATATTATTTCTATTCAATGCAACTTGTTACAATTTTACAGTAGAATACTGCAACTGCATGCAAGCAACGTTCGTCACTACGTGTGTATCGACATGTTGCAGTAAGCTGGATCCCGTCGAAACCAACAGAGGTGTCGCTGGTGTGCGCACGCCTTAAGCATGGAATACGTCTGACGTACTTTTCAGGGTCATCAAGGATTCTGAATTTTGCTTCCTTCTTACAGTAAAGCTTTCTTTGCTTTAAGATCATGATGCATAAGTTGAGTAACTTGAAAAGGAAAAGCGACACAGTCATGTTAGTCAAAACCGAACGATGAAGAAGAATGAAGAAAAGAGGCCTGGCGCAATTATATCCTGCAGTTGTTGCATGACTATACGCAGGCAGGCAGGCAGTTAGTTGCAGAATTTTAACCCAGCGACCCCCAACTGATGTCGGGCAAACCAAAACAAAGTTGGAATCCAGACGATTTGAGAGTAGTTTGATTAATTTGTAACATTGTTTCTTATGAATGTTGCACAAGCACAGCCCATAACATTATGCTCGATAGCTTTTGATGAAACTAGCTGCTTCGTCTCAGATTTTGCGCTATGACGGGGAATCTATATTAGAGATGGAGATGGTGCAAGTGGAAAACAGTTTCAGTTTATGTTTCTATATTTAATAGCTTATCCCTCTGCAGCTTTATAAGCCATCTGACACATAAAAAAAGATGTTCATGCCGCATTTAGAGGAAATTCAGCAAAACAAATTTCAAAGACCAGCTCTTGTCATGGCCGGCCCACGCTGAAGTTCCAAATGCCACAAGAATATCAGGTGCGTGACGTGAGAGCTCCCGAGCAAAGCTTAAGCTTTGGTTGATGCGAGAGCCACCCAGGTGTGACGTTACCACATTGTGGTCTAAATATAGTTGGTCTGCCTGTCATGTTCTATGACCACCATTTATTTCCGTTGCTCAGGTTTGTCTGGTTTTAGGTAGCGGTTTGCAACTGCATGTGTAGACTGAGACATACCTCACCTCTATTGGCTCAGATGGTTGTTGGACAAGATCCAGGTGGTGCTATGGCGGGTGGCACGCCATGCAATCGCAAGATCTTCTTAAGAGCGTACATTAGGCTCCCACTTCGTACTGATTGGTATTCAAGATACCTCGGGGAAGTACTTAAAGTTGAACTACATGCAAGCTGTACAGGGTCTTTTCGGTTTCGTGGCATGCAAGAATTTCTTGCGGTAAATCCAAACGTAACACAGTGTTTCGTGCTGATTACGAATATTACATTTATTTTGCAGAGAAATGAAAGGACCGTGCAAAAAATATATCTAAAGCATTAGGTTTGGTCTGAAGCATTTGGTTAGGTTTGGTTTACAAAATATTTGAAAAAACAACACTGCAAGTTGTAACTGACGAACGCGTCGTTCGTCGTAAGATAATTTTTCTGCAAAATAAATGTTATGTTCGTTATCATCAGTAAATACTTTATTACTGATAAAATTTTGGCATGCCACGAAACCGAAAAGATATACAGCTGATCGTCCAATCATAAGTTGAACGTGCGATTGTATAGGGTGCATGTGGAGTGGCTCCGACATTATACACGCTTCCCGGTCAGAGTAAGGGTGTTGCCGCACTCCCGGGCCAGTGAGAACCACATAGGCGAGTTATTTCCGCAGTAAACGTAACGGTCTTCAGCCTAATTAGAGATAGAAGTAATAATAAAAAATCTGCAAGTCCCTCACATATGAGTGCTGTTGTAATATGATCTATGGCGGAGCAGGATCATTCGATATAATGTATAGAACACACAATTCTTGTTGTTGCGTTTTATTATTGTTATTAAATTACACTAGACTGGCGACGGGGAAACGGAGAAACTCCATGAGGTTAGCAAACCCCCACGGAACAAGCTTAGCGAGCGAAGAAAAAAAAAAAAAAATAGAGAAGAAACAAGATCACAGAATAGATCTATGTACAGATTGCTTAAAGCTGCCAATACCCGCACCAGCAGAGGCAGAGCCACCAAGACCATTCCAGACATCCATACACCATGGCAAAAACGAACGAGAATACTGGCTCGTATGGCATCGTAACGGCTCCAAAGCAAACTCATGACGAGCACCAGCACGCCGAGTATACCTCACCCGAACAAATGGCTCCGGAAGAAAATAAGACATTGGATGACTAGGGTAATTATATAATTTATACAGAAAGCAGACCCCACCAACTCTGCGACGATGCGCCAGATAACAAGTCACAACACCACCCAGCATGAACTCACAACGATGAATCACTTTATCAAGCAAACACAGATGACAATAATTGGCAGTAGAACCCCACACTACAGAGCAGTATTCCAGAAGAGGGAGGATATAGAAATTAAAGCAGCGAGGTGTGAACTCTACCGAGCCAAACACCATCCAAGCGCGTCTCATAAGACCAATTTCCTGCGATGCCCGTGAGGCAACCGAACGAATGTGTAGCTCAAACGTCAACTTTGGATCAAAATTGACACAAAGATTACCAATTCATTAACCACAGGAAGTGACACACCATCCAGGATGAGTGCAGGGAAAGGAGGTCTCACTGTACGTGACCTAGATACGAGCATGGTCTTAGTCTTGCCTGCATATAGCTTCATCCCCCACCTAGAACACCAGGAATCAATCACTTCCAAATCACACTGAATAGATTCTGAAATATCCAACTTATCACTAGGCTTATGGCATAAAGCCAGCAAAGAACCATCATCAGCGTAACCAACAAGTACATTATTAAGAAGATCAAACAGGTCCGCTGTATATACGATAAACAATGAAGGGCCCAGAACACTACTCTGTGGGACACCAGAAACCACGTCCAAAAACTCACTCATCTTCCCATCAACAACTACACATTGACGTCTGCCAGATAAAAACTGACTAATTATCACAAAAACTGAACTCCCAATACCCAACAATCTTAGCTTATGGAGCAGCCCAAGGTGATTCACGCGATCAAAAGCAGCACTGAAGTCAAGGTGCTTCAACCTCGCTTCATGACCCCCATCAAGAGTTAGCTGCAACACATGAGAAATGTGAAGCAGTGCATCACAAGTTCCCAAGCCTATACGAAAGCCATACTGTGTTGGTGGGAGGACGCCCTGCTTTTCAAGAAAGCGAACCAACTTCGACGCAACCAACTTCTCATTAACTTCCGACAATATATATGTTTGGTCGTTCATTTGAACTGCTGCGAATATTTATTCTAAAACTCTCTCAAAAGCTCGGTTTCTCATTTTCGTCACTTATTTTCTGGACAATGTGCATCAATCTCACTTTTCTCGGCATCAGTGAGCAGAGGTGAATGTATTGAGTGCGCATGTCACAGCTTAAGCATCGACCCCACGCCACAAGCTCGTCGTACATCGCTCTAATACTACTCTGCTGGCCTGTACAAAGTGCTACGCTTTTGATCTCACAGGCTATTAGCTGCGACCTTGTGGTTGGAGATCCTCGGCCTGATTTCTCAATCGCTTCCCTAAAGTTAAAGGGGCTGTATCACGCTTTTTGGAAAAATACGAAGTTGATATGTTTATGGTGAACAGTGTGTATTTAGGTATATTTTTCAAGGAGGACGGCAGTTTGACTATAATTTTATGGTAAATAATTAAATAACCAATCCGCACTATAGAAAGATAGATATTTGAAGTTAAATTCCAAGATTGATAGGTGTAAAAAAAATAGCGTAGTTCTGATGGCCTCTTCAGCGGCTGCATGCAGTCACTCGCGCATTTACATCAGCGCTGCGTTAGCATTTTTTTACGAATAGATTAAAACTCAATTCATAAAGTGCATGGAGAGCTGTGTTACTATAACCAGAAAAACAAAGCGTAGTCTATCAACTGTAAGCTTTCCTAGTTCCTGACCAATCAGTTATGTAACATTTATGCTAGGCTCAATAGTCTGGTGAGTCGAGCAGGCAACTCTGGGAGAGTCATGGTAGCAGTTTTTCTTTATAGTAAAAAAATAAATGAAAAATTTAGAATTCATGAGCGATATACGGAAATACAAAAATAACGAAATAGAGAAGTACTCTGACGGCACGTGCTTCCGCCAAGCAGCGCAATGTTGGCGAAAAGATCAAATTTGTTCTGAAACGAGGATTGTTTTTTATCAACAGCACAGGTTGATCATTTGTACCTCTAAACATTCCTAACAGTTCCTGCAGCTTACTTGAAGATCCGTCGATAACTTTTTCAGTTATATTCTGAGAAACATTTCAACAAAAATATAGACAGATACACTAACGAAAGAGCCGATCATCACCAAAATTGGCCATTTTGTTCCCGTTAACTTTCTAACAATTCCTATAAATTTCATGAATATCTGTTCGCAACTTTTTGAGTTATGTTTTGACAAACATTATTGCAAACATACATCTAGTCAGACACACAAACGGACCAACATTGGGTTATTTGTTTAACGTTTCTAGCAATTCTTGAAAATTTGATGACGATCCCTTAAAAACTTTTGGGTTATGTTGCCGATGAAAACAACATTAAACATAGAGTCAAAAAGTGAACGATGAGATCATCACAGAAATTTTATCATTTGTTCTTGGTAACAACCTCAACAATTTCTAAAAATTTCATAAAGATCCGTCAATAACTTTTTGAGTTTTGCTATTACGAAAGAATGGATCTCTACCAAAAGTTAATCATCTGTTCTTCTTAACATACCTAACAATCACCTGTAAATTTCGTAAAGATTCGTTCATAACTTTTTGAGTTTTTTTGATGACAGATAGACAAACACACAAACTCGACAACGATGTAACCTCCTTGGCGGAGGTAAATTTTTTTTAGGATAGCATCTCTTCCGGGGTATCTTAACTGCACAGCTGTGGGAACGCAAGTACAATTGTCAATTGTATCTTGTTCACAGGTTCATCGAAAACTCTTAGATGTCCCGTGCATCGCGTAAGATGTTTTAAAAGTTTTTCACTGTTTTTTCACTGTTTCAAAACCTGCTATTGTCAGTGAAAGGAAGAAATTAAAATAACGATGAATTTAATTAAAGAAAAAACTTTTAATGTTATCGATATTTTTTCAAGTCACTTGCTTGTACCCACAGTACTTCAGGCAAATATTGTGGATAAATTATCAAAAGTTCTACACTAATGGTAGATAATTTTTTTTATCAGCGTTTACTACATATATTGTAATTTTCCCACGCTCCGTCTACTGCTGCATGACTTTCACCTCTAGCTTAGCACAAATTGCTTTCATGATGCCGATGCCACAAAATACGATCGTAGGCACAACTTCATTAGCGGACGTACAGATCACACGTCGCTCACGCCCCCGCTTCTGTGCCACCGATGTACGTTCACAATGTATCAGGACGCAGTGTAAGCCATGCATCCGCTCATCTAGTTGCATACGATTGTATAGTGAGGTTCCGACATGAGGGGCTGCAATTGTACTAACAGGAGCAGAAAGTAGCCTGTCATCAAGTACGGCTGGCGGTGAGCGGCCCCATGCTGGAGGTCACATCTATAATGCAAGGGCTCTGCCAACTTCAGACAGTGCTATAGTATCATCAGTGCCATGCGAGGGCAGCGTAGAGGCTAAGTTTCATGGATGATTTTTATCATGAAATCAATATATTCGATACAACTAGTGATGCCAAATGACACTTAACTGATTAGAAATGTGCGCTGTAGAACGTATGCCGCTCATAAATTACGACATGATTGCTATGTCCAGTATGAGGCGAACACTCCAAAGGTTGCCGCGCAAAGTGTGTCTATGAACGTTAATCAGTTAATAAAATAATAATCACAGCTTTGAGCACATCTGAGAATCGTATGGGTGAAAGGTAAATTCAGTAATCGTTTGATGTGAGATGACGTGGAAAATCAAAATAATGATATAAAATTAAATTTTATTAAAGTTTGTGTATATTCTTTTTTTTTTGCTGAGTTTCTTCCTATTTAATGGTTTCAGTTATTGGTTCTATGAGGACCTGAAATCTTACTGTACAATGAAAACGTTCGTAGTACACAGCTTGTTCGGTGGATGGTTCGTTGATTGGCTGCTCCCTCCATCACTTGCGTCAGGCCTCCTGTAGATTGGATACAGCGTAACACATCTGTCCAGCGGTTCACAAACCAAGAGAGAAAGAGTTGCAGACGATTGCTATGCTTTTAAGCGAATAAAAAGAATATACGGCATCTTAGTAGAGCATATAAGTTGTTCACAGCAATACCAGGAAAACGAAAGAAAAACTTATTTCATTATCGTAATTATTTTCTGCTAGCGCTTCATGTTGTCTCAGGTCATTAATTATTCATAAGCGCATCTCGACTCCGCACTAAAAAATTTAAAGTTTGAGTTATGACTCGATTTTCGATTAATTAATTCTAGTCTCATCGCACTTTACCAACGAGGGGATTTATTGGCTACCGAATGCATCAAAATACTCGCTGCAGCGTGTTGCAGCTGCTGTCAGCAGTCACTTTAAATGCACATTCGGTTATCTGAACTCAGAGCAAATCACAACTGGAAATTGTTCGCACTATTATCAATGAAAATTTCAGACTATCGCGAGAGGGTTAGTTCCTTTGAACTACCCTCACTAGGTAACGACCAGTAAACGCGTTTAATTCATTTCAATAACGGAGCAAGTAATTCGTGGACATGATTCTCAAAATGCACAAATTGTTATTGAGCTAGAAAAGGGGGATGTCTGATCAACTTTAGCTGCATTACTGGAAGAGGAGCTCTGGAAGAGCTCCCTCGTTGTTTGCCCTTCCCAAGTAAATGGCTTGATCCAGAAAATATACACAGAGTTGTGTTTTCAATTTACTGAGGCGTAAGCGACTAAAAGTATTTCTGAAGTGCAGCATTTCGGCAAGGNGTCTGATCAACTTTACCTGCACTGCTGGAAGAGGAGCTCTGGAAGAGCTCCCTCGTTGTTTGCCCTTCCCAAGTAAATGGCTTGATCCAGAAAATATACACAGAGTTGTGTTTTCAATTTACTGAGGCGTAAGCGACTAAAAGTATCTCTGAAGTGCAGCATTTCGGCAAGGGTCTGGTCTCAGGTCGTTCTGAGTAAATACTCTGTATTTTTATACAGTTTTATTCTAAACTAGGTTGTTTGCTTTAGTTTATTTTTATCAGTGTGTGGAAAAATACGCAAATTATTTCATTTTTAAGCCTTTATGTGGAAACTAAGCTTCCCCCGCATACTATTGACAGTCACAACACATATTATTATGAAGAACTCAAGTCATTCTTTAGCTTCTGCAGATTTCTGACTTTCATATCACGTTTCGAAATCAATTTACATAAGTTTGCACACAGACTGAGCAAACTTTTGGTCTTCATCACAAATTCCAAAAGTAATAAAAATAGATAGATTACAGATATTAAAGATGAAGAAAAGGGTGTGGACCTTGTGTACCTAGACTTCCAAAAGGCTTTTGATAAAGTTCCCCATCACCAGCTAATGAAAAAATTGGAAGCCCATGGCATCCAGGGTGACTATTTACGGTTGATCAAGGCATGGCTTACGGGTCGGCAGCAGCGAGTGAAGCTTGAAAGAGAGTCGAGCGACTGGACACAGGTTTCATCAGGGGTTCCACAAGGTAGCGTGCTTGGCCCACTTCTGTTCTCAATTTACATCAATGATCTTGATCTTA